>CM052884.1:77725875-77746688 GCA_028534135.1 Potos flavus | reverse complement strand
CTATGGAAACACCCTGGGAAGTTAGGGAAGAAGTGAAAAATACTATATCATTTGCTATATATCTATTAGACATGGTGATGCATTTTATATGCCCTTGTTTACCCTCACAGGAAACCCAAGGAGCTAGCTCTCATTATCAATGTCTTTTTTAATAACAGCTTTCTTGAGATATAATTCATTTGCCATATATTTAACTATTTAAAGTGTATAATTCAATCATCTTAGTAGAGTCACAGAGTTGAACTACCAGCACCACAATCCATTTAAGAGTAATTTTTTTTATTACTCTTCACCCCCAAATACCCATACCCATTAGCAGTCACTCTGTTTTTTACTCCACTCCCACCACTAGCCTTAGACAACCATTAATCTATTCGTGTCCCTATACATCAGCTAATTTTGGACATATCATTTAAATAATATGCGGTCTTTTATGGATGGCTTATTTCCCTTAGCAAGTTTTCAAGGTTCATCCCTGTGGTAGCATTTACCAATATTTTATTTATTTTTATTGCTTAATAATATCTCATTGTATGGATATTCTACATTTTATCTATCCATTCATCCATTGATGGAAATTTAGGATTTTTTCCACTTTTGGGCTATTATGAATAATGCTTCTATGAACATGTGTGGGTGTTTCCCTTTTAAATTCTCATTTTCTTCGGGCAAAGAGAATAATGCTTAAGTAAACATAAAGGCTAACGAGGGGAAAAGAAGACCTTGCCTTTCTGTTCTGAACTAACTCCTATCAAAATGTTTTCCAATCTTTGGGAATTTCAACTGTCATCTTTCTGAAAATCAACTTGTCGAGTTGAAAGCTTTTAGGAATAAGAACCAATGTCCTCCCAGCAAATGTTGTAAAAGCCTGAGTGGGAGGGAGATAGAAGAGTGCAAAGCACTGTAGATAATAGAGACAGGTCCAGGGAGCCACACTCATGAAGGAAGGTGTGAGGTCTCTGCGACAAACAAGCAGTGTCTATTCCAATGCTGGGTTGCTGATGCACTGCTACAGAACACAGAGCATTGTGTTTCTCATTCCACTCGCTGGCAGCAAATTTTGCTCCTTGTCATTTTGGATTGTTATAAAAATGTGATCCTTCCCATGATAAATCTAAGCATGCCAATCATATTTTATTAAACTTAGCAGCAGCAATATCTCCTAGCATACTATCAGTCCATCTCTATTTAGGATTATTATTATTTTTTAACCATGGGTTTTGAGTGATCAGAAAGCATTAGAGCTCTATATTTGTGTGACACTTCTGGAACCTCATATTTCCAAAATGTAATATGCTGTATCATGTGAAGCAAAGTTAAATAGGGAATGAATTTATTCATGAAGGAAAGGTAACTTGCATAGTTCATCCAATCCAGAGTTAAATAAGGCTAGAAAGGATGCAAATTCATGGTAAAATGCTTATTGATGTTTTTGTGATCAGGTTATGAAGAATATTAGTTTTGCTTTTCAGCATGAAAGATTCACGTGAATTATGGTAAACTCCTCTTGAGGTTTTAACTCTTACCTTCCAGATTTTGAATACAGTTCATGCACAGTACTTTCTATTGTACACTAATACCCCTTTCTGTAGTTTTGTTCAGTTATTTGTAATTATAATAGTATTGTAAATAGTAATCCTAATAAATATTGCACAATTAGGATCTGCCAGGCACTCTACTAATCTTTCTCAATGCAGTGTTACTTAGTATCACTAAGTTTAGTGACTTAATACTGTTACCCATTTTATAAATAGGATAATTCAAGATTAAATCAGTTAACAACTTACCCAAGCTAGTAAATAAAACCATTACAAGATTAGCTCTATTTTAACCAGTTCCTGAGGAAATTCTGGCTGTGGATATGAAGAATCTTTTAGGAGTTTCCTCCTGGCAGTAGAAGGGATCTAATACGGATGTCACTGCTGTTATCAAGAACCAGTATATGGCATACTTTATTATAATTACCTAATTATTTGACTATCTTCCTCCAATAGATACCACACTTACGGGGGACACATTGTTCAACATTGCATCCTAGAATTGAGCACACTGACGGTGCTTATTAGATATTCACTGACAAAACAAGTTAAAGAGAAGCACTGATGAAGAACATGAGCCAACTCATGTCAATTCTATCACAACCTGTCCTTCCCAAACCATGTTGCTCTTGTTCCTCTAATAGGGCCCCTGTATTTCATCTTATTTTCCCTTTAGTGCCCAGTTTCCTATCAAGACTGCATTTCTTCCATAGACCCAGGAAACCATAGTAGAGCACTGAAATTCTGTGGAACACATTTCAGATCATATACCCTTTAACCTCAACCATTGGTTGAGATCCTGCTCCAAAGAGAAGTTACTTGGAATCAAAAACAGAGCCCTTCAAACTTGGGTATAAATGATATTTTGAATCCCCTAACATCATTTATCTTCTACCAATCTGAACCAAGGTCAAGTTCACCTGATTTATCTAGATATCTGTATTTTATTCCCGGTTGCCATACTTTGGTGATTAATTCTGTTTCCAGGTCAATTCTTCAGTTCTGATCTTATTCAGTCTCATTTCTACTTTCACCAAAGTTCACAAATGTGGTCTCAGTACTCATACAGATAAGAGTAATATAAATTTTCAAGTACATTTAATCTCTGTGCTGAAAATAGATCAGTATAAGTGGAAAGGATCTGTCCAAACTTTATTAAGCTTTAGAAACAAAGTGAATTTTATACTTTACTTTTCTTTTACAATGCTTCCATTGAATTTAAAAGTGGTAAGTTCAAAACAGTAAATTTAAAAAGCTTAATGAGTAAATAAGTTCTATTACTAAAATTTAAAAAGTCAGTATAATAATTTGTAACTCACTTCCCTATTTTTTTCTACTTAATCCTTGGGTTTAACTTTATTTTAAATTCCTGAATGAATTTTATACTATACTTGCAGCACAGGTCCAATCTGCTGACACAATGAATGAAATGGTGGATCTATTTGAAGTTAAGA
This sequence comes from Potos flavus, assembly GCA_028534135.1. Lineage (NCBI taxonomy): Eukaryota > Metazoa > Chordata > Mammalia > Carnivora > Procyonidae > Potos > Potos flavus. Next base: position 77,743,696 of record CM052884.1, on the reverse strand, counting down.
ATGATTCTGTGTATGTTCTTAAGATTTAGTCAGGATACTTAGGAGTAATTGAACAGAGAGAAAAAGAGAAAATTTCAAAAACTAATATTCTGCTAAGTGGATTTGTGTACATGCATACGTGTGTGTTTGTGTGAGAGAGGGAGACAGAAACGGATAGAGACAGACAGATGGACAGACAGAGATGTTTGTATGTGAAGAGTAATTCTTGCTGTGGATTAATTGTGGAAATTGAAGGGTAATATAACCTTTTAGAAACATTTCACTGCCTGTTTTTTTAAACTGGTATTTTTGGGAAAATTTGCAAGTCCTTTCAGATAAATGAATAGTACTGGGTGTTATACACAAACAATGAATCATGGAACACTAAATCAAAAACTAATGATGTACTGTATGGTTACTAACAACACAATAAAAAAATATAAAAAAATAAAGTGACTTAGAATCTTCATATTATAATTTATTATTCATTTCAGAATTTATTGTTTCAGGCAGTGATTTTATGTTTTATTATATGAATTATCATAGGAACTAATTTAACTACCATAATCTAGAAACCAGTTCAAAAATTAATGATTTAAGGGTCAGTAAAATATTTAGTTTCATTTCAGAGGTCCTATACCTTTTACTACTCAGCTCAGATTTAAGCTGCAAAGACACAGAAAATAGATGATAGAACTTACCCTCTTAATCATATATAGGCAAGAATGTGGACTCCATAAGATTAATGAAAGATTAGTAAGTCTTAAGTGGCAGCATCAACATATAAATTCTACTAAGTACAGTATTATAATAATTGTTATTATCGTTAATTCGCACAACTCCTATTTATAAAAACAAAGATTTGAAATAATTTATGTAAAACAGAGAAAAAAACCTCCATTAAAAAAAGATTAAAAATAGAACTAAGTAATAAGTGAACAGCTTATGGGAGAAGACAATGATTATATTCTGAAATCTATGCTAAAGCACATTACTATAACTTAATAAGCTTCCCAATAATCATGTAAAAATATAAAAGAGGAATTATTCAGTTTTTTAAATTTAATGTAGCATATTAATTCATTAGGAAGCCACTGTATATAACATTTTTGACCTCTAAAAATTTTGTTTTATGGTCCATTGTTTAAGTTGCTATTGCCATAAAACAAACACCTCTGATCTTAGTGGCTTATTGTTTTAAACAATATGTGTTTGTTTAGCTCATGTATCTGGGGGTTTCCTAGAAATAGTTAGAAGTAAGCTGGGCTCAGCTGAGCAGTGATGCTGATCTTACTTGGGTTTTGTTGCCTAGCCTGGGGTATATTCTCATATGATGGAAGAGGTACGAGATGCCTGGATGATTGTTCAGGTGCTTTTCAAGACTACTTACACTATGTTTCCTACAAGTCCATTGATCAAACAAATTAGATGGTCGAGCTCTTAGTTGACAAATGGCAACCCTCCTCACCTCACCCCCAAAGTGGGAGAACACCATACAAAGATAAATGGGGGTAAGTATGGATGTCTAATCCTGTTACTGCCAAGGAATGGAGAATTGTAACTGTCATTCTGTCCACCACAGTCTTATCCGGCCATTTGCTTAACAGATAATTTTTTAGCAGCTTATATGTGACAAGATCTACGTAGGAGCCGGGGATACAGCTGGAAACAAAATGTAAAAACTCGTGGCCTCTCAGGAGTAATATTTTAGGGCAGAAAAACAGAAACTAAAATCTATAAATAAAATACATAATGCACTCATTACCTCACGACAAATACTGTAACAAACAAAATAAAGCAGGGAAGGAAAATGGGGAGCCTTAGAAGATAGTATTTTAAATAGGATGATAAGAGAAAGACACAGTGAGGAGTGGACAATTAACTAAAAATGTAAAGGAAGTGAGGGTGCTGTCTAAACAGATAAATTAAGATTCCAGCTAATCAACAAAGCAGGAAATGCAAAGACCGGAAAACTGAAGTTAGTTAAGTTATGCAAAGAAGGCAATGAGATTGGAATGATAGGGAAAAAGCATATGTTGGTTTTATAAGTCACTGTACAGACGGTACTTTTACACTGAGTGAAAGCAAAGGCAATTACAAACATCTGTGACATGACCAGATTTAAGTTTTAACAGGCTCCTTCTGCCTGTTTTGTTGAGAATAGAGTGTAGGCAGGAGGGAGGGAGCAGAGAGACTACTGCAATAATTTAGATGACAAAAGATGGTGACTTAGAGCCTTGGACCAGGGACATAGTGGAGGAGATGGCAAGAGATTGCCCAAATCTAGATTTATTTTAAGACAGAATTGTTAGTATTGACTGAAAGATTGGATGACAGATAGAGGAGAGGAGAAGAACTGCCTTCCAAATTTTTGGTCTGAGCAACCATGACATAGAAGTGATCATTACCAGAGATGGTAAGGATATGGAAATAGGCTTTTGGTGATAACCAGAAGCATGCTTGTGGATGTGTATCAAAGTGGAGACATCAAGTAGACACTCATACATACAAGCCTAAACTTTTGGGGGGAGGTATCAACTAAAGATACACACAGACGAGTCATCAGCATGAAGGATGTTTAAAACTATAGTCATGTACAGCATGGTTCTCAAATAGAATTATACCTAAATAATATATTAATTCATTTAATTTAAATAAACAAGTACATATTATTCACCAACTATTTTTAAGACTCTGCTAGGCTCAGAGTGCCTATACTATCTAGCATACTGCTTTAGGGTTCTTAGACATTGTATAAGGTACTCATAATTTTTTTAAAGCCTCAACCAAATAGCTTGGGGTTAAGGAAGGATTTCTGGTAAAACTGAGGAAATAAAGATTAAGTAAGATAAAGCTACAGAAGCCAAATAAGAGGAGCTGAGAAAAGATAATGATGAGCTGAGGAATGAATCTTACTGAGCATGGAGATGCCCAAGGCTCACCCCCAACTCAGATGATTCCATGCATAGGTTTGATAATCCAGTCCTAAATGGTCTGGAAATAGTCAGACTTGAGTCTAGAGTCTGCCTACAACAGGATCTAAACCCAAGCCAGGCAGGACTGGGGGTATACAAATCTGACAACAAGGGCAAGTAAGCCACAGCAGGAACAGGGACTGATTTGGCAAAGGATTCCAGAAGGCACCATTAGAGTCACTTGAGAGACATCTTCAAATCAGTCTCACAGAAACAACTCTATTCTAGTCTCTCATTTAAAGCTCAGTCTCTGAAGCACTAGAGATTTCCCTCTGATTGGCCTTTCTCTAATTCCAGAGAGTTATGATCTTTCACTTCTATTTAAAAAGCTATAATGCTTTCTTGCTCCCACTTCAACACACAAGTCAGAGTAGCAGGGGCCATTAACTTGGTGTGTATTTTACAGATAAATAAGGATTTTGAACTAATCTGTATACAGGGATATTTGGTCAGGCCTGGAGATTTAATTGAACTTGGTATTCATTTACGATTGGTTTGTTTTGTTTACTTTCTTATACCATTAGCAAACTTATTAAAAAGGAAATATAAATAAACTTTGTGCCAATTACATAAGAAAATAATTGGATTTTATTAATCCAGGAACTCAGGCAATCAATTAAGGCAAGGGTCCTCTGGTCTCAGTCACCTCATTATTCTTCATGCTAATTAATCGCAAATACTAATGGGTTGCTTAGAAATGGGATGCTTTATTCCTTTAGACACATATAAAACCTCTTAAAGTAGCAATGTTTGTGTCTTTGAAAAAAAGCCTGTTTTTACTGAATGAAGTGTTTGATTTAAAGTGGAAAATTCCGTTCTGAGCTATGATTGTGGGTTCTTTATAAATTCTTGTTAAGTTAATTTAACCCGCAAATGAATAATCCTTTCAAGTTTAAAATTTAGTAACAATGTCAACTGGATTAGGAATTAAAAGAGTACAATAGATCAAATATAGGCCTAAGCTCCATCTGTTAAACTAATTGATTCTATGGTAGTAAGTAGGAGCTTCCTTGAGCCTCAGTTTCCTCACTGTAAAATGGGTTAGTAATATTAGCATTGATCATGAAGAATGGGAAAATATAGTAATGGATAGAAAATTCGTGGCACATGTTGGATCCTCAATAAATGTTCCTTTTTTCTCTTCTTCCTGTTCCTTTCTCTCACGAATTTAGGATTTACCCCTCCAAGTCATAGTTGGTAGTAGATTCTTTCTGGATTTTTATCTCTTTAAAATAATAATGTTGTTCCAAGCTGATCCATGCATCCATGCTTCCCAGCCAGTCTATGTGCTTTAACCCATATAGGAGCTCTTTGTACTGAGGTAGAAAAGACATAACGAACTTGCCTGACCTTGCTTGGTAGGCAAAATTTCACTACCCTTATTTAATGAGAAGGGTTGATCATGCTTTGTCAAAACCATTTAGCCTACCTTATATAAGATTGGAATAATTATTTCTAAAAATTATTTCTAAAAAAAGCTTGTAAAATTATCTGCGTGGTATTTACGCAAGTTCTTGTGGTTTGCTATTTTAATTTAATCACTAATTTTAATGATGTTTTTTAAAAATATTAACTTACGTTTGTTCCTAAAATTATGTAAAGTGAAACTCTTCTGAAGATTATATCTACTGATATATTAACTATTTTATGTATATTTAATACATTTATATATTTATACATATTTAATATATTTTGAAATTTATCTAATTTGGTTGATAGAAACGTAAACTGTTTCTCCCCTTATGTGAGCCCTGGGCATTTTCTAGCCTATTGCTTTCCACTGGTTTTTTAACTCACTTTGGGGATATTCCTTTCTTGTATGTGCTGTTCAACACTCAGCCAAAAACTTAAGGGAGTTCTTTGAAGAAATGTTCATCTTTCCCTCTCTCACTCTTTCTCTCTCTCTCAACCTCCTATCTTTCTGTATTCATCTGTATTCATCATCATGAATTCTAGCCACTTCTCCCTCCCAAAATGGCAACTCTCTGTAAGTCATTGAGACCTGGAGTCTTTGGGGACTCTCACTCCCTGTGCTGTGATCTGGAAATTCACTCTCTGTGGTAAGCTGGAACAATTTCAGGGCTTACCTTAAAGGTTTCCCTTATTCCAAGCATCATAGAAATTCAGTGCCTATCATTCAATGTCTGAAACTAGTTGTTCCATATATTTTATTCTGTTTGTTACATGATTATAGTGAGAGGGAAATGTCTGCAGTAGTCAATGTTCCATAGATGAAAATAAAAGTAATTTATTTAATATTAAATTAGGCACTATTAAAAATAATATACACACCTGTGATTCTACAACTCACATTGAACATCTAGTTTGCATATTTGCTTCAGATCAATCTAACAAAGGTATATTTTATACCGAAATGTAAGTCGCATACAAAATAGAACATAAAACATGAGTACAGCTTGATTAATTTTGACAAATTATATTCACCTGTGTGTAACTAGAAACTAGATCAAGCAATACTACATTACCCTCTCTGTCCCCTTCTGTCAAGATACTCCCTGCTGAGGTTAACAACTGACTACTAACCACAGAGATATTTTTACCTGTTTTAACTTTTATATAAATGGAATCCTACATTTCATATTACTTTATATCGGACTTCTTTCAACAAAAATATGTTTGTGGCTCTTTCTGCCTCCAGCCACCCAAGCAAGAGGAGTGGCAGCTATGTCTACCCTCCTGCAATGAATGGTCCCCTGCCACTGCTCCAGGTTCCTGATCAAGAGAAACAAGCAGACATAGAGCAAAGAGCCCAATAACCCGAAGGCACACAACTCTTTCTGCTACAATAGGCTGCTCCAGCATAAGGCTGTGGATGTGGAGCTTGCTGCAGAAGGAAGGCAAAGCTGTAGTGGTGGTCAAGAAAGAGAGATCTGGCCAAAGCCTGCCACCTCTTACAAGCGGACCACCATGACAAGAATGCCCAGGCCACCCTCCGCGGCAACCGGGACATGATCCAAAAGAACAAGGACAGCCCAAATCTGCACGTGGCCACCGTTCATAGAGCCAGTGCCATCCTATCCAGGCCTTGATGCTAGGATGGAGTGGCTGGCCCCACCCAGAGCTCCTAAATACCTGCTCCCCACCAACAAAGCAATAAAGATGTCAACTACCTAAAAAGCAAAAACAAAACCAAGACAAAAAAAAACAGTTTCTGGAATTCATCTATGTTGTGTATAATAATGCATACATTCATTTAATGACAGACAATTATAATTATTCCGTATTAAATACAATAAAATGTGTAATCATTCTCCTTTGATAGACATATAGGTTGTTTTGAGTTTTTTTTTTTTTTTAAGCAGTGAGGTTGCTATGACTATTCCTCAAATATGTTTACAGTGGACACGAATGCACATTTGGGGGCACTTTGTATCTAGGAGTTGTACTATTTGTATATTTCAAATCATTTTTAAATAAATGAAACATTGGACATAAAACCATTACCCCTCTTTTCCTCTAAGTTCCTTTAATATAGGTACCTATGATCATGAATTGCTGGAAACTCTTTCTGGGCATATTTTAATATAATCAACATATATGTGCAGTATTTACATGCAATGCCCTATAATATTGTTTAATAAGTAGATGAATGGTATATGATTTTGCTCTCAGTATCATATTTGTTCCTACTGTTAAATTTAGGTTGTGCAGTTATGATTCTGCTGACACTACGACAATAATCTGGGAACACTGCTTTCTTCACTGCTTCTTGGAATAGATTAAGTAAATTCAGAATTATCCATTCATTGAAAAACTTGTAAGCATTCTCTCATGAAATCTTTCAGGCATTTTTAAAAATTCATTTTGGCAGAGGATGGATTTGAAAGTTGAAATAGTGAGTGAAGATAGTGGGGAATTGTTAAAATATCATTTTTGAATATTCTTATGGTAATTGGATAGATTTTTCTATATTGGGTCAGCCTCAGCATTTTACCTATTCCAGTACATCAATTTTTAAACTATTAAAATCTATTCATGTAAATTGAGCAAAGAATTATCCTATAATTCTTTTTTTGTATTTATCTGAGTTTATGTCCCTGATCTCTTTTCTAATGTAAAATTTTGCTTTTTCCCTTTTTCCTTTTTGAAATTAAATATGTGTACATTTATTCAGTGCGATGTTGCTTAAAACAGCAGCAGATTGTAAAGAACCCAAAGTTTCACAAAAGACAATAGCAAATAAATTATGGTACTTTCACACATTGGAACATGCAGCCACCCTCACACCACCACTACCAAAAAAAAACCTGATGTCAACAAGTGAAGAAAAAAAATTGTAACTGATGTGTGCAATATGCTATGATAAGTATAAGAAAGGGAGTTAATATTATATACATATATAGGATACATAAATATTAAAGATGTTTATATATGCATACATGTATATGTATATATTATACACACACACATATACATACATATACCTCTGGAAAAATTCAAAAGGCAATGATGCCATTAGTTGCCTTCAGACAGAGGAACGGGAAAGTATTTCCAGAGAGACGTTTCACTATCCATCCTTTATATCTTTGGAATTTTGAAGTATGTCAATTATGTGAATATATTACCTCTCCAGCAGGAAGAAAGAAAGAAAGAAAGAAAGAAAGAAAGAAAGAAAGAAAGAAAGAAAGAAAGAAAGAAAGAAAGAAAGAAAGAAAGAAAGAAAGGAAGAAAGAAAGAAAGAAAGAAAGAATAGAGAGAGAGAGAGAGAGAGGGAGGGAGGAAGGAAAGGAAAGAAGGAACGAAGGAACGAAGGAATGAAGGAACAAAGGAAGGGAGGAAACGAAGGAGAGAAAGCTTCCTTTTGACCAGCTTATTCAATTTCCTAATATGTAATAGCAATTCAAATTTCCTCCAGTAATTCATGAGACTACCTGTTTCACTGCATACTTATTATTATTAGCACTCAATGTTATTAATCTTTATAATTGTTGTCATTTTAAAGGGCAAAAAGGATTCTATCATTGCTGAGGTATTTATTATCTTGTCTACTGGTGGGGTTGAATATCTGTTCATATGTTTATTATTCATTTGCATTTCCTCCTTATAAATTGTCTTTTTATATGTTTGAATTGTTTTTGGCAATTTGCAGAGAGTTCTTTGTATATTAAAGTTATTACCCTTATGTCTTCGCACATTTCTTAAAATGAGCATTTATAGTTTCCATAACAAATGTAATTTAAAATTTCTACTGCCTAATCATTAAAAAAAAGTTTCATAGCTAGGTAGTGCCTAATGGCAACATAATATGAAATAAACTCCTACATTTGCATAGTGCTTTATAGTTTACAAAGCTTTATCATGACTTCCTACTTGTAAAAAATAATTATTTTTTTTAAAGATTTTATTTATTCATTTGACAGAGAGAGAGATCACAAGTAGGCAGAGAGGCAGACAGAGAGAGAGAGGGAAGCAGGCTCCCTGCTGAGCAGAGAGCCCAATGCGGGACTTGATCCCAGGACCCTGAGATCATGACCTGAGCCAAAGGCAGAGGCTTTAACCCACTGAGCCACCCAGGCACCCCAAAAATAATTATTTTTTGAAATAGCTCATTTATATGATTCAAAATGTGAAGAATACAAAAGTACATGTGAAAATTTTTCTTCTTGATCCCAAGTAACTTAGGCCCCTTTGCTAGAGTTAGTCAATGTTATTAGAAATTTCTTGTATTATTTCAGAGTATTTACACATATGAAATAACATTTGTATCATTTTCCCCTTTATACAAACGGCAACATATTAGAGACACTACATTTGCCCTTATATTTGTATTTAATCCTGTATCTTAGAGAACATTCCTGATTAGTACATGCAGAACTTTCTCATTATGTTCTCTAACAGTACAGTATTCTGTTTTATGGATACACTGAAACTTATTTAGCCGGTATCCTATTAAAGAATGTTTAGGTCTTTCAAAAATTTTTTTTATCACAAAGAGGAAGAGAAAAATATTTTACATTTATCATTTCAGGTTTTTAAATCTCTAGGATTTAGGAAGGAAAATTACTGGGTAAAAGTTACATACATTTTGGATTTTGATAGATATTATCAAATTTGCCTTCTAATCACGTCTTGTTTCTATATCTTACCAGTTCAATGTAGTATCAAACTCCTTGATTTCTGCAAATCTGATGAGAGATGATACCTTTGCATTTGTCTTACTACAGTAGTTAATCATAGATAGATATGGATCTATAGATATCAACCATTTGTATTTCCTTTTCTTTGAAATGTCTATTTAAGTGTTCCTGGCTACAGAATGTTTATTGTTGTGGTTAGAAAATACATTGAACATACAATTTCAATCTTGTGATACTTGGAACTTACTCTTTTACAAAGGATGAGCTTTGCGACCAATTTTATTTGTTACTATATTTATGGCTATTCATTCCTTCCAAAATCATTTATGGAATAATCCAACTTTTCCTATTGATTGGCAGACTAAATTGTAAGTTAAATTTTCTATGTTCTAGGATCCTTCCCTGAGCTTTATATTCTGATTCATTAACCAGTTTTGGTTCACATTAATTACATACTTTTTAATTAATGGAGCTTCTTGATATTTGCTTATGTCATGGCAGCATGAATCTCTCCTTGTTGCTTTATGTTTTCAAAATTTCTATGAAAAATACTTCTTGTTTATTTTTTATATGAATTTTGATATTGATTGTCTAGATAATATCTCCCGCTCATAAAAATCTTGATAGTCACGAGCAGCAGAATGGATAAATATATCAGTGTGAAGTTACACAGCATTGTACTGGATAAGAATTAACAAAGAGCAACCTGCTAGAATGGCAAAGCCAGTTGTAAGTGATGTAAGCCAGGAGAGTTATATCCTTGCGGAAGAGGAGTGATTCTAATTTAGAAAAGTTACAAGGGATTTCTCTAGGGTGATGGGAAAGTTGTACATCTTGACTGTGTGGTGGTTACTTGGTTGGATACACAAATACCTCTTTCACTTACCGGATACAAGGGAAATTACAAATCAAGGGGCTACATGCAAGATCTTTCCCATAAAGTGGTTAGCATTGCTGGTATATCTTTCAAATTAACTCCCCAAATTTAAAGATTAAAGGATTTCCTACAACTACTCATATTTTATTCTATTATAATTTCAGTTTAGTGACTTTGGTCCAAATTCCCACAAGGCCACTGAAACTATATATGCATTGTCTCATTTGGACGAGAAATGTAATCTCCAATTCTGCATGCTTCTCTGCAATCATTTTGTCTTCTCCACCTTAACTACTTCAGTCATTCCCTTTACTGAATTTGAGGTTTATAATATTATTTATTTCATTGAACTGGGTGTACTTATTTATTCTTTAATTAGCATTTGCCTTTGTATTACAGATAGTTGGTTATAAAGTAAATCCCACTTGGAAATCCCATTAAATTTTGTCTTTTCTTAAAATTTCGAATTATAACCTTATCCTTGAATGCCTCTTCAATTATGCCAATCCTCAATAATCTATTTCTTTGGATGCCATCATAATTAACTTTAATATGATTCTTGATTAGTAGGTAAAATATCTATTGCTTATGATTTTTTAATTCAAATACATGTGCTGTCTCCTGATTGGATTATAGCATTATTTATTTTTTTTTAAGATTTTATTTATTTATTTGACACAGAGAGAGAGATCACAAGTAGGCAGAGAGGCAGGAAGAGAGAGAAGGGGAAGCAGGTGCCTTGCCAAGCAGAGAGCCCGATGCAGGGCTCGATCCCAGGACCCTGAGATCATGACGTGAGCCGAAGGCAGAGGCTTTAACCCACTGAGCCACCCAGGTGCCCCTGGATTATGGCATTATTAAGGAATGAATTGTGTTTTAGATCATTCTGCTTTCTTAGAGCTTACACAAAGTGACAGCTAATTAGCAAATTCTTAATTGTTTTAGAATTAAATGTTTTAATGGCAATTTGAAAAGTTTGTCAAGCTTGCAAGGAAAATCCATTACTGGATATTAGGAAAAATGCCCCATTCAAGGTAGAAGAATATAATCTACAGAAATACATATTTTGTTATAATGGTTCATAAGAACTATGGCTTAGATCCAAATATAGTAAGATTAAGATATTAGTGGTTTTGAAACTAGGATATATATTTTTGGAGAAAAAAATAAGATGTTGTGGTTCTAAAACTGTTGAAGAATTTTCCAGAAGGGGATAACTTTTTTTTTTTTTTACTTTAAGGAGGAAATCAATACTTTGTGTAGATTAAAAATAAGGTAAAAACATTGCGGCGCCTAGGTGGCTCAGTGGGTTAAAGCCTCTGCTTTCGGCTCGGGTCATGATTTCGGGGTCCTGGGATCAAGCCCCACTTCGGGCTCTCTGTTCAGCAGGGAGCCTGCTTCCCCCTCGCTCTCTGTCTGCCTCTCTGCCTTCTTGTGATCTCTCTCTCCTCTCTGTCAAATAAATAAAATTTAAAAAAAATAATAAGGTAAAAACAAATTGAGTTCCCCATTGTTCTCCATTACAGAATTATAGAATAAGGAACTATATAACCCTCATCATTTTTTCTCATACCAAATATTTTCACACAAAGGTTTAATGTTCATTTGGAATGATACGTTCACTTCATTGTATATTTCTGTAAGACCCATTATCACCAGGAAAGCTCCTTTCCATATTTTATATTTCCTTCCATTGATCTGATGCTGAAAATGGTCATTTGCATTTCCATTTCAGAGGACACCCTCAAGTTTTAAGCCCTTACGCTCATCTCTGTTAAATAGAGGATGCTGGAATGAAAGTTTTTTTGTGTCCCTTGTTTCAAGGCACAATCTTTTCTGTTTGAGGTATTCATGACACACCAATCACAGACAACTTGTACCCCATGGCGTCAAGAAATTAAAAGATAACATGGATGGTATCACACCAGAAAAACTATTATGGGGATAAACAGAAAAAGGCAATTTAGCCTAAGTCCTTGAGACATCTAAAATAATACTCAACACACTAAAAGGTGTAACTTGCCTTTGGGAAAGGCACTGAAGTTATTCCTAGATAAAAGTAAACATGCGCAGAAGAGGGACAACGTAGTGGCATTGTTTGAGTGTGGCAGTGACCTTTGGCATCCCATTAGACAGGAGGAGCTAACTTCCTCAAAGCTTCATTCATGCCTAGACAAGATCAAAGTCTCTGTCATTTGTCTCTGGGTGTTAAAAATAAGTTACTACACCAGAATTTATTCTCTTCTCTTGAGTCTGTAGTCACAAATGCAGGATGCCTTTTGACTTCATCTGATGTTTAAAAATACTTTGAAGTAGCTGAGGGAATGTACTATCAGTGTCAACAGAAAATAATTAACTTTTTGTATGAAATGCAATTCAGATTTGTATGTGGTTTTGTGATCTCTGAGGCCTGTGTTTATTAGTTTCATTTGACATTAGATAATTTACCTTGTTAGGAGCAAATAATTAAATTTGAGGCATTTTTTATTTTGTGAATTTATATACAAGATAATGAATATAATCATAATAAAGTACACTGTTGTTACCTACATCTTCACAAAATTTTAAATCGTAGGGTTAAAAATACATAAAAAATTAAATGTGGCCAATTAAAACGACTACTATGAATAAGCGATGAAAAATAATTTTAATTAACTTCCACATTGTACTATATTTGTATTCACAGGCTTGCAGATAGTATCTGTGTTAAAGTGTTAAATATTCCTTGTGAAAACTTTATAAAAAAAATCAATTAACTTAGCAAACCGTTCTGATAAACAGCTACCCCCTGCATAGGCAGAGATACGTATTTAAACCAGGAAAGGTGATTATGTTTATACACATCTGTGAACCTAGTTCTGGCAACTGTAGTCTGGTAACTAAACTTATAGTAGACAAAATAAGAAGTATAAATAAGACAGGTGTTTGGCTCAGATTATTAATGACCACATTTGGAGATAGTGAGAGAAGTAGATCTCACCATAGATGAATAATTTCTGGTGTCTGATTTCTCAACCTCGATCCCTGGCACTTGTTAGCACCTTGACTTGACTTTCTCTCATACATCAAACATTACTTGAGTCTATCCAAGGCTGGATTCAAGGGCATGTGAGCACTGCAGTGGCACAGGGCCCCACACTCGGAAGGACCAAGTGCTTAGTCTAATGCCCTGTTGTCACTGTCTTGAAATGCTTATTATCTTTGACTTTGTGCTTTGAAAGTGAATCTCCAGGGCACAATTAAACATGGTTGAAGGGGGTGGAGGAGGCATGGAGTCTCAGTTCATGTACGGTCCTCTCTCCCAGCCACTCAGTGCAGATTCTCAGTTGCCCGGTCCCCTACTCTCGGGCACCCCAGACCCCTGTTTGCTGTTGCTGCTTCCTTCTCCCTGGAGCAACCACCCAATTGCAGTTAGTGTGATGGGGGAATGGAGCCCACATTCTACCACCACTCTTCACACCTCAGTGGGGGCCTGAGTGCAAGAGCAACTCAGAAGACCTTGCTCAGAACCCAGAGCCAGGCACCTGTGCTCTGGAGTGTCTCTGGGTGGGGCTGGTGGTAGTCATGGTCACCCACAGCAGGCACTTCCCGCCACATCCAGTGGGCAGCCAGAAGCCATATGCTGATAGTGGGTGGGGCTGTGGGAAGGGAAAAAGCTGGCTTAAATTCCCTAGAGCATCCCCACCCCTCACCCCACCAAGCCGGGACTATGCTTTGGTGTGACTGGAGTCCCAGCTATTGCCTTACAGGTGCCTTCAGTCACGGGCTGGGCATCCAGGACGGCTGTGAGGGTCTTCATATCCTGGTATTCCCATATCCAGGGTGGCACCCCTTGGGATGGCCCAGTGCCTGGCCCCAGACCTCTTTTCCTTTGTTGAATCTCCCAGCCTATAATGTGGAAGTGTTAGCTCTGCCTGGCCAGAGGCACGCTCCAGGAATGAGCTATAAAATACAAACTGGGTCATTTTGGTGTTTTCACAAATGAGTTAAATGCTCTTATACTTGTATTTAACACTGCACGATATAAAGAATAATGGAAAAATTCATGCTAATAATTTTAAAAATTATTTACCTAGAATGACATTAAACAGCAAATGAAAATACTTTGTTAAGTCGAGAGAGAGACCACCCAAGAAAGGAAAAACTTCGTATTTTAGTACCCTTTGGAGCACTTTTGCTTTTGAACAAGGGGCCCTGCATTTTCATTTTGTGTTGCAACCCATGAATTATGTAGCCAGTCCTGCTTGTACAGAGCTGTATCAGATTCTGTGTCAGTGCCAGGTGATACCTATTTCATTTTGCCTTTCTTTTTTTCTGAAGCTGATCTAGTATAGAGTTGCCTTTCAGATATATAGACTGTATGTACCTCCTGTATCAGTGTCCTTCTGGACCCTCCCCGGTGAACTTGTCAGTCTCTACACAGTCAGAAGTTTCTTCTAGATTGTAGTTTTGGTCCTGAATTGTCCCATCTGGCCTATCTGGCTGATAGATTGCACAGATGCATGTGAGTGGGACTGCCGCAGGAATTTCAGTAAGACACTAACTGAAAAATATGGAATGGATTCTTGAGGTGGTTATGTTTTCAGCACTGGTGGTAAGAATGAGAATATCGTGGGGAAGTTAAATATTTGATTAGCAGTAGGTTTAGAGAATCTATAATGTCCTTTTCATCTCTAAATTTTATGATTTCAGAGAAGAAGGGATATGGTTGGCATAAGAAAAATAAATTATCTCTAATGTGATTCTTATGATTATGAACTATCACCGAAAATTGGCCTCAAATTCTAGGCAGATGACAGTAGTTCCATAATTCTAGTTGAGGCAAGTTGATAGAGATCTTCAGGCTCATCTTTCTGACACAATTTGCTGGAAGTTTCAGAGGAAATTGAGTGTTATGCAATATTAACAGATGAGAGGAATAAAGAAATTAAATGAAATGCCTGATTTGACCTGATCACTCATCTTACTAGTCAGTACTTTGTGTCTGTCTATATAGAGAGTAGCTTGTAAACTTGGGAAATCATTTAATAACTCTTAGCCTCTTTCATTACCTTTAATACGGCAATAATAAGGCCTCATTTTGTGATTAGTTGCAATAACACATAGAAAATCCCAGCACCACAGACCAAATAAAATTTAATTCCACTTCTATTTGGAACCTCTCAGTTTAATCACACTTTCATAACATACTACCTACATAACAGAAGCAATGAACTTCACTGAATGTCCTATAAAGATGGGACACTTATATCAATTTCAGGAGAGAAATGTATATGAAAGTATAAGGCATTAATTAATTAATTAATTAATTAATTCTCCTTTCTAGTTTCCTTGATGTCTAGAATCACATAACATGTAAGGGCTAAGTTTTGAATTATCCACCAAAATGGTTTTGGGCAAATCATTCCAATTATTTATAAAAACATGTAACCAGGCATATGGTAGATCATGCTTACATGGTATTATTACTTGATATTCAAACTTAAATTGCAACAATAGTTTGGGTGGGCACCTTTTTCTGTCTTTTCAAAGTCTCTTTGCCTGTAAGGAAAACAAAACATAACAAAAATTCCTTGTCCTTATAGTTTTTTTCATTGAAGCCCATGTCAATGATTCAGAAAACTATAGATTCAGGCCCCAGTTGGTTAAGGTTTTTGGGTACCTTTATAAATTATAAAGTCATTATTTCAATGCAGTTGGTTCTTCCTTTTTAAAATGTGATTACTTATATACATGCTTGTTGATTCAATTTCTTATTGTGTTTTATAACTTTTAATTTCTCTGTACCCTCACAATTACTTAGTGCAGTAGCCTTCTGTATGATCTGTCTATCATTTATTTGTATTTTAAACTATGTTCTATTCTCCTGATAGGGTGAACATCCTAAGATAAGCAATTCAAATCACTGGAGATAGGAAGGGAAGTAGAAAAGAAATTTCTTCCCTCCCAGGGTTTGGAATAAACTGAAAGAGGAGAGAGACTAATGACAATATGAAAGCCCACTTCAGTACTCACATGATTTTTCAAAGAGTATAGATTTGACATGTAGCCAAATGTGTTTATAATGGCTACCCAAGCCTACCCCCTTGAATAGCCCCTTAATAGAAAGTCTGAATTTGTAGAGTGAATACAATTGCTATAGCTGCGGACTCTGAAGGTAGAGAGTAGGGTGGGGGCTCCAGGGTGGAGGTGGAGGGTTAATACAGTCAATCTCCAGACTTAAGAGACTAGCTTCAATAATCCACCCATGTCAACTTTGTAAAAATCAAATCCTTGTTACCCATGGGGCAATATGTCAAATAACTCTCCTCAGCATAATAAAAGACCCATGAAAGGATTCTCCATGAAGAAGTTTATATCACCTCCAACTAGAATTCTTCCATGATTGCTTACACAATAATTCTGAATTCTCTTTCCTAATCCTCAAATCCTTTTTCAGCATAGGGTTCCATGAAATGGCCCTACCTCACCTACTTTATGGACCTTATTACTTATACCTCAGTCAAAGTTACATCTACCATATTGGACTTCCGCTAAAGAATAGACATGTTGTGCCTTCATTTTATTTCCATACCATTCACTTAATCTACAAAGCCCTCTTTGTGTATATGTTGCTTATCAAAATTATATTCTTCCTTTAAAATTTAGGTGAGATATTGGCTCTTCCAAAGGCCATTTTTTTCTCATCTTCTAGGTGGAATTATTTTTCCCTCTGCTGGGACTTGGAGCTCTGCTCATTCATTTAGTGGAATATTTCCAGTCACCTGACCTTCTAGAGTAGAAAGATCACATATTCGACCAGAATTTGAATCCTACCTCTTTGCTTAATTAATTACCCTTATTTTGGTATCATTTTCAACCCACAAAGTGTGTATGATGTCTAATACATAGAGTATTTATGAAGGCAAATAATAGGATATAGGTTAAAATCACTTTGGAGTTAGTAGAGCTCAATATATTTGTTTCGTATTTTCTTTCTTTGCATTCTTCAAGGTTTTGGCCTAATTAAGTCTCTCTATCTCTCTTTTTAATATATATGGAGAGAGAGAGAAAGAGAAGGGAATTTCTTCCTAAGTGTAATAATTGTGAATATAACAGAAAATAGTATGTTTGGGGGGGTACTTGAAACATACATCAAATGTATTTGAGATAGCATCTGTCCCAGTTTTGCACTTGAAATTCTGAGTCATTTACTGATTAAGTGACAAAATATTTTAGACTTTACATATCTCTTTTAAAAGTCAGGTAAGATACTTTACTTGATTTTGGATTTAAGTGGAAAATGTTATTCAATGGGAAAAATCAGAAGGGAATATTTTGTTTGTGGAGAATATTACTTTAGGTTGTTCCAGAAAAATATATTGATATTGAGAACCAATAAAAAAATGGGTCTCAGTATATTCAAAACATTGTGACTCTCATAAAATTATGAGATATGCCATAATTTTCATGATAAATAATATTACAATTTTAATTTAAAATGACAAAAAGTTTGTCTAACAAGGAAGTGTTCAAGGTAGAGAAAACCATGGGTAATAAAAATAAAAATGGCCAATATTTTGAGTTCTTAATATATCATTTGATTTTAAAAAAAAAACAATATTTCCGGGACACCTGGGTGGCACAGTCAGTTGAGCGGCTGACTCGTTTTTGGCTTAGGTCATGATCTCAGAGTCCTGGGATGGAGCCCACATCGGCCTCTGCGCTCAGCATGAAGTCGACTTCAGTATTCTCTATTCCCCTCTGCCCCTCCCTCAGCTTGCTTGTGCTCTCACTCTCTAAAATAAATAAATAAATCTTTAAAGAAATAAATAAACTTAATATTTCAGTCTTAAATGTGACAGAGATCGGGGCGCCTGGGTGGCTCAGTGGGTTAAAGCCGCTGCCTTCGC
>CM052884.1:77686122-77725375 GCA_028534135.1 Potos flavus | reverse complement strand
TAGATTAGCATTTTATTCTAAAAATTAAATAGGATTGAGGAATTTTTCACTTAATCATTATCAAATGCCAATTTGATATATACACCTAAGTTTTTTACAAGCCGATACACCATTTCTAGAATTAAAATTTTAATATGAAACCTTATAACTCTTGTAGACCATATGGATTTGTGAACACTATTTATTAAATTCAAGTTATCTCAGGGGCTTAGGATTTAATGGTGGAAAACCATAGACCAAGGTCACTGTCTTAATCCATTTGGGCTGCTAGAACAAAATATCAAAAATTGAGTGGCTTATAAACAACAAAAATTTATTTCTCAGAGTTATAGAGAGTGGATAGTCCAAGATCAAGATGCCCGCAGATTTGGTATCTGATAAGAGCTTGTTTCCTGGCTCAGAGAAGGCCACCTCAAAATATCCTCACATGGAGGAATGGGGGAGGGACCTCTCTGGGGTCTGCTTTATATGGGGTCTACTGATCCCATTCTCGACCTAATTACCTGCAATAGGTCTCACCTAATACCATAATGGTGGTAGTTAGGACTTCAACATAAGAATTTAGGTGGGGAGGGCCATTCATTTGATAGCGTTGTCCTACATGTGATAGCTGAAACTGAGGTCCTCAAATTTACCTTCTGAAATATGCTGAAATTTTTGTGGCATTTCCACATGGTTGTATAAAATGTCAGCTCCTGAACTTTCTGGTGATAGGTAAAAATTATTTGATGACAACAACTTGGCATTAAATACCTAGCTTATATTCAAGATGGCCAGCCTCTATATATCTCTAAAATATACCTCTAATAAATTTACACTTCTAATAAATTATTTTCTCTCTACTCTCTTAAAAAAATACTCTTTTCACCTGCTAGCAACTATTTCTTGTAAAATTGGGCACTTGTCCATGAAAATGAGTACTTGAGCCTGGAATTAGTTACTTAATTTCTATGTGCATAAGATGACTACAAAAAGCTGGACATTTTGCTTATGAGAAAGTTACACTTAAAAGGAATTCTCAATGTTGGCTCTAAAAGAGTATTCAGTCAAAAAGTAGCATTCAGATCCTTTGGAATGACTTTTTCGCTAGAGTAATCTGTAGTATGACAACAAGGAAATGTGTCAAGTTGAATAGTTTTACCAGAAATATTTCTTGATTCCTAATGTACCATCGCTATACCTGCTTCTACCTCTCTGACTTTTCTATTCTTCCTTTCTACTTTCTATCTCAGGTTTACCATGACTTTTTCCCATTAACTCCATGTTAGAACTCCAGTTAGAACTACATTTTTGGCTTTATTAAAGCAGAAAGGAGTTGGAAAGAAGCAGAGGGAAGTGCTATGATGTTGAAGAATTGAGATCAAATCTTCGACTAGTTTCATTTAACCTCCTAGCGGTGAATTTGGCAATGCACTTGACCAAGAGACTAGGTTCTAATGCACTGCTCATGAGTCACTCTTGGCAAGACTTTGTTTGCACCTTCTGGGGCACATCAGCCTGTGGAGAGGAGGGTCCCTATTCTCCAGGTTTGCTCCCCTTTCATATCATGAAATAGCAGATTTTTGCCAAGCACCCTCATAAGGCTATATTATTGTAAATCTTTCAAATGTATGACCTATTTCTTGAGGTCAGGAAAAACATTCTATACTACTTACAATATTAAATTTTGTATGAAAGGTGAATGACATTATAGGATAGTGATTAAAGACATAGTGATTAAGAACACAGTTTTCCTGATTTCAAATCCTGCCTCAGCTATTCACTGTCTTCTAAACTTCAGCGAAGGCCAAATGCATTGGAGAGGGAGATAATAACGTGTCCATTTCCAAATAATGTGAATGCTGAGAACATACATAAAGTCCTTAACAAAATGCCAGGCAAATACCGCAAGTACTCAGTGAGTTTTGTTATTACAACATACTACACCTCAGAACAAACACAAACTTTGGAACTAACTGACTACTTAATACTTATTTTCTTAGTTGAACTACCAACTTCTAGTATTATACAGAAATAATCACCATAGTGTTTAAGGAGCACTTGTCAGCAATTTTGAGTTTATACTTTAACTTTCAAAAGCACAACCGTTTCTGTTAGTTTCGTACACTCTTGGTTTGAATGCCCAAAACATGTCTTAATTTTGTCAATGAATTGAGCCAATTTTTCTCATATACTCAAATCAATTATTTGAATGAAGTGTACCAAGCTAAATAAAAGTAAAGTATTAAAATCCTTTCCATTTACTGGGTTTTAAAGTAAAATGCCTAGCTGTACTAGGGCCAGACTTTTAAATAGCCAAGTACCTAAGCATTCTAAATCTAATTATTTTTACTGTTCTTAAAACCCAATTATGCCAAATGATTTAAAGCTATTTACCTTAAATATCGACTTCTATGGCTTATTTAATTTTTTTTTAATTTTTTTTATTTTTTAATTAAAGCATAATGTATTATTTGCCCCA
Organism: Potos flavus; assembly: GCA_028534135.1. Lineage (NCBI taxonomy): Eukaryota > Metazoa > Chordata > Mammalia > Carnivora > Procyonidae > Potos > Potos flavus. The sequence goes on along the minus strand of CM052884.1, from coordinate 77,722,914 downwards.
GGGTACATGTCTGTGGATCCTCAGACTTAAACATTTGGCTTATTTAATTTTGCAGCAATATCCTCCAAATATCTTATAAGCATCAGAAAAATCTGTATCTTAAAAAACAAAACTCTGGCATAATTTTTATTGTGTCTGGCTTTCTCATTCTAGACTATAAACATTATAATTTGACTGTAAAACTTTTATTGACTTTCTTGCAAACAAATATCTAAAGCCAAAACTAAATTGGACATTGGGAATATGTGTACAATTAAGCAGGCACAAATATGCCTTACAAAAAATAATTATAAGATATACAGGTACCTGCTGCCTAATGTTTTCAATAAGAGTAAGAAAAATTAAAAGGATAAAATTAAAAATTCCAAATAGATCTTGTGCCACTACCATTGAAATATTGAGAGATAAACACTGTGTTTCTACTGTTGATATGTCTTCACTTTCCGGTAAAAGATATTTTTAAAGTTCAAATACACTATGTAAAAAAGTCTATAATTTTAGGGTATAAAGTTATAAGCTCTTTGGTTGCAATATTTGTGTTCTATTAATTTTATGTCCATGTTTTAAGGGAAACAGAAAAATTCATTTGCTTAAGATTTGAAAGAAATTCTAAGTGGTAAAGCTAGAAAGAGTAGCCTCTGTGTTTTTCTTTGATTAGGTGAGTGTACATGTGTATGTAACTGTGATTCTGAAGAAATAATTATTTTTCTGACATCTGGCTTATTTATATATGAGTCTATTGCTCTGGAGGTTGAAATTCTTTAAAATTCATACCTTGAATAAATCTTTGTTTAAATGAATATTTTCATGTATATAAAAACAGTTAAAATATGTGAATAAATTTGTGCTTTGAGATAATCTGATAATAATATTATTGTATTTTAGTACATGAACGAGATGAAATTAGGACATTGTGTAAAGCAAATTAAAACTTCTAGAGAGATTACATGAGTTTTACATTAAAAATACAGAGGTGGGGCCGCTGGGTGGCTTAATAGATTTAGCGTCTGCCTTCAGCTTAGGTCATGATCCCAGGGTCATGAGATGGAGCCCAGCAGAGGGTTACCCTCTCAGTGGGGAGTCTGCTTGTCCCTCTGCCCCTCCCCCTGCTCGTGCTCTCTCTCTCTCTAAAATAAATAAATAAAATCTTTTTAAAAATATGGAGGTAACATTTTAGGTATTTCAAAGTTTCAAAATTACTAAAGAAAATGTACATGAAAATCACGTATAAAAATTGTGGCATATATTTCTTTCATTTAGAAAATAATTCTATTAAACTTTAAAATTCAAAGTTCTCTTAATTCTAACTTACCAAAAGTTTATAGAGGATTCCCTGTTAATCTCAAGCAGATGCTTGATAACAGACTATGACTCCCAGTACTTTAGACTTTAAAGCCAAACCATTTGTACCCTTAACTCATAGTATCTATCCAGCAACAAACAAGACATTGTTCCCCATCATATGATGAGTACATATGTAGAGGTTCACCAGAGGTAGGAAAACAAATACCTCACCCTCAGTTACAGGAGGAGAGGCAAGGTAAAACATATGTGGCTTTGGCTTTATAACTCAGAAGTATGAGGGTTCAGGTATAAGTGAGTCTTAGGTTTGAACATTGCTTTCAGTATATTTTCTTTACTATTTTTCAGTGATACCCTTTTCTACATTGACTCCATTTGTGGAAATGCAAAGCTTGCCACCATTATTTACATTCCAACAGTTTAGCAACTTAAGCATTGAGAAAATACCACTTCCAGCCAATATCATCAGTATTGTCTGAGGGTATGCAATCTGTCCAACTTGGGATCTATAATTACTTCTTAATCTATTTCTATGACACAAAGATATAGTTCTCTGATTAGACAGGTCTCTGGTCATATCCCTACCCTCAAAACTCAAACTAGAATGGGTCCAATGCAAGATACACAGAGAGTGAAAATGGCAGGAAAGTTATCTAAAGCAAAATTAGAATGCTTTTGCTTGGAAGGAAGGAGAAGTAGTCTTAGGTGGGCAAAAATGGATGATCTCAGTTTCCATTCTCTAACTCATAAACATTTACACAAGCCTATCTACCTCTACATTTACTTTTCAAAAACAATGCCCCATATAGCATACCATCTCACACTAAAAAAGAAAAATTAAATAATTCACTTTGTATCCAAAGAGTTATCCAAAGTCTCAACCAACTAGCATATCCTGCTTTTGAGCTAGAAATCAGAGTGATGAACATATTTTTCCAAGTCTCACTCCTCATAATTGGCCAAAACATGGCTAAATACAAAATTTCAATATGGTAGCACACTACTCTAGAGGAACTCTAATAACATATGTTAATATCCTTCCTTTTTTTTTAGCTTTATTGAGGTATAACAGATATACAAACAATTGCACACATTTCACATGTGCATCTTGATGAGTTTGGGCATAGGCATGCAGCTGAGATTGTGGTGATGGCATCACTGGTGTATGTATATGTCAAGTGTTTAGTTAAGAGGAGTGTGTTTGAGCTTCCTGGTATGTGAAAGCATACCACCACAAATTGGGTGGGTTAGAATACACTTCTCGAAGTTAGATGTTCAAAATCAAAAGGTTGGCAGAGCCATCCTCTCTATCCTAGTTGTCATTACTGGCAATCCTCAGCATTCCTTGCTTGCAGGTGCAAAGCTCTAGCCTCTGACTCCATTGCCACATGGTTATCTTCCCTCTGGGCAGCGGTGGTCTCCTCTCTGTGTGTGTCTGTCTCTGTGTCTCTTCTCTTATAGGGAACTCAGTCATATTGGATTAAGGACCCACGTATTCTAGTATGATATCATCTCAACTCAATTACATGCACAATAAGATGTAATCCAAATAACATCACATTCACCCATACCAGGGGTTAAGACTTTAGTATGTCGTTTAGCAGAACACAATTCAACTTATTACAAGCAGAAAGTGGAAGAATTCATCTTTACCATCAATGTATAATGTTCTATGATGATAAAAGGAAAGCATCTACTCAAGAATCATAAACAATAGATATCGCTCTCAAATGTAGATGCTAGACCAAACACAAGAATGGACAAGGCAGTGTTTAAAAAAAAAAATAAAATTTATAAGACTCTTAAATCTCTTGATTTGAACAGGAATGTTTTCAGTCTTTGGAGAGAGTTAATAGAGTGTTTAGTCTTATCACCCCATGGAATCCCCATCCTTCCTGCTAAACTCACTTTGTTAAAATGAAATGAGATTACTCAAAGAGCAGTACAACATTTTTAATTGATATCTAGACAACTGGGAAAGCAAAGGCAAGGGACTGGATGGCCAGCTACTCTACTGGTGGAACAAAGGGAAGATTGCTCCTTCATTGAGCAACTTCTTACAGATGAGAATGCAGCAGTTTTTCATCGATAAAAAATGTACCTTTGTGAGAGACACATTTGATTTAGAACCATCTTAGGCTTTCTCAAAGGACTCTGGATTGGCACATAAAACTAAGCAGGCATCAAGGGAAACCTTGAGCCAGAGGAGGAGATTGTGACAAGGTGGAATAGAGATTCTTTTACCCTAATCATCTGAGAGCTTACAGATCCTAAACCATGATGGAGTCTTGGGAAAAAACCATGAAAGAGTTGAGGGAAAGTCAGCATTACATACCCAGAGAGCAGTATGGCAAAGCTAGACTTTCATACAAAACAATGGTCAATAATTTATTCTCCCTTACCTATCCTGTTTAGTCTTCAGGCTGCTACAACAAAATACCACACACTGGGTAGCTTATAAACCACAGAAATGCATTTCTTGCAAGTCTGAAAGCTGAGAAATTTAAGATCAAGATTCCAGCATGGCTGCTGTCTAGTGAAGGTCCTCTTCCTGGTTCATATCTGCCACCTTCTTGTTGCATCCTTATATGGTGGAAGGGGCTAAGGAGCCCTGTGGGACCTCTTTCATAAGAGCATTAATCCCATTCTCAAGGGTTCCACCCTCATACCTCATCACCCCCCAATGTTTCCACCTATTCATACCAACATATTGGGCATTAGGATTTCTATATATGAATTTTGGGGGAATGCATACATACAGGTCATACTACTTCCCTACCCCACCTCCAAATTATAAACTTCAGTAAACAAGGCAGACTTCCCATCTACATTAGGCCTGAGTTGAAGGAGAGCAAAAAGAAAATTTCAGAGATTTTATTACTATGTGAAACTGCATTTGGTAATTAAAGGTATAAGATATTATTGCATGAATATGGTCCAAAATTTGAACGGGATTGCCTGAGTTCACATCTAGGGTCAAGGGAAGAGCCAGCTTCACTAAACTGCTTTTAAAGAATGATGGGAAATAAAAATAAAGGTGCTTATGATTGTCCCTAGAAATTTTACCTGTTTAACAGAATAGTTTTAATACCATACATTATATTCTATAGAACTAAGATAGAAAAGATTTCCTGCAGTAGTTTTGTGGACAAATATTAGGGAGAATCTCCAGGGTCACCAAGTAGGATTGAAGAATTTACCATTTTGCAATATACTTCTTACACAGTACTATGAAACTAATGATTTCTTTGTGATGACCAGGCCGAGAAAAGTCTCTTGGCTTTCTAATGTTCTTAAATGTTAGTACCCTTTGACTGATTTGTTTTTTAGGGATGTTTCTCAAAGTAATGTTCTAAATGAGGTACCTGGTCCATTTATCTAAGAATACAAAATATTAAATTAAAACAGGTTGTAGGTAGACAAATATTTTGCACATCACCACTAACATGAATAGTTTATGCACAAAGGCAAGTACTTTTGAATCAATTTGTGGAATATCTCTTTGAAAATGAAATTTCTCCGCCAACAAACATTTCTTATTTGAGACTCTGCTCTGACTTAGTGTGATGAACAGAGCTAAAATTTCACGCACTCAATAAGGCTTATCACAGATTTATTAAATTCCACTGAAGGAATTGTGACAAATGATTAGGCACGAAGCATGAACAAAGCCATTTATTAAAAATTTAAATGTACATTTAAAAAATTTTAAAGGAAAACCTACCATCCAGAAGTTATCAATTCTTTTTATTAAGAGACCATAATCTAGATTTAAACTATATAAGTCATTTATTTATGATGGCATTATTATGCCATATAATAATGCCATCATAAATAATTATATCAAAATGAATAAAGAATTCACATGAGTTAAAGCTAGGCAGTGAAGCTACATAGTTATGACTCATATGCACTTCTATTAAAGTCCTGAAAAAGACTGATTATTTTGGGCCACTAATTTTTTAATTGATAAGATCAACCTGACAAAAGACATTAGAGTGAAATAAACTTTAGTTTGTGAAAAAGTATTTTAGGTAAAAAAAAAAAGTATGACTTCTTGAAATATAAGAAAATATATGAAAACTAGATATCTTTCTCAATAATGAGATGAACCTTATTTGCTGAAGTCATTGAAGCTTCATAATTCATGGCTGGGGAAAGGTGAATGAGAAGGAGGGTAACAAACAAACTTGATTCTCTCGCGAGCGAGAAACAGAAAATTCAATCCAATCATGTGCTATCGTTGCCCTGTGGATGTGCTATTGTGGCAAGTGTTCCCATCCACCTAACTGTGAAACTTGAACACAATTCACATTGAGAAAGATCTAGAGAAAAGTAGAACTCGTCTTCAGTCCTCTTAGATCCTTATTCTTACTTCCTTTCACTTGCCTTCAGCCTTTGATTGGAAAATAGACTTCTGTGGTTTGAGGGGTCAATAATACAGGTGGAGATCAGGGCAACGTTCAAATGACCTCGCTGATTGACTGTGCTTTCTTTATACTTTAAGGTTGTCATTTAATGAGATTTTTCATGGGAAGCTAATAATTTTTTGAAACAGGAAGAGAGACATTTTGGAAAACGAATGTGTGAATTATGTTATTGTTTCCACTTTATCTTTTGACTATGATAGAAATGCCCATTTATAAATAAATAAATAATTTTATAAAATTTATTTTGGCTGATATGAAACTTTCAATAAGATAATGAAAGCTATCTTCTTGTGTCACTGACTTCCCGTGGGTTTAAAATATAAAATCCCTTACTGTCATTATGCGTGCTCTGAGACTGCATGGTATTCAGAGGCAGAACAAAACAATTTCTGTATATTACAAAATGAGATTAATAATGTGTATATATTTTCAACACTTATTCTTTAATTATCTCACATTTATATACAGTGGAAAGAGATCTGATATGGGGACATGGATAAACATGCAACTACATGTTTATCAGTCAAAGGAATAAACAGAAATAAACCTTGGGTTTTAGGCTAAGACTGATTATAAAAAAAATCATTTTGGTGCATGTGTAAGATCCACAATGATAAGTTTAAGCTCTTCTGATATCTGCCATATTCAAGACACATGAAATGGTAGAAAATGCCTCTGTATTAAAATGTAGTATGACAAATTAGGCAGTGCTGGGAACAAACATTTTTTCCAAATAAATATAAAATTCAAGGATAGAAATTCTGATCTATTTGGTGCCTTAATTAAGAAATTCTGGATTATCTAAAGGAATCATGCATACATTAATACAGGAATATATATTATTATCTCTCTCTCACACACACACATACACGTAGTGCAAGATTAAAGAAATACAGCTTTAAATTGAAAGCCCAGATATTTGTGAAAAAAGAAAAGATGAAACCTTAACTAAATCCATCTCCCAGAAAGAAACTATTCCAAATATATATATAGTTCAGGGAAGGAAAACACAGCTGAACCAGCCGAGATAGAGTTCCTTATATGTGCTGCAAAGATATCTGCCCATTCATAGAAGATCAGACAACAATTGAAAGTTATTGTTTATGAAATCAGCATAATGAAAGGTCAGTCCTATTTTTTCCTTGGTTAATGATCCTTTACTCAAAGTCTTTGCCAGACATTCATACTATTTTTAAACAAGTACAGTGGAGAGTAACACACAGCTTTGGGACAAGGCATGTCCTTCTTGGGAGCACCATTCATTAGAGTGTTTCATCACTAAACTTCTTCCCACTCAGTTTAGTATTTGTTTTATTCTGGTTTCTGGAGTGACACAGAGAAATTCTACTCTCATATCAGGATGGATATTTAGATATCTCAATGCCTTTTAGGTGTTTTGTCTTGTCTTCAGATCATGTAAACCCAATGCATAAAATGATTTTATACCAATCTTTTAAATTGGAATGGCTTCTTGACAGAGAGGTTGAGCAAACTCTCAGTGATTCGATTTATAAATAAAGGAATTTAAAAATATAAGAGCTTGGATTTTGAATCTAGCAATCTGGTTCCTAGCTCCATTCTTTTTAAAACTGAATGACTACTGGAAATTTATTCAAATTCTCTGTGACTAGGGGCACCTGGGTGGCTCAGTTGGTTAAGCATTCGACTCTTGATTTTGACTCAGGTCATGATCTCAGGGTTGTAAGATTGATCCCCACATTGTACTCAGCATGGAGTCTGCTTAAGATTCTCTCTCTCCCTCTGACCTTCCCCACACCCAGCTTGTATGCATGCTCTCTCTCTCAAAATAAAATTAAAAACTCTTTGTGATTTAGTTTACTCATATGTAAAATGAGGATTATAATAGTATCTCTCACATAGGATTAAGAAAATTAAACAAGTTAATCCATATAATACAGTTTCTCAGATATAATATTCAAAAATTATACCTACTATTTTTGATGTTGTTGTATAATTATTGTCCAAAGAAAAAGTAATAAAAGGGATAATTGGAGAAATAGCAACATCAATCTTCTTATAAATGCTTAAGAAATTAATTTATAATGCATTTTTTAGATATCTTGATGGGAAAATAATCATAACTTCATAAAAAAAAAAGGAATTGGTAGATTTAGAATAAGTGTTTTTCATTTCCTTGTTTGGGCAGATGGAGTAGCTTTGCTCCATAATATCACCTAGGACCTTGGTTTTCCTAGTTTAATAGTATTCCATCCTCTCTGGAACAATGTGTATGTCTACATGGTCAGACTTAGGTTTTTCCTGATTTGTTTTTAAGACTTTAGGAAGAATAAAGAGAGAATGCCTTCAGCAAGGAATTTCATTTTGATTAAGTTGAAAGTTACCCATACCCATTATGCTATTTTTCATTGGCAGGGACTCAGTCACAAGGACACGCCCACCTGCAAGGGAACCTGGGAAATGTGGTCTTTATCTGGATAACTATAGATTAAGAAAGAATAAGAGAATCAGTTTAAGGGAAGAGGGTCACCTTGCACTCAGCCTAACTTCCCCATCTCAAAACAGAACAACAATGGCCATTCTTAACTGCATGTCTGCTCACCCAGCCCTGTTCTGGTTCCAATAGCTTTGTGTATGTTCTCTCTAAGTCTGGTGGTGCACAATACTGGTAGTCTTAGTGTAAACTAGGAGCAATGTTAAATGAAACAATCCTGAGGCATTTGGTCACCCTGGTTATCCTCATATTTCCATAGCATGGAAAAGAGATTGGAACTGAATGCCTTAAAACTCCTATCAACATGATATCAAGTGAATCACATTTGCTAACATATTTATTAAATACCATGAACAATGAATACAGTGATGAATAGGCATAGACTCTGCCCTCGATATACTCTGATTAGAATGTTTAACAATAGACTAGTTGCATATTCAATTTACCTACATTTTATATTTGCTCCTTGTAATGAGTGTTTCTGTGTCCACCTGCATCTGACTGGCCACCAGGTACCCAGATTAAACAGTATTTCTGGGTGTGCATGTGGTGTTTCCAGGTGAAGTTAGCATTTGAAGTGGACTTTGTGATGTGAATTGCCCTCCCCAATGCAGATGGGCATCATCTAATCCACTGAGGTCCTGCATAGAACAAGGGGCAGAGAAAGGAGGAAGTTGCCCCTTTTTCTGCCTACTGCCTGCCTACTTAATTGGAACATCTCCTCTTTTCCCTCAGACTAAGATTTATACCATCAGTTCCCTTGTGTCCCTGGCCTTCATACCCAGATTGAATTATATCGCCAGCATTCCTGAGTCTCCAGCATGCACACAGCAGATCATGGGACTTCCTAGCTTCTATAAGTCCTACTGGTTCTGTTTCTCTGAAGAACTCAGATTAATATATCTCCTTAGCTCAAGACTCTAACTTATCTCGAACTTTATCTCCCTGGCCTTTGCAGGCTGATCTTTGAAGTCATCACCTTGTTTGAATTCAATGTTTGAGGAGAAGGAAATACTCCCTTCTATATATTCATGATCAATGATTTTGGATGTCAATCTGCTAAATTGCAAAGTCTTTGGAGATTTCTTCCAGTAAACGGGCATCTCTGTCACAACTGCTTCATGTATTGGTTGTTTGAGCACATGCCTAGAACTCGTTGCTTTTTACAGATTCAGAAAAATGTTTAAATGTGAAAAAAAAAAGTATTGGTTCAGAACAGGAAAAGCATTGCAATATTGAATCTTATAAATATATACTTGTATGTTTACCAAATGTAATATTGTATCTATCAGACATTTTTACCACAAAGCAACTCTTATGCAGTTATAAATTGATGTTATTTCATGGGCAATATGAATGAATTTTGATATGTTTAATACGATATAGAGTGAGACTGAAAAACCAACTAAGTAAGGCCCATTGAAAGCTAAAATAGCCCTGCCATCTCCCACTATTGGCAAAACTATCCTCTAAGTGTGTGAGATAGTGATAGATGCAATTTCTAAATTAAGTGCCTGATGTTCAGGAAATCTTGATGAGTTGTGTGTTATTGCTCTGCTTACAGGAGAATGATATGTGACAATTAAATTAGATGAGCCATGAATTAAAACAATTATATGTATTTTAGGGCATAGCATCCCTGAGTGACTTCTGTTATTAGGGCAATCTCAGAATTCTTTTATTCAGTCATCTTTCATCTATAAAAGGGAGGGAGAGAAAATGGTATGGTAGAAAGAGCAACAAACTGAACCTCATGCATTTGGGGTTCATGCCCCAGACTGGTTATTTCATCCAAGTAACCTAGCAAGGTCTCTGCTCCTCTGTGAAATAAGAGTTTGACCAAATCAAGACACCTCAGCTTGGACTCTATGGCCTATGAATAGTTCCTAAGAAATTTGTAGCATCATGAAACTTTACACATACTTTTTAAAAGAAAGAGTATCCATAGCTCGAACACCATTATTAAAAGAGTTTTGACCCAAAAAAAATTCAAGCAGTGGGTGGCTTTCTAATTGTGTCATTGTACATGAGTCATTATATATATAGGATTCATTAAATAATAATATATATTTAGTGATTATCATGTTCAGGGAAATATGCCCATCTGTGTTATATTTCTGAATAAAGATATCCAGGATGGAATGCATTGCAATGGAATATTTTAATGCTTACCTTTTAGTGTCCTCTTTCTGAGCTATCTAACCTCATCTATTTCTAGTGGTAGATTCACAGTTGAAGCTAAAATGTCATTCCAGAATATCTGTACATGTGACTGTGCCCATTGAGCCTTTTATTCACACTGTTTGGTGTTTGCACGATCTAAGAAGCCTGTGAGAAAGGGGGTTATGTGCTTGCACCTGGGGGTACCTATGGGGTAGAAGGTGTGATGAGATCTGCTCCTGTCCCCATCAGCCTTAAGGACTTTTAGTTACACCGTTAGCATATGTACTCATTTGCACAATATGACGGGTTAAGGAAAGGGTTGAAAGAGATGACTTTACAATGTAACTAGTGAAAAACGGAGCCTTCAGCACTGATTGCTGCCATCTTGGAACTTAACCAACTAACATTATGCAGAAAAGACAGGAAAGGTGGCATATGTCATCCCCAAATATGCCCCTTTGGCATACGGATTTTGAACTAAAAGCATTTGAGAAACAGCCACTGCAAGAAGAGTACACTCACCATCCTTTCTTCATGGAAGCAGGAGATGAAACTCCCATGTGAAAGATTCTCTCCCTATATCAAAAGGAAAGATACATCCTTATCACCAAAGACAAGGAGTCAAGGCTAAGCGAAATCTTCAAAACAGACCTTAAAATAACTCATTTTCCTTTCATTTCCTCATATATTTTACTTACTTTTCCTTTGTTCAACCTAATACATAAATACTGGTCTAGCCACTTCTTTCAGTCTTCATCTTCCCACAGGGGTCCCCACGTACAAGGAAAAATCTGTGTGCTTTTCTCCTGTTAATCTCTTATGTCAATTTAATTCTCAAGACCAGCCAGAGACCCTAAGAGAGTAGAGGTAAAGTTTTGCCTCCCGTATGGACACAAATAGCATTTCTGTTATTACTCTTAATGATACTTGATATTTACCAATCATAGTCACCCAGAGAAAATCTTGGGGTGTCACATTTTGTAGTATTTTCTCTGCCCTAAGATCTTCCACTTCTATACCAACTAAACTTGATCCTCTGTAAGTCTGACAAAGCCAGGTTATTCAACCACGAGAGAATAATTTGTTTTATCTTCCTAATTTTTCCATTCGGTAGATGAAACTGTCCTTACTTCAACCTTTTCAAGAGACATAATGCTGAAGCAACGAAGTCCCAAAAGATAGATAACCCTAGAAGTATACTTCCCCATTATTAAAAAGAAAGCAGTTTAAAGTAATTTAAACTTGTTGCTCAGAGATTAACTTCTGAAGAGAACTCTCAGCCTTAAGTCCTGTGTTTGATAAGGAAAATTCAAAAGCAGAGTTTACTATGAATTCCTGACATATTCTAACGAGGTGCCATTCCATGTTAGGTGATAGGGATTTAAACATGAATAAGATGGGAGTTCAAACAAACACATACCCAGAGCTTACCAAGTCCTGTCTTCACCAGGCAGCTTCCAGAGAGCTAAAATCATTCTACTCTTCCATCTCATAGCCAAAATCTCATTTTCTCATCCCATATTTTTAGCTTGCTAAGCATTAGAACAGAGGCTCACTGCGTTTGCACCATATTCTTTTCTTTTCTCTCATTTTCAAGAAAAATAAATATGTGTATGCCATTAGTATTTAAAATGTCCCCATTTGGTGGTAGTTATTTTAATTTGTGTGTTATTCCCTATTGCCCTGCATTAAGTCTCCATTAGTTTTATTGATATATTCAGAGTAATGCCATTGTAGGCTTTCTGTAAATGCTTTCTGCCTGATTTAATTCAAAAGTCTACCAGAAAATAGGATGACTGACGTCTGTTAAATAGGGTATCCTTCTAGTAGCCATTTGCAGCAGAAAATTCTCCAATGGTAATAAAATTAGTCCAGAGCTAAGACAGGGTGATATTTAAATATTTTGGTTATGGGTAAGCTGTGGCAGGAGAGTCCTTCTAGTTTCCTTATGAAATGAGGACGTCTTTGTTAGTGTGACTTGATTTTTTTTTTTATTTATACATAACTTTATATGTCTTTTAAGTACCCATTGCCAGAGCTAAACTTGCATACCTAGGTCAGGTGACTGATTTATCAAACCTCTGAAGTCTTTTGGTGAGATAATGCCCACTATCAGTGAAGAGGTGGTTGATGTAGGAATAACTTCATTTATCATTATTAGTAGTAGTATTATTACAAATAAATGTCTTGGGTAACTCAAGTTAAAAAAATTACCTGATACACAGCTGTCAGCACTGTTATATATCAAATCTCTCAAGCTCACTGCCAGGCTGGTGCTTGGAACCATTATGAGTCATAAACTCTATACTAGGTAAATTTGTTTTAGGCAGGAAATATCACTACTGTTAAGAAACTTAAGATTATCAATAAAAAGTATCAGACTCCATTATGTTTTGCATGACCAAAGTACTTTATGACACAGTTCCATAGATTTATGTTCTGTCTGTAAGTATCAGTACAAAAGTTCTGACAACAAATTGCCTGCCAAGAATCCAAGTTAGACAAAGAGGAAATTAGTGTGGCTCCTCTATTCTGCAGCTAATCTGACAATTATCCCTTCCTCTCTATCTCTTTCAATTTTTATGATTTATATGCAAAACAGACCCCCCTCCACATTATCAGAATATACTCTCTACCTATCTTCCTCAAATCCCTCTTAAATAAGAAGCAGAAATATTAAGTGAGGGAGGGCAGAAATATGCCACCCGAAAATACACCACTCTGGTTTACTGGTTATTTGAATTAAAGTTACAGAGGAAATAACCCATGCAAGAAGGTCACTCTGACCCTCCTTTGTCCCCATGAAGGCAGAAGATAAATCTTCCATGTGAAGGGCATCCTCCCTGTACCAGGGGGTGGAAAAACATCCTTATCACCAGAGATAGATAATTTAGAACTGAGAAGACTATATAAACAAAACTTGCTACTTCTTCACTAAGTTATTAACCCAAGCCCAAAATTTTGTGTTGTCATGTCTTTACAAATTTATTGCTCCTTTGTCTAAAAGGTATAAAAGCTGCCTGCTTTCATCACTTCTTTGAGTCTCATATTTCTATGAGCTCCATACATAGGAAATTAAATTTGTCTCCTGTTAATTGTCTTATGTCAATTTAATTATTAGACCAGTCAAAGAACCTAGAAGGGAAAAAAGGAGAAGGAAAAGTTTTCCTTCCTAACATAAGCAATAAGCTAATGTCTGTTTAATAGGCCTAAGCGTTGAATTAATAAAAAAAAAAGAAAGAAAGAAAGAAAGAAAAAATCTATAACCCTCCATATACAATAAGATCCATTAGATTTATTTTTTAATTTTGGGTTCCTTTTTGAATATGTCTAATTATTTGTAAGTATTGATGTTTTATGACTTATTTTTATGTGTGTCATTACAAAGAGCAACAAGAAAATACATTTAAAAAATTGAATAAGGGGTCCCTGGGTGGTACAGTTGGTTAAGCATCTGACTCTTGATTTCAGCTCAGGTTGTGATCTCAGGGTCGTGAGATCGAGCCCTGGGTCAGGCTCTACGTTCTGCGTAGAGTCTGCTTGGGTTTCTCTCCCCCTCTCCCTCTGCCCCTTCCTTTCTCTTTAAAATAAATAAGTAAATCTTTAAAAAATTTGAATAAACCTCATTTTATATCTCTATTACTCTATGAATCCATTGTACTCATTTATAAATCTAAAGATCATTAGGAAGTCATAGTAAACTTATGTTTTTCTGTATTTTGAAACATTTGTCATTTCATAATTTTCAGAGGAAATCATGTTCTGGACTTATACAAATCTAGGGATGCCTGGGTGGCTCAGTCAGTTAAGCGTCTGCCTTTGGCTCAGGTAATGATCCCAGGATCCAGGGATCAAATCCCGCTTCAGGATACTTGCTCAGCTGAGAGTCTGCTTTTCCCTCTGCCTGCTGCTCCCTCTGCTTGTGCACGCTCTCTCTCTCTCTGACAAATAAATAAATAAAATCTTAAAAAAAGAAAAAAACCCGCAAATCTACATTAGTTTACTAATAAAGCTTTAGTTTGTAAATTAAATCATGGAGATTTCCCCTTCGTGATTTAATAGTAAATCTTTTCCCATCAATTTAGGAAAGTTTCATACAATAGTAGAGCTATTGAGTTGCTTGAGTGAAAAAAAAAATGGAGAGGTGAGTTATTCACAAAGAAAAAGTTAAGCATGTATAGGAGAAAGCGTTAGAAAGACTGGAAGTTGTGACAGAATTATTTGCCGAAAGGAAAATTGAGGAAATATGTCTTCTAAAAACTTGGAACTGCAGACAGTTTGTGACATGACTATTAATGAGAAGCTGGTATTATTAGTCAACAGTAAGAAATTGTAACTGAAGCTGATGTTTACACTTTTCTATTAGTGTTCACTGTACTATTATATTGATATTAGTGGTAGTTTCACTTTGACTTAATATATCGTTGATAATCTACACAAGGGTTTTATACTTATAATTATCATTCTAATTATTGACATGTTAATATTACTTGAATTATTCAAACTCTCTTGTTTTTACATTTGTTTACATTATGATTATGCCTTTCATCAGACACAAAGCATTATTATCTTATCTAAACTACAATGAGTCATGGTTTTGACAAAAGATAATTAAAAATCAATTCATCACTATCTATAGGTGGTTTTCAGTTTCTAACACATTGCACAACTAAACAGTATAACACAATATGTATAAGGTAGAAGAAATACTTTGTTAATGTTTAACCTTGGTTGTCGGAGATGCTAGGAAAAATTCCAAGTATTTAGTTCTGTTAAATTTAAGTAGATTAAAACTGGACTATTTAATGATTCATTTTATGTAAAATTACACTTCAATCAAATCAGAAAAGATTCAATTAGCAAACATCACGTATTGTATGCATTCATCTTCTGTTTTGGGTTTGACTGAATTCAAAATAGCTGACCTTGAAAATATATCAAAGAAATGTCATTAAAGTTGGGTTCTGGAGTTGGCAAGGAAATTCACAAGGAGATTCTGAAAGTATTTCCTATAAAGCTGAATTCCTTTCTGAGCTAGATAATGGAGCAATTCTACTTTACCTTTGGAACCACCCTGCTTTTTCTGGCTTTATGGAAGGCTCTTAGCAGTGGTTAGATATGTTTTGAGTTTCACTACCTTTTTCTTCATTCTTATTGGAAAGTAAAATTTCATCATATGGTGTAAAAGATGCTTGTCAATAAAGATTTTGGTAGGGTTGCATCTAATTCCAAAGTATATAAGTAGGTATAGGTAGACTATCAAAGAGTATCATTATTCTAGATTTCCATCACCATGTCTGTAGGTACAAGGTTCCAAAATATATTATTTTAATGTTATAGCTGAATCTCTTTTGCTATAATACTTTTTCTGTTTTATTCTCCGTGCTGTAGTTAAACCAATTTCTCTGTTGCAGAGACTAAAATCTATCTCCTTAGAGTTTGATAAGATTTCTTTTAGTTTATTCATCCTCTTAAGACTTTCATACTTTTTATAAAATCACTCTTGTATCAAACTAACCTGACTTCAAATTCCTGTTTTCCCACATCTTAGCTTGCTACTCTATAAAATTACTTTATCAGTCTAAGCTTTAAATATTTACTTGTAATATTATAATATAAAATACTATATTTAGAGAGAGAGAGAGACAAACTAATAGGATTTTATTTTAGGATGAAAGTATATAAATATCTTAATGCTGTACCTAAAAAACAAGCACTGAATGCATTTCATTTTTTTATTTTTTTTAAAGATTTTACTTATTTATTTGACAGAGAGAGAGAGCATGAGTAGGGGGGAGGAGCAAGGGGAAAGGGGGAAGCAGACTCCCCACTGAGCAGAAAGCCCAATTCAGGATTGGATCCCAAAACCCTGGAATCATGACCTAAGCTGAAGGCAGACACTTAACTGAGCCACCCAGGTGCCCACACTGAATGCATTTCAGTGATTCTTCTCTTCATCCTTATTTACTGACATTCCTCTCATGCCCATCCCCAACCTCAAACCTAACATATCTTAATAAATATGGTGCAGAGTAATTCTTTTAATCATTGGGCCAATACTATGTTTACATTTGTTTGCAAATTATGCTTATGTTAATATAACTAAGATTCCAAATTTGAGAGTTGAAGGAGATGATTGGACCCACAGGATTATTGACGCCTAGATTACCTAGAATAGATGATGAAGTGAGGAAGATGACTGACAAGACTGTGGTAGCCTATGTTCATGAAGAGGTACACAGACAGCAATAATGAATAATAGTGAACTCAACAGAATTGAGAAGTGACAGCGGAATAAGGTCTGTTAATCTATGAACTACCTGGATATTACTAACATACCAACAGCTTTCCTAAATATTTTCCTAAGTATGGATCATCACCATCAGAATAACAAACAGGGGGTGTTTGTTGAATTTTGGATTATCAGGTGCCTATCCAGACACACAAACTTAGAATTTCTTTATTTTCAAGACCCTCCTATGGAGATTCTTTTGGGTACTAGTCTCTGATAACCTCTTGTCTAGATGCATCTGTCAGGTAGATGTTTCTCTGAAATAGTAGAGTGGAGTGGACAGCTGTTCCTCATCAGGCTGATTTGGGCTCTATCATGACCTATTTGGACATAGACCCCTTTCTCCTTTAAGTATTCTGTTGGGTCTTTAAAATACTCTTTGAAAATTGCTATTATTATTTTTTTTAACTCTGAAGGATGTTTTACCCCACAACAAATAGCCAGGCTTTCTAGGGAAATGGCTGAATTACAGGTCTGGGGAATGTATAAGATGAGCCTATAATGCGTTGTCAACAATGCACAGGCTAAAGTTTTTAAAAATAATAACTGCAAGTGATTGCAGCACATTGGATTTATAAAAGTCCATGTGTGTTTAATGATACTCAGGAAAAGGGATAGCAACAAATGCCATGTATCTGTTTGAGTACTTGTATCAGCCACAAGATCAAGGAAGAAAATTGAAATAGCAAGTTTCAACATAAACATCCTCTTAACTTGATTATGTTTCTAGTTTAATTTGTGTTGAATAATAGGAAATCTCACTTTAGTTAATGGGGTTTCTGGTGGTGTTCTCTTGGTTTTTCAATCTTTTCAAAAATGAGTAGTTTGAATCTTCTTGTTTTCAATAATTTCTGATTCACTTCTGATTTTCTTTTCAAATTGCTACAAATATCACTGGAAAGCAAGTTGTGTTTTCTTTAGCTAGATGGTCCAACAACCTTCATTCTATAACAGTACAAACTTTAGGAGGAACAGACCATTCTACCACATTTTATCATTCCTTGACACTATATTCTCTTACATTCTTATGATGCCTCCATTGTGTTCCATCTTAAGAAATACAAATGCAGAATTTATTGTTTTCAGTCATTTTTGAATTTACTATAAAGATAACCATGACACTACAAAATTGTTTCTATCTTGAACCTATTCGTCATGTCAGAATGCCATTTACTTATGCATTGATTTGCCATTGCCTTATTTGTTGTAGTTTGAATCGAGAAGCAGGGCATATACCCTTTTAATAAAGATTTTTATTTATTTATTTATTTGACAGAGAGAGAGAGAGAGAGAGAGAGATCACAAGTAGGCAGAGTGGGAGGCAGAGAGAGAGGAGAAGGCAGGCCCCCTGCTGAGCAGAGAACCCGATGCGGGGCTCAGTCCCAGGACCCTTAGATCATGACCTGAGCCAAAGGCAAAGACTTTAACCCACTGAGCCACTCAGGTGCTCCAAAATTGTCAGCTTCTTATATTAAGAGAAAAACATTTCGTTTCTTCAAATAACCTATAAATTATAAACAGTTTCATTATAATCATAAAATTATATTTTATTAATAACTAGGAAGATGACAATAATATTAATTCTAGGTGGTGTTCACTGAGTATTTCACATGTACTAGTAATTGTGCTAAATGCTTTACATACACTATTTGAGCTATTTGAGCTCTATTTGAGCTAGAGAAACAGCAATCCTACAAGAGTCATCAACTATTTTTTGAAATAATTGATTAAAAATTAAATTAACGAGCAGGATATCCCACAATTAGTAAGTGACTTCTGGAATTGCTTAAAACTTTCTAATTATGAGAAGTTATTAATTTTTATTAGAAATTATAAAAGGAAACTACATATGCATGATAATACAGGAAAGGAAACTGAACATCTGGATCATTAAGAATCCAAATTTTCGGGGCACTTGGGTGGCTCAGTGGGTTAAAGCCTCTGCCTTTGGCTCAGGTCATGATCTCAGGGTCCTGGGACTGAGACCCACATCGGGCTCTCTGCTCAGCGGGGAGCCTGCTTCCCTCTCTCTTTCTGCCTACTTGTGATCTCTCTCTCTCTGTCAAATAAATAAATAAAATCTTTAAAAAAAATCCAAATTTTCTTCTTATTAAAAAAAAGATGCTAGAGGTTGAACTTTATGAGGCAAACCCTGTAAACATTAAGTCATCTCCTTCAAAAATATTATGCATGATTTTATCGATTTTTTAATTTTTATCAGTACTATGATTTTTCTTCTCCTAGGAAATATTAGCTAAGTTTAGTAATACTTGTGCTCTATTGGCAAACATGATCAAAAATGAAGTTTGGGAGGAGGCAGGAAAAGGAAAGTGGTGGAATTAGATCTTAAAAAACAAAATGATTAGTCATTTTTTGTTTCAGTAAATACATCATGAAAGGTTAACAAGTATAAGTTTAAACCAATCTTTCTCAAAATGTGGTCCTCTTCTGGGGTACTTTAAGTTTTCTTGATCTCAGGCCCCACTAAAAATCAAAATCACTGAGCTTGAGACCTAGAAGTAGAACAAACACCCCAGGTGATTCTAATGTATTTGGTTTGAGAACCAGTGCTTTAAACTTCTAAGGTAAAATTAACATTCAGCTCGATTGAATTATCATAAACATGCGGCAACTGGCAAATGTTTAATAGGAACCTTATTAAAAGAAGCTTTCAGTTCCACACAGTGAGGACTTGCAATCCATTAACCCCCATCTGTGTCTGTTCAATTCACAGCTACACTTAAAAATAAAACACTTACGTGGTAGAGCCTAAGGCCAGAAACAAAGCACGCCAAAGTTTAATACTATCTTAAGACTCAAAATATACAACCTTGCATTAAAAAGCAAAAACATAAATAGGGTTGGAAGATGGAGGGGAAGGAACCATTTCCTCCTTCCCCTGTATCACACAGGCGGCAATAAAAATAAAAGAGCTACACTATTTGTTTTGAACTTTTGAATGTAGTACCATCCAGTAACTATGTATATTTTGATAGCCAATAAAAACAGGCCATTTAATTACTGTGACTTTTGCTTCTTAGAGAGAATGAATTCTTTAATAATAACTTTAAAAAGCTGTAATTTTCTTGTTGATCTTTGAATGTTTCCCGCTAAGGCTATTTCATGCTGATGCGGACCATCAGGCTCCCTCCCATTATCATTAATGAGGCTAAGGCACTCAGTAATGGGAGAATGACCTTGTTTAAACAGTAGTTAGTTATTCATCCAATTGACTCTGATGGAAACGTGTAGGATCATTAATAGAATAAATGATCACACAACAGATACCAGTTGTGGAACAATATCTATAATAAGGGATAAATTCTTTGCATCCTTTCTCTTTAGAATGTGGAGTCTAGAGTGGATAAAGAGTCATTCAATTTATGCTTAAATAAAGTAGCTACTTGGCATTTTGGCAAAAGGCTTACATCAGAACATAACTAATGAACATCCATAGTTTTAAAGAGTGTGGTAGATTTGCTGCATGATCAAGCATCATACACATGGATGAGTTGACTATATTATTTATAATGAGACTTGTTATGGTTTATAGCAGCTGGTATACATACAAAACCCAAGTTTATGTTTCATGAAGATAATCAATATAAATTATGCTGACTGTGACCAATATTTCTGCTTTTATACTTCATTGTTTTGGCAAGGGCACTCTTGTACTAAATATCTGGGTAATTGGTTCAATACTTTGGGAACAGATAAACCTCACATTTACTTATAATATATTTCATTATAATGGCCTCATTTCATAATAAAAATGATGTCATTTTATTTATTTTATATTGAAAATGGTAAATTGTTTAGATAGATGTAATACATATTCATGATAATTCAAGTAGTATAGAAAAGTAAAAATAAAATCATCCTAACTCTGATAAGAACCAGCATAATTAACTTTGGGTAAATATCGCTCAAACATCTTTCAATTAGTCTACTGAAATACAAATAGAAAGATGGATAGAAATTCCATTTTTAAATATAGAGTGATGAATTTACTTTTATTTGAAATCATACAAACGTGAACTGAAACTATCTATTAATTTCAACAACTATTTCTTCAACAACACAACTGCTTTTTAAAGAATCTCTTTTAAGGTGTGCAGAGAAATTATTTTAAACTTTAAAAAGTTGGATTCAATAAGTTTCTTTTAAAACAATATCTATGAATTTTTCAAAGTTCTTGGAAATTCACACAGATATCAATTTAATATTTCCATGACTTTTTACCTTCTAGATAATTTTTTTACATGCTAGATACAAATCATGTCCATTGTTCAAACTGCTTGTGCCATGAGAATCTATTTTTTCTAAATTAAAACAAAATTATATTTACATATTACGTGTAGTTATTTTTTTTCAATTTTAGACATTATCAAACTGCTTCAGTCACCAACTTCTGAGTACATATTTTTCTTTATTGCCATTCTTTTTTTAAATTTAAAAATTTTTTTTCTTTTGTAAGTAGGTCCACACCCAGTGTGGAGCCCAACATGGGGCTTGAACTCATGACCCCAAGATGAAGACCCAAGCTGAGATCAAGAGTTGATTGCCCAACCAACTGAGCCACCCGTGTGTCCCTTTATTGCCATTCTTACATATAACAATTACTATTAGTTCTAAGCACAATGTCCACAGTTGTTTAATCTACATTTTGTGTTTTAAATGTTTTGGTCATCACTGCCATTACAATAATCATGATTTTTTTCTTGACTAAACTGCCTGGATTTCATAGTTTCCTTAAGAAATGCTTCCTTGTCTCTAGGGCACAGTCACAAATACTGAATTTTCTGAATTAGCTTAAGTGCAGAGGTTATGCTTCTTTTATGCTTTGGATTCTTGAGCTCAAGAAATTCAAGAACACGGTTCCAGGTACATTTCAGTTTAGCATACCCCATTCACAACTTTCATGCAGCAAGATATAATCTCACTCTGTTTACCCAGTTCTTTCTCTACATGGAAATCTTAAGTATTTTTAGTTTTGAATGCTTTTCCTGTTGGTTTTTATTTCTCTTCAAAATCGTTTCTTTTCTTCCATATCTATTAGCTTCACTCTCTAGTATTCCTCACTTTTTGTCTTCATTCAGATTCCTTGTAACCAAAGATTTCTCTTTGTTAGCAATTTGATTTTTCTCATGTACATTCTGTCTTGTGTGACTTTCAGAAGAATTATGTTTTATTTTAATGGAGTTTTGGTCCTCTGTTTCATTGGTTTTTATCTTCTTTAACTCACTCTGTTGATTTATAATTAATTTTTGCACATTTTTCTGAATTCTTGTTCATATCGACTTGTTAAGAACTCAGGCCCTTCTATAAGATCTGGTTCCAGCACTACCTGTGTAATATACTCTGAGAACTTGGGTGATTTAAAAAAAAACCTCAGCCTCATTTTATTCATTTATAAATGGGGCATGGAAATATTACCTGCCATATGGCAAAATACCTGCCATATGGGATTTGCCTGAGGTTTATATAAAATAATGATTCATAGAGCCTCGTATATAAAGACTTGAAATTATTAACTAATATGTTTCAATCACTATCAAAAACCATTAAGTCTCAAAGGCAATTCTCCTTACACCAGTTACTTATATTGTTTCTCGTGCTTTTTAAATGTACTATTCAAGGTCTTCTATATATGTATTATTATAAAGTCAAAGTCATTTTAAACTAAACTGTCATATACTTACTTGATAATGATTATTATATGTATGATTCTGGTTTAATTTTATTGGCATCATTAGGGGAAAATAGTTTCCAATACCTGATGCTATAATAGTCTACTAGTATCCTCTTTGCCTTTATAAAGTTGAGTTTGCAGTGAGAAAATGGCAATAGCATCTTCCTTTTGGATGTGTGGTTTCAGTTGTGTCTTTTAAAAAATATTTTCATGGAGTTTCACATTATATCACTCTAAAAATAAGTTGAAATTTAGACAATTGCCCATTGACTCTGGCAAAGGAAAGGATTAGATCTCAATCTCACAAAGATCAAGTAACTAAATTCCAATTTTCTTCAACAGCTTCTTTTTTTGATGTCTGCACAGAGCAAGTCTTCCTTGAGTCATAATCTCTCAAGTTCAGTAACTAAGAAGGTTAGGCCTGGTCTGTGATTGACTTGAAAGCCATGAGGAAATGTCTAGGATTTATGAGAAATGTTCATGATGCATGATATTTTTCTACTCTGAGTTTTAGAAACAAAGATGGTATCAGAGGCAATAGATAAATTGATTTTTGGTAATTTGGTATGTTCAGAAATTTAGCAGGTTGAACCTGTATTTCAAAAATACCCAAATATCATTAAAGTCCATCTTACGTCTTGACTATAAAAAGATGTGTCCCTATGCAAGTTATTTCCCTAGTTTGGCTATGATACAGGTTTCTAAACAATCTCTTTTCAAAGAGGAGATATTAAACACCCTTAAGTGAAATCTTCGTTCTCCAAGTCTCAATTTCTTTTAGTATAGACACAGAACTAATAAACCCCACTCATGGAATTATAAAAATTGTGAAAATTTCAATAAATACATGAAAGCTACATCAATCTTATTTAGTAAGTTTGGTACTCTAAATGCTTATAAATTTGTTCAAAAGTATTAGTATTGACAGTCAAAGTTTATATATTTAAATTTCTTCATTAAGCATATATTTATTTATAACCTACATTTTATGAGGCACTTGGAAGTGCTAAATATGTTTAAATGTTTCATTCTGACTAATAATCACCTATAAGAGTCAAAGAGAATCAATGCAGACTTTTCTTAGTGCCATGTATACATATCCACACAATCATCAATAAACATAAGAACTAAAACCTACCCTGTCAGCTAATGTTTTGGGTAGCATTTTAATTTAATTAATATTTGAGGTAGATATTACTTGTTGTTCATAATATAGCTATTTCATTTCTTCTTATCTTTTTTTTTTTCTTCTCTATTGGTAGTTAATGACCAGAGGAACAGAGAAACAGGAATTTTGGTTGCTCCTAGTTACTGGTGGCCATCCATTTCAATCACTGATGGTTGACAGACATAGGAATCACCTCAATTCCTCACTAGACTCCTTTCTGAAAAAATTATGTAAACTATATAAAGGATGGCATATGTTAACAAAATAAAAGATCATTTAATTATTTTAAACTATTCAAAATCTTTTAGTTTAGGTGGTCTAAAAATTACCTTGAGAATGAAGCTAAGGCATAATAACCCTCCTTATAATATTCAATAATTTGATGAGAAATTTTTATGGTTGTATTTAAATGACATTATTTTTCTTTCTTTTACTAATATATTAGGCACTTGTGAAAATTCTGATACTGATTAGTTGGGTTTTTTTATATTGCTTTCATGGTAATAGTTATGTTGATGATTAAAAATTTAATTCAAATTCACCTTGGACCTAATGATAGCATTCTTGTAGATGTACATTGTATGGATATGCAGGTGAAACCTAAACTGTTTAGATTGTAGGCTATACGCTTGTTCAAATTAGTAGTCGTTTGTCTATTCCACTCCAGTGATCCTGGTGAATCAAACCCTTGACATGTAACAACCTTAGTACCCAGAAACAGTTGTGTTAAGATGCAATCAATTTCTCTCCTTAAAGTCCCCTGTTTCCACAGTTCTTTCCTGATAATATAACTATTTTTCTCAAGTTATTTCATCTTGGGTTTCCATGTCTAGCAACCAGAAACAATTGAACTAACACAATATTGCCTTTTCCAGAATGTCAAAGGAATAGAATCATACAACATGTAACTTTAGCATAATACATCTGAGATTCCTCCACGGTGTTGCCTACATCAGGATATTCCATTGTTCCATAGCTTGTTTATTCATTCACCATTTGGATATGTGGATTCTTTCTAGTTTTTGGCATTTGTGCCAAAGGCTCCTAAAAACAAACTAACTAACTAGCAAACAAAATGTGTGAATGTAAGCTAACAAATAGTGAATGTGTTTTCCTTAAAAAGCTCCTAATTGTGTTCTGCTCCTATTTATGTTTCCTAATTGAATTAATATCATAAGCATTGACTTAGTATCATAACTAGTTACAATCAGTTACCAAAACTTACAAATTGTCTTTCTCTTATCACGGTCTATATCTACCAATGAAACAGAAATTATGATGTATACTGAACAAGTTATTTATGTCAGTCATGAGTGATTAAATAAAGGGTAAAGTGGCAGATACTATTATTAAATAATATGTCATCAAATATTTAGATATAAAAAATATCTTCTCTAGCTACTCTTCTCATTTCTTAGTTTAATATTTAATTATAGAAAATTGTAAAATTGTTATAATATTTCTCAAAATGTCATAGAAGCAATTTCTTCTTTTGAGAGCACAGGAATTAGAAAATTTTATCTCATTACAAAAAATTTTCTATGAAGAATTTTTTAGCAATTGGATTTAATATTGGCTCAGTATGACTGAAATTGTTACTAAAGTACTATTTCCCTTAAATAATATTTTAATTTTGAACTTTTAGAGAATTTATACTTAGATGAAAGTTACAGAAAAGTACTTATTAAATAAATGAAATGCTATTAAAATGCAATTTACTATATAGAAATGAAAAGCCTTCAGACTATATCTTTATCAGCTAAGTGGTCTGCATTATTATTTTTAAAACTTTAGGCAATATAGCATGTCCTCTGTGATAAGTATGTAAATATGCTGATGAGATTTCCAATGTTTCTAAAAAGAATCCTTTATTTGGCCTACATAATGTGGAGTCATAATCTCAAGGGGAAAAGTAGTATGTGGAGCATGCTGAAGTAGGTAAATGAGGAAAATTTATTGTAATCACGAGAAGTCAGGAAGCAGGATGCAGACTGTCTTATTCTAAGTCCCTCATGTATAGGATATGCTACTTTATTACTTCATATTTGAAAGTGTATATGTCATACTTATATTCTTAAAATTAAATATGTGTATGGTTGTGATATAAAAGATTATTACTTACTATGGCAGGCTGGTTACTGATTTCGTATTAAAGCCAACTGAACTCAATGTATAGATAGAGATAGAGATAAAGAGATGGATGTAGATATAGATATTCATATATACATAAAATAGGAAATCAATAACCAGTGTATGATAGTAGTGATACTTGGTGGTATTATTAGCAACATCATCCATCTTTCTCATCAGTATTATCATTTATCACAAGTTAGCATGGCAGGGTTGATGCCAAACATGAGCCTACATGTTGTTTACTGAGTGGAAAAATAACCAAAATATATACTTCAAGATGGTAAACATTTATGCTTTTGTTTACCAAAAACTTCAACTCATGTTCTGAGATTTAGAATTGTTTTCTGACACTTATTCTTTCATCATATGTGAAGATGAATTTTTGTTTACAAATTAAGGGAAAATAACTATTATTTCAGTGATATCTCTCCTTTGCTCAAAACCTTCCAAAGGATTCCCACCTTACTAAGAGTAAGAAACAAAATAAAGCATAGATCTGGTTCCCATTACCTCTTTGAACATGTCTGCTACTACTCTCACCCTTGCCTATTCTGTTGTAATCACAATGACTACCTAGCTTTCGTTAGAACATACTAGGAATGCTCTCATCTCAGGATCCTTGCACTATACCCAGTACGCTCTTTCTCCAGACAGCTTAATGATTTTTTTTTCTTTAAATCATTCAGAGCTTTGCTCAAATGTCACTTTCTGTGAGCCTTATCCTTACATGTACTAGTTTACATGATACCTTATCATTTGCTTCTAAGTATCCTTGGCATGGCACAGGAGAAACAAATAACTATATTTTTAAGAGTCACCTTCCCCAGATGGTTCTAGATTAGATTTTACCAGTGAGAACTCACATGAGATTTAGGAGACAGAAAAATGAGCTGACATTAACCTTTAAAAACATTTGTATCTAGAATCTCGGGCAGAGTCATTCAGAAAAGCTCCTTCATGTAGGTAATGGTTTCAAATCAATATGTTTAAAAAGGAGAAATTTGGGGGCACCTGGGTGACTCAGTCAGTTAAGCGTCTGTCTTCAGCTCAGGTCATGAGCCCAGTGTCCTGGGATCGAGCCCCTTGTTGGGCTCCCTGCGCCTGCTCAGGAGGGAGTCTGCTTTTTCCTCTGCCCACCCCAGCTCTTGTGCTCACTCTTTCCCTCTTTCTCTCTCTCCCCTCCTCTCAAATAAATAAAATCTTTTTAAAAACGATAATTCTAGAAAAATGTCATTTTTAGAAAGGCAAAACTTAGATTACCACAAACTGGCTTTGTGACAATAGATTTTAAAGAATTCATTTCAAGAGAAAAAGAAAAAAAAAATCCCAGGACCGTCCAAAGGGAAAGAAGGAAGGGTTAATAAAAAGGTAAACACAGACATAAAGAATGATTGGTATAAAATGATAACAAGGATAAAGTTCATTTATGTGATTAAAAAATCACAACACTTTATTTTTTTTATTTTTTTATTTTTTTTAAATCACAACACTTTAAAAGAAGCAAAACACAAGCCACAGACGGAGAGAATATATTAGCAAGACAGAAATCTGATAGAGGACTTGTACCAAAAATATACAAGTCTTAAAACCCAACAATAAGTAAACAAGCAACCTAATTAAAAAATTAAAAATTCACCAACGATCCAAATAGATACCTCATCAAAGAAGACATACAGATGGCATACACATATGAAAAAAAGCTCAACATCATATATCATTAGGGAATTGCAAATTAAAACAACAAGATACCACTGCACACCTGTTAGAATGGCTAGAATCCAGAACACTGAAAACACCAAATGCTGGCAAGTATGTGAAACAAGGAGAACTCTCATTCATTGTTTGTGGGAATGCAAAATAGCTTAGCCATTTTGGATGACAGCTTGGTACTTTTTTACAAAACTAAATAAACTCCTATATGATCCAGTAATCGTGCTTACTTGATGTTTACTTAAATTAGTTAAAAACCTATGTACACACAAAAACCTACATTCTAGTGTTTTTAGCAGTGTTATTCATAGCTGCCAAAACATAGAAGCAACCAGGATGTCCATCAGTAGGTGGACAGATAAACTGTGGTATATCCTTATAATGGAATATTATTCAACAATTAAAAAAATGAACATGGTAGAATGAAATTCATGGTAGTAACCCAAATACCTGTTGCTAATTGAAAGAAGCCAATTTGAAAAGGTTGTATAGTCTATGATTCTATGATTCTAACTATAAGAACTTCTGGAAAAGGCAAAACTATGGACAAAGTAAAAAGTTCATTCATTGCCCAGAGTTCAGGAAGAGGGAGGTAGAGATCACTAGATGGAGCATAGGGGCTTTTAGGACAGTGAATTTATCCTGTATGATACTCTAATGGTAGATAAATGTTGTTATACATTTGTCACAAGATAGAATGTACGCCATAAAGAGAGAACCCTAATGCAAACTATGGACTTTAGTTAATAACAATGTATCAATGCTGGCTCATCAACTTTAACAAATGTATTACCCTACTGTGGATTGCTAAAGACAGGAAATAATGAATATGTATACAAGACTATTAAAGATAATGGTTTTAGGGCATGTGAATGGGCATTTGTGATACTTTGGATGAATTTTCATGTGACAGCATCATGTATGAATTTGAAAACTGCTGTATGTATATCAAACATCTCTAATGGAAGAACACATAATGTACTTTGTAATACTATTATTATTCAAAAATTGACTGATATAATGATAGAGACACTGATGGGTTCAATAAGAGACTAAAATATAATTTTTTTTCATAAACTGTGATAATGGATAAAGGTAATATAAGAAACTTGCTATATTATTGTATAATTTATGTTTATATCAGTGTGTCACTATAATTAAATGCCTGTAAAAGTCACAGCACTGAACTACTGAAAAAGATTTAATATATTCATTCAGGAATAATATTTTGATACATGGAGGCATAGATAAAATAATCTACAGACAAATTTTGGAAAGATAATAGAGTTTCATAAGGTGGCTGTGTTTAAGATCAATGAGGAATAAGTCAATTTCATCAAACAACTGGAAGATATAATTTAAAAGAAGACATAATTTAAACAGTATCAGAAAATATAAAGTGCCTTGGAATAAATCATAAAACTATCTCTAAGAGTCCTATGTGGAAAACTATAAAATGTTATTAGGATATAATAAGTAAGATATTGATAATTAGAGTTTAAATAATGTTGTTGAACATAAAGATTAAATGTTATAACAAAGTCATTATTTGTGAATTGATCTGAAGTTTCAATATAATTACAAAGAATATTCTTTAAGACATCGTTATGATTTTACTATTCTCAAATTTATGTTAAATCTTTCCATCTCTTGATATAGCCGAATAGCTTATATGTGATGAATCTCTGGGAACAAATAGAAAAATTAGATAAAATTGAAAGAAATGAGCTCTTTGTAGCATGAGAGAACTAAGACAGCAAGGACTTGAGAGGCAAATATCGTGGTAGGAGGGGACACATACTTGGCTGGTTCCTGTATATTTTCCCAATTTGCCAATCCCTAAAGCAGCTGAGAGGTCAGAAGTTGAGCCAGAATTGGTGGTTACAAATCTGAAAAACTGCTAAGGCTTTTGACCTTTTCTTAATGATGCATAAGCAAAAATATAATTTAGGAGATCTTGTAAACACTTCAAGCTTTCTTTTGGAACCCTTGAAAGGAAGCAAAATATGCATGAATGCTAACACTCATGAGGCCTGAAAACCATCTTGGAATCAGATCAAACACCGGCTGAGGGCAGGGGATCTGCCATAATCTCCTCGAAACAAAAGCACATCCTACTTGGACAAACGGAACTCCTTTCACAGACTTAAATATTACCTACAAGCCTCATAGCCAATATCCAGTATTGAATCAATAACTGTTCAGCAAACCAAAATGCAGGAGTGATTTACCAAAAAACAAGAAAAATGCAATAGAAATAAATTAAATTTTGATGATATTATAATCCTAAAGAATCTAAGCAGAGATTTGCAATCTATAAAAAAGAAGCAAATGAGAATTCCATATGTAAAAAACATAATCACCAAAATTAAGAATGCAAAATTATTTAATTCCAGGTAATATACAGGAGAGTAGAAGATACATATCCTCGAAGATATGACAGTACACAATCATGAGGTAGAAAGAAAAAAATTAAAAATTCAAATATAAAAAGCAAGAGCCATATGAGATATGAAGAAATTATTCACACAAAAGCAAGTAGAATCTAAGAAGAGAAAGAGAATGAGGCTGAAAAATATTTGAAGAAAAAATGACAAAGAATTTTTCAACATTGATGAAATACCATGCCAGAGATTTAAAACCATGCCCAGCAGAATATACACAAAGAAAACCACACGTTGGCTCATCACAGCAAATCTACTAAAAATCAAAGAAAAAGAGATATTCTTAAAAGTAGCCCCAAAAAAAGACACCGGTACTGGTGAAGATACACAGAATTAATGAAGGAAGCAGAGGGCGCTGAGAGAGATACAGGCAACAGTTCAGATTACTGAGGAAATGTTCAATAAATGAAAATGAGAAAATTATGTATTTCCATGGGAAAAATAGGATTTGGGGTTCCTATCTGAATCCTTGCAAAAAAAAAAAATTAAAAACTTTAAAAAAACTTAAATGTAAATGATAATTTTATTATTTAGAAGAAATTATTGAAGTGTACATTTATAATATTTGGTACAAAATTATTTCTTTAACAATAGAAGCTAAAAGCTAATCACAAAAAAATTGATAAATCCAATTATATTAAAATTAAGATTTTCTACACAATGTGCCATGAAGGAAATGAAAGAATAAAAAATAATACTATACAGTGTAAATCAAAGCAAACTCTTTCACAATGGGGATGATAGGTAAATAAGCGGGAAACTTTGAAAAATAATTTGACAATATCTTGTTAAATTGGGTAGTAAAATATCCTATAAATCCATCACTGTTTTATATATTTATTTTAGAGGAATTCTGGCATATGAACACCAAGGAACATACGCTGGACAGCTCTTAGAAACACAGTTTACTAAAGCAAATACTTTAAATAACAAACCTAAATACTACGAGCAAAATTTAAAGGTAAATTATGGCAAATAATTTGATGGAATATTATCATGAAAAATGAATTACAACCAAAAACAATAACAAAAATCTTATAAAGATACTATTAAGAAAAAAATGTCACCGATTACAAACTCTAGTATGATGTCATTTGTATAAAGATATAAAACAAATAAAAACAAATAATATTTTATTTAAGATTCATATAAATGTAATCATAATATTTTTAAAAAGAAAGTGGTAAGTATAAAATTGAAGAAAGTCCTAAGGTCTATTGGAGACACAAGGCTATGGAGTAGGAGGCAAACGAGCAGAACAAAATTCAAAGAATGGTGATAATATGGTTAAATTATATATACACTAAACAAGTCTAGTTTATATCCTTATTCTTTAGAAAAGATAATGGAGAATTTAGTGTTTTAATATTATGCTAGTTTTTCTTGTTTTGCTTCATGACCTTGCATAAAATAAATTTGGCACACTGAAAACAGTACTCCATATTTGCAAAGAGTTTACTTAGACCCCTCCAAACATAACAGCACAGCCCTGCAGGTGATGAGATTTTTGGCAGACACAAAGCAACATTGCCAAGCATAACAGATTAAAAAATCAAATTGAGGGGCACCTGGGTGGCTCAGTGGGTTAAAGCCTCTGCCTTCAGCTCAGGTCATGATCTCAGGGTCCTGGGATCGAGCCCCACATCGGGCTCTCTGCTCAGCAGGGAGCCTGCTTCCCCTTCAGTCTCTGCCTGCCTCTCTGCCTACTTGTGCTCTCTTTCTCTCTGACAAATAAATAAATAAAATCTTTACAAAAAAAAAAAAAAATCAAATTGAAACTGTGAACTCTGGATCCTCCATTTTGATGCTCTCTCTCTGAATATTCAAGTATAACAGGAGTTCTTAGTTGCTAAAAATAATTAAAATTTTATTTGTCACTTTTGTTTTTTACTTTCAGATACTTTCAGGTAAGTCATGGGTTATCAGTAAATAGTAGGTTTAAATCCTTAGTTGAAAATTTGTGAGCAAATTTGTGGGCAAAACTTTGCTCTTTTTCTTGGGAAATAGTACTTAGAGAATGTGAAGAAGATACTAAGTTATGTTGCTTAACTTTGCAACGTATATCTTTATATTACATATACAACAAATGTCAGAATATCTTTAACCAAAACAGGTATCTAAAATTGTTCACTAATTTAAAATAGAAAAGCAATGTTTGATAGTTTCTTTAGATATTTGAAACGAAAGATAAAAATATCTTTGTCTTGGGGTACCTGGGTGGCTCAGTAGGTTAAATACCAGACTCTTAGTTTTGGCTCAGGTCATGATCTCAGGGTTGTGAGATTGAGCCCCACGCTCTGTACTCAGCATAGAGTCTGCTTGAGTTCCTCTCTCCCTCTCACTTTGCCCCTCCCCACCCTCTTTCTCTAAAATAAATAAATCTTGGGGTGCCTGGGTGGCTCAGTGGGTTAAAGCCTCTGCCTTCGTCTCAGGTCATGATCGCAGGGTCCTGGGATCGAGCCCCGCATCGGGTTCTCTGCTCAGCAGGGAGCCTGCTTCCTCCTCTCTCTCTGCCTGCCTCTCTGCCTACTTGTGATCTCTCTCTCTCTGTGTCAAATAAATAAACAAAATCTTAAAAAAAAAAAAGTTTAAAATAAATAAAATAAATAAATCTTTTAAAAAATATATCTTTGTCTTACTCAATTATCACATAGACCTACTACAGTTTTCAATAAAATTAATTCCCATTTGCCCTCCTTTTAATTTTGTGCCACTCCTTTCTAAGCTAAAGTGCAAAAGTGACCTTTGTTCTTGTTCTTTCTTATTTTTTTTAAGATTTATTTATTTATTTTGGTGGGGGGAGAGAGAGAGAGAGAACATGTGAGCAGGCAGAGGAGCAGGGGGAGAGGGAGAGAGAGAGAATCCTCAATCCTCAAGCAACCTCAAGCAACCTCCCCTCTGAGTGCAGAGCTCATCACAGGGCTCAATTCCAGGACCCTGAGATCAGGGCTTGGTCCAAAATTGAGCCAGCCACTCAACCAACTGAGCCATCCAGGTGTCCATGACATTTCCTTTTTAGTAGTCCTCTCTTGTCTTTAGCTGAGAGTGGCTAATATACAATGGAACAACCATGGGGACATGTAGGTGTCAATATCACAATGTAACACATAAATATGTTAAACAATGATGTTATTACTAGAAAGTTATTCCACATTGGAACTTATCCCTTATCAATGCTTCATCTCTTTTAAGATTTATTTATTTATTTATTTGATAGAGAGAAATCACAAATAGGCAGAGAGGCAGGCAGAGAGCCTGATGTGGGGCTAGATCCCAGGACCCTGAGATTATGATCTGAGCCGAAGGCAGAGGCTTTAACCCACTGAGCCACCCAGGCACCCCACTGCTTCATCTCTTTTAATGTAGACAATACAATAAATTGTTGATGAAGTGTTACAGTCTATGGTGTTTTGAACATTTTTTTTTTTTCTGTGACCAAGACAATTCTGTTTCAAAAGATCCTTTATTTCATAGCTTCCAACACTTTTGGAGGATTTTATAAAAGAGCTGAAAAATAGTGCATGTTTTTATGGTAATTCAGTTATTTTATTTTACTCTAGGTAAAATTCCCTAGAAATCTCTTAAAATGTAAAATCGTAGCCTTCTATAGTATATTTATCTCTTAAAATGTAAATTTGTAGCCTTCTGTGGTATATGTCTGTGCCGGGCTAGATCTCATGCAGTTCACCTCTCACAGCCAGCTTTGTTGAATCATAATTTGAGTACCTCTAATCAATTACAGATCAAATCACAGATTCCCCCTATTACATCATGGGAAAAATGACTCCTTTGGTGTACCAAGAGATATGTTTCTTAACAAGATAGATAAAAACTTAAAATTGTTTATCATTTGTTCGATGGTGATAGGAAGAACTTTGGTGTTGTTTGTTTGCTTGTTTTTTTACTTAAATTCAATTAATTAACATATAATATATTATTGGTTTCAGTGGTAGAGGTCAGTGATTCATCAGTCTTATATAATACCCAGTGCTCAGTACATCACATGTCCTCCTTGATGTCCATCACTCAGTTACCCCATCCCCCCACCTCCCCTCCAGAACCCTCAGTTTGTTTCCTGTGATTAAAAGTGTCTTATGGTTAAAGGTGTGGGTGACTCCTGAAGCCGATATTACACTATATGTTAACTCACTAGAATTTAAATAAAAAACTTGAAACCAAACCAAGACAAAACAAAATAAAAACAATGATTTACAAACCACAATAAATAAATAAGTTAAATAAATAAATAAATATAGATAGATGATGATGATAGATAGATAGATGTGGGCGGGACAGCTTATTTGGATTTCTGGCCTAATGATTCAGATTGACTGTATACCAATCATTTTCATGTAAAGTGTAAGTTTTTTGACTATTTAGTATTGGGGCAAAATGGGCCAATTTGCCCAGAATTTGGTTATTTATAAGAACCTTTTTCTTATATGTATAAAATTCACATTCTAGGGGCACCTGGGTGGCTCAGTTGGTTAAGTATTTGCCTTTGGGCTTAGGTAGTCATCCCAGGGTTCGGGTTGGAGCCCTGCTTCTGCTCAGTGGGGGTCAGCTTTTCCCTCTGTGCCTTCCCCTGCCCCTCCCCCACATGTGCGTGCTTATGGAGCATGCTTCTCTCTCTCTCTCTTAAATAAATAAAATCTTAAAGAAAAGAAAAGAAAATCCACACCCTGATTCTATCCTTTGTTCTGAATAGTGCCTCATATCATAAAACATTTAAGCTTGTGCAGAGGATACCTAATGGAGCTGACCAGAGATCCTCAGAAGTACTCACCATAATTAAGGTAGTAGAAAGATTCAGGGAGTGGTTTCTTAAAAAAACAAACAAACAACAACAACAAACAAACAGAAAGCCACGTGTCTTCTCCATTTAATTGCTTAAACTGAAAAATGCTTCTGAAAATTAGAGGGATCATTGTTTTATCACAAAGTTTGCTGTGAGAACATAACAGACTTCAGTCGCTTACATATCTCTGCAAGTCTGCTGAACACAGTGAGCTCACACTTTCCTACTAGAATTGTCTAAAGATTTACAGTGTCAGTAGTCAACATGAATTTGATTTTAAGGTCTTAGAGTCTCACATTTATTATATAGATGAGATTTGACCACAGTATGTAACAAAGCAGTTATTAATATGGACTCCTAAGTAAAGAGGATCCACTGTACTGCCCAGCGAATTTACCTTCTAGATGGATATTTTACCAATATTGGTTTTACTAAACTTATCCAAAGCTATACCCGTGCCTGTTTTAGACCATTTATTCAGAAGTTAATAATATAGCATGAATCCTAAGTATACCACTGAGTTGAAAAGAGTAAAGATTCAGGAAATTTTTACTCTAGTTACTGAAATCTTGTAACTAATTTTCCATTTTTCCTTGTCCTTTTTGGACAATACTAGTTATTTTCTTCATGTGGGCTGAGCTTTTTGTCATTTTAAAGCAACATACCTAAACATAAATAACATTTATGTTTAACATACATAACATACATAAATTTTGATGAAAAATTAATTACATACATCATTTTTTTTTTGTCTTTCTACAAAAGAGTCCAAAGACTATTTTCAGAAGCTAAGATTTGGAATTTGGGTAAAAGCCAATCCATTAAAAACATCCTTTTACATATAATTCTATAATTTTATAAGACAATTTAAAAGGCTTTAATATCTTAAATGAATATCTCAAACAAAAATGATTTATGCATCAATAGAGTCAGGAAAGAGGGAATTGAATTTTTTATATAGTTGTCTCCATTCTGTACATTAAGATCTATCCAAATATGCTCATCAAATAAGTGAAATATCACAGTCTACTTCTTTGAATAATAAAAGCTATCCATTTCAATTCCCCGACCATGGTATATATGTGATATTTGCCCTGAACCTTCAGAAGATGTAACATTTAATTCAATTCTAGAGTAAAACTTACGCAAATATATTCCTTTGCTTTCTCTCCTAACCCATCCAGCCCGTGCTTTTCAATCTTGTAGATTTCATTGAGTCATTTATTAAATGCAAATCTTTAGATTTATTTAAGTCTTCTTTTTTAATTTAATAGCATCTTCATTTTCTTTATAAGAAAGAACACGAGAATCCCTTATGTTATTTGCCTGCCTTGCTTTTTACTAAATGATCCACACTATAATAATCAACAAAATAAGCTATCTGAGGTGTCCTTTAAGGAGATAATGAAGAGTCTTAATTTTTTAAATAATCTCAGTTCAGTGTTTACTACTAAAAATTGTATATTTTTGCTAGAGGGAACAACATAAGATTCCCACAATCATTTTATCAGTGTTGGAGACAATGAACCACATAATCTGGATTAGAATTCCTATAGAGAAGAGTGACTTCTTAATTTGTGGAGGCATCCTTTTAAAGGAGGGGCACTAGCCAAGGAGCTGAATGTATAAGATGTAGGATCTATCTGTAACTATCTGTGAAACCTGGAATAAATCACTTAGCTTCAGTTCCTGCACTTGTGAAACTGAGACATTAATCTCATAATTAATGGGAGACCCAATGAGCTAATGCATAATTATTAATATTCTGCATTAGCATAATGCCATCATGAGTTTTGCTGCGTTCATTTCATATGTATTCTTACTGCTTATTATTTTTATTTAAATGGAATTTTTTTTAAAAATTAAAAGTATTTTCTAAAAGGAAACTTTATGTCATCATCATAATGGAAAACAAGAATTTTTTTTTTCATAATAACAGAAACCCAAAAAGTAAACTCTTTGGAAACAAAGCAATGGTACAAAATCCTACCTAGATATCTAAATATTGTTCCAGCTGAAGATTCTGAGCCTGAAGCATTACTTTGTTAAAAGAGGGAAAGATTACAAATTGTGATATTCAACAGAGATATCTTTTCTGAGCAATTAAGAAAGTCAGAAAGAAAAATAAAAAGAAATATCTTCTTCTCTCTGTAATTCAATGTTATTTAATGTTAAGACCATGGGCCA
>CM052884.1:77668676-77685622 GCA_028534135.1 Potos flavus | reverse complement strand
ATGATTTATGCTGGTTCACCTGCTTTCATGGCAGTATCTAATGGTGTTAACTCAACATATGAAAAATCTGAACCTGCAATGCTCTTTTATAACGACTGATACTTTGAAAAATTAAGAGGCTTAAACTGTCATTTCAAGGAATACAGAAACAGAAATGGCAAAGGCATGGCAAATCAAAATGTAGCATTAGGAAGCATGCTCAGTGAGTGGAACTCAAAGTTCTTAAGTACTTTGATTATTAAAATGTCAAAAGCAATCAATACATATTTGAACATAAATTACCCCATTCCCTTAGGCAAAGGATCACCTTCAAGTGAGATAATGGGCGGGGGGAGGGGAGAGCAGTGCCTGGGTGGCTCAGTTGGTTAAGCGTCTGCCTTCTGCTCAAGTCATGATCCCAGGGTTCTGGGATCAAGTCCCGCTTGGTGGGGAGTGTGCTTCTCCCTCTGACCCTCCTCCCTCTCATGCTCTCTCTTTCTCGCACTCTCTTTCTTTCTCAAATTAATAAGTAAAATCTTAAAAAAAAAAAAAAAAAAAACACCTGAGATGATGAAGGTACCATAGGACAAAGTTGTACTGATGGTACTTTGTACTACACACCTGAAAATATGCTAGGCACCACTGACAGGACCACGTGATTGAAACACGATCTTTGGTCAAAAAGATTTGTCTCATTATCTAGAATTTAGAAATCAGCCAAAAATTTTTTTCTTTCTAATTCTTTAAGTTAATTAAAAGTGCCTTGCAAAACTTCAAATACTGCAATTTTAGTGTGCTGGCTCCATCTTGGGTATTTAATGGCTAGGAAGTGACATAAGAATATAGTTACAATGCTAGCAAGAGCAATAGTATTGCAATTACTTTATTTGTATGGTGTTTCTCACATTTTCACGGAATTCACATTTTTTCCTCACCACTGCCCCATGAGATAAAAGGAGAAAAATTGAATTTCTTTGAGAAATGAGAAAGAAGACATACAAAAATGGGGCACCTGAGTGGCTCAGTTAAGCATCTGCCTTCAGCTCAGGTCCTGATGCTGGGGTTCTGGGATTGAGTCCCACATTGGGCTCCCTACTCAATGGGGAGCCTGCTTCCCCCTTTGGCTCTACCCCTCCCCCTGCTTGCGCCCTCTCTCGCAATCTCTCTATCAATAAGTTAATAAAATATTTTTTAAAAAGACATATAAAAATATTTTAACATTTTCAGGATCACACAGCTAATTATTGAGAAATCGTAAATTAAAAAAGTACTTTTATCATTATTCATTCTCATTACTTTATAGTTATAAATGAGATGCAGCCAAGTACTCTAATGGATAAACTTTATAAAAATAAAAATTATTTCCATGGTACAAATATTAACAACTTTTTTACAGATTATACTACAGATTAGTCTTCAGTCCAATAATTAGAATATTTACATTTATCTTAATTATTAGTAAAATATATCTAATTTTTTCTAGTCTGATTATAGTTTGCCCATGGTAAATACCACTGGCAGCCCTGGGATTACTAGAATTACATTTCTTTTAATTTATTTCTTTGTTAATAATAAAGAAAGAAGGGAGGTATTAGTAATGACATTGCATTTTAAAAAGGACAAGAATGTCTAAAGAATATCCTGATTTTAAGTCCATTATAATAAATATGCAAGGGCCAGCTTCACAGGCATGCAATATGGGAAGGACCCTATACTTTTTAACGCTCTGTTGGCATTGTCCTTGTCAATTAAGGCCACTATAACAACATAGTAGAGACTGAGTAGTTTATAAGCAATAGAAATTTATTTCTCACAGTTCTGGAGGCTGAGACTCCAAGATTAGGGAGCCAGCATAATTGGGTGAGGGCATTCTTCAGGGTGCTGATTTCTCATGCCCTTACAGGGAGTAAGGGGCAACAGAGCTCTCTGGGACCTCTTTTATAATGGCACTAATCCCATTCATGTGGACAGAACCCCAATCCCTTCCTAAAGTCCCATCTCCTAATACCACTACATTGGGCATTAATAATCTAACATATGCATCTTGAGGGAACACAAACCTTCATAGCATGGTGGTCATCATATGAAATTCTAAATAATTTTGAACAAGAGGCCTGCATTTTCATTTTGCACTGGGTACCACAAAATTATCTATGTGATCTGTAAAGATTGCTTATGTAGAATTTTCTAGTTAATCCTTTTCATAACTATCAATTCATGACCCAGACTAACAATTCTGAAGATCATTAGAACAGGTTTCCCTAATATCATTTAGGTTTCTTGATAGTAAGGAGCAGAAAGTAACCTTATTGACCTGAAAATACATACAGTGATTTTTTGAAAGGATGTGGTATAAATCAGAGTATGGAGGAATCACCCAATCTTTGGAAAGAAAGATTAGCATAATTTAAGAGATTATAGGATCACGGATTAGTACATCTTATTTCATTGTGCTCCTCATTTCCAGCTACCTACCTACCCTGGGTACATTCCAAAAGATTAAAATTCCTAGCAAAGAGAAAGAGAGAGAGAGAGAGAGTATAAATTTGATTCTTTTAATGAGGTCTATATGTTGTCTCCCCCCAGATTCATATGTTGAAACCTAATCCCCAGTGCAATGGTATTTGGAGGTGGAGCCTTTTGGAGGTAGGACCCTCATAAATGAGATTAGTGCCCTTATAATAAGACTCCAGAGAGCTCTCTGGTCCCTTCTTTTATGTGAGTACACAGGACATCCCACCAGACAGCAAATCTGCTGCTGCCTTGATCACGGACTTCCTAGACTGCAGAACTGTGAGAAATACATTTCTGTTGACTATAATCCATCCACTCTGTGGTGTTTTGTAGAATAACCTGAGCTAAGACAATCCTTTTGAATCCAATTGAATTTCTTGGAGTCATTTAAAAGTTCTCTATTTCTTGATGTTCAGATTTTCTGCATCTGACTTTAATATTCCCTGGCTCCATTAGCTACCTTAGACTCTATTCGACCCACACATAATTGTTTTTCAGACGGAAGAGGATTGCTCGAGAAGTGGTATCACACAGTGATCAAGAGTGTGGACCTTTAGACAGATTGCTATGTTCACATGTTAACATAGCTCTGACAAGTTTCATCCTGGGCAAGTTACTTAGTCTTGTCTGTTAAATGGGAATAGTAACAGTTATTCTGAAGGGCTATCATAAAGATTAAACTTGTTAATATATGTGAAGTGCATATAAGAACAGTAACTGGGATATAATAAATGCTACATAAACATTTACTATTGTTCTGTTAATGAATGTATATAATGGTTATTCGAGGGGCATCTGGTGTCTGCCCAGCTAGAGCACTACAGGGTTTATTTGAAGATCCAAATCATCAGAAAAATATGAATAGATTGTCACAATTAATTTTATTTCTGAGAGAATGTCATGTCACCACTTTTTTTAAACTATCATGATCAATTACAGCAGGTAGTTTGAATTATTCTCTGAATGTTTGACTCTCTCAATCCTTCTTCCTTTAGACTTGCTAATATACGAAATTACATTATTTTTAATAACTACCCTTTGTAGTTCTATAAAGGCATGGGTTACTTAAGAGTTCAGTTTTCTAAAGCATATTGATGTAAATTTAACTCCCAGCAAAGGAAAACAGTAATTACTCCAACTTCTTGCATTTTTTTTCTTTACAAGGAATGCCATAAAAATCTGCATATTTCTCACAGAGCACACTAATAGTAAATTAAAAAGTAATAAGATGTTATGAATTCTGTCAGTGAAAGAAAGATCTGGAATCCTGTACCTATAGTTGCTTTGAGGTAGTCCAGAGGAAGCCTTAGAATGGTATGATTTCAGTAGCTACTCATTGAGTTATTTCCTTATCTAACAAATGTTCATTGAGTACTTCCTGGGTGACAGGTGATATTCTGTTCTCCAGAAATAAAATAGTAAACCAGACAGACACATTTTCCGTTTCCATGGAACTCGTATTTATAGAAGGCAGATAATATGCAAATGCATGCCTATATGATAATGTCAAGTAATGAGAAGTCCCAGGGAGAATATATAGCAGTGCGGTGTGACAGAGAGGATGAGTGGTGGTAGAGACATGGTCAGAGAAGTTCTCCCTGAGCAGCTTATCTTTCAGCTGAGATATGAATGATGAGAAGAAATCAGACATAGGAGGCTATGTAGGAAGAGACCTTGACATCAGGGAAGGTCTAGTGCAAAGGCCACAAGGCTGAGGCGAGATTATACTGTCTGAAGAGTTGAAAAAAGGTTTAGTGGCTGAAGCACAGTGACTGAGGGCAGAAGAGTAAAAGGACATGAGATGGGAGGCCCATGCATGGCTTCACCACGATAGATCACATAACAGGTAGTAAGTAATCTGGGTTATATTTTAAGTGTGACGAGAATTTCCTGAAGAGTTTTAAGTAGGTTCATAGTATATTTTTACTGACATTTAAAAAAATTATTTTGGCTTTTAAAATAATGGATTTTTGTGGCTGTGTTATAAAATTACAAAATGGTAAAAAAAATATATACAACCCTGTTGGCAAATCTTTCTGACCCTAAGAAGGACTTAGTAAATCTATAGTTTCTACTTCTTCCCTCTAAGATTTTCAAATTTGTCCTTGTAAGTCTTAGTACTAGGTGAAATGCCTGCTAATAAAACCATGGTTACTTATTTTTGCTATTATTTAATGACAAATGCTTTATATAGAAAGTAATTTTTCAGAAATAAATAGTAGTACAATGTAATATATTCATAAAGGATATTAGCAGTTTCAAAGCAGTAGCCTTGTTTACATATCTATTACTCACAAGACATCAGTGAGAATCAGTGGAAGGAAAACAGATCAAATTATTGCCTCTACCCTCAGAAAACATACAATTTATTAGGAAAATAATATGTTTATGAATAAGTTATTGCATCATAGAAATGTGCAAGAAGTGCCTTAGGGTATCACAAATTTCTTTGTAGTTTAGAAGGACAAGATGGTATTTTTGTTTGGCAGGAAAGAGAAAAAGCAAGAAATAGTGAAAATTAATGGGGACTCCAGAAGAAACAGTGAAGTAAAAGCTGACAGAAATTGATCTAAGAGAAACAGTTAAGTTATAATATTCAATAAATACATGTCAGAGTATCATTGAAAAAAATATTTAGAATATTTAATAACCTAAATTTGGTTTGTTTTAAATCAGCTTCTGGTACTAATTATAAAAGTTATTGATTCTCTCTGACTTTAATTTCTTTCTTACTAAAACAGAGTAGTTGGCCGTGCCAAATACCAGGTTACTTTCTTTTTTTTTTTTAATTCTATAACTTGTTATCAAGTAAATATGTTCCCTTCCAACTATCTTCAGACAGCAGTCAAGTCAGAGTGACCTTTTCAAAATGCATATCTTATCAGAGCATCCTCTGACTTAAATATTTTGATCCACTTTCCCTTTCATGTAACATAAGAGAACAGGGCTCAGCTTGGTATGGTCCTTTCTACTTTTCGAGCTCTATCATGAACCACATTCCCCTAGCTTTTTCTAATTCAGACCAAATGCCTTTCAATCACTAATATTCATATTGTGCTTCCTTTGACTGCTGTTCCTGGGGTACTTTTTTCTCCTGTCTTGCCTTAACTCCTAAGGCTCATTAATTCCTTGCTCATAATTTATATCAAACCCTCTTTTATAAGCTATAGTAGCATTATGTCACCTTCAATCATGACACTTATTATAGTTGGAATTTTTCAATTAGTTTTATGGAACTCACCTCTATGTATTCTACTAGATTGAGGGTCCATGAAAGTAATAGCTATGTCTGTGTTTGCTCTCTATGGTAGTCCAGCACCTTAGTGGTAACTAATAAGTGTGTATTGAATGGATGAATCAATGAATCAATGAGTAGAGAGATTAATGCTGCAGTGAAAATGGAAAGCATGGATATAAAGTATATTTATGATAGTGTCCTCTTCCTGATAGACTAATTCTCCATAATTTTCTGATTAACTAATGGTTTTTTTCAGCTTCCCTACAACCAACAATGCGGAAATGAGTAAGAATATGGAACTTCTATCAGAAATAACATCATCATTGAGCACTGGGTGTTTGTATATAAGTGATGAGTCACTAAATTCTACATCTGAAACTAATATCACACTGTATGCTAGCTAACTGCAATTTAATAAAAACTTGAAAAAAGAACAAAAGAATATCATCATCCTGATAAGCACTATTATCAAAAATCATTTTCTTTATCATCATCATCATTGTGATCATTATGATCACTGCCATCATCAACATGATCACAATCAGAATTACAAATACACCTTTGTTCAGTACTTTAGCAGAATGGAAATTAAAAGTATATATACATATAGAGTCAAGCATATTTTTCATGAAGAGGACTGATGATCAGGTGAAGGGGAAGAGAGTGTAAACCTGTAGAATATATTCATGAAAATTTAGCTTTGAAAGGAAGCAATAAAATTTGCATTTTTAATTTATACCTAGCTTGACACCCTCTAGGCCAGGACAAAGAACAGATGCTGTCAATACAAAATGCAGCACTTATGTAATATTTTGACATAGTTGAGTGAATGTAAGTATTTTTCTCAAAGATCTTCTTGCAGGCAATCGCTTTTTAACAGTCGTTCTTCTTTTGCAATACATGGCCCTCAACACCTTAGAATTTAACAAAATATCACCACACAATGCTCCTTTTTCAATCTGAATTTGTATCCCAGGTATAGGAAATATTATCTGTTCGCAGAACTCTTCTTCCCAAATTGAATACAAATGCACACCAAACCTACGACAGATTATTACGGACACATTTATTTCCCTTTGCAGAAAAGATAATTGGTATTTTTATTTTGGAAAAAAAGAAGCAGCACCTATTCAAAATATTACCTGAGATAGTTAGACTTGTATCACATAATATATTATGTT
Source organism: Potos flavus (assembly GCA_028534135.1). Taxonomy (NCBI): domain Eukaryota; kingdom Metazoa; phylum Chordata; class Mammalia; order Carnivora; family Procyonidae; genus Potos; species Potos flavus. The sequence continues at coordinate 77,678,710 of CM052884.1, read as the reverse complement.
TTTGATTATAATATTAGATAACAATAGAGTAAGCAAAGTACCATGCATGCATTTCTCACAATATGTAATTGAAATTCAAAATATTTGTTGGATGAATAAAGGAATCTACTCTACAAGTCAATAAATCAATTTCTACAGATTTCGTTAGTGATTAAGGTATTTTTCTTTTTTTTTTTTTTTTAAAGATTTTATTTGCCTGATGCGGGGCTTGATCCCAGGACCCTAAGATCACGACCTGAGCCGAAGGCAGAGGTTTAACCCACTGAGCCACCCAGATGCCCCAGTGTATTTTTCTTTCTAAAAACAATTTGGTTTGAGGCATATTCACAACCAACAAACTTGTTTCATCTTGTAACACATTACATGTTTTTTCAAAGGAAAAGAGTGGTATGTACGTAATTACTTCCTTACTAACTTCCTAAATATGATTTCTCTCAGCATTCAATTGTTTCAATCCAGTATTCAAAACATGAGTGAAAAATTCCAATTTGACATCTAACACCTAAATCACTAGGAGGTAACTTGAAGGAAATCAACAGATGTCTAATTTTCGGTTATTTTCTACCAATAGTAATCTTAAAATTATGCTTTGTAATAAAACATGGGCAGATGAGTATAAAGCCAAAAAAAATTCCCTTCTGATTTTTAGATAGTTCTTTCGGCTGACATCATAAGGAAATAAAACTTTTTTACTCCTAAAAAATAATTAAATTTAAAACAATTTAAACTTATGAATTGCACATTTTAAATAAAAAACTCATTCCTCAATGAACAAAACATTTTCTCTACTCCTATATTAAAGCTGCTGTCCTCTGTCTCATTTATTTACTTATGGATGGGAGTCTCTGAGAAATTTAAGACTGATTATGTCCTAAAAATATGGGTGGGTACATTAGGATGGATGTATATTTTGGAATCTGATAATACTCAACTCAAAACTTTCAAAACTCATTCAGTTTGAATACCAAAAAGTAGTCTTTTAATTCCATTCTCCTCATTATTTCCTTCATTTGTCCAAATATTTCCCCCTTCCACACCTTACTGGAATTGAAGGTAAAACACTGAAAATCCACTATCTCTAGATATTCTTATGAGATTTTGGCCCCATTTTTTGAAATATAACCTTCATCTGAAAGCTTGTAAAATAGTGATAATTCAAAAAATTATCTAACTAGTGACTTTCTAAGTGAAAATTAAAACCTGACCTTGACTTTCACTAGAAATAGCAATCTTACGTTATGTGCACCGATTTAGATCAATCTTTACTCTATAAATATTAGAGATGGGATTAAAATCTAACTTCCCAATTTCTTTTCACCTGCCTATGCTGTGTCTGTGTGTGAATCTTGATGAATGAATGCAGTTGGTAATCAAGGCCAAGTAGTTTCCTAAATATAAGTCTGTGTCAGGATATAGAGGCCATTTACAATTCAGTTTGGCCATTCAGAAATTGAAGCCCCTTCCAGTTTTGTGGAAATCCCCAGCCATGTGAAATATAGTGTCCCTCTTACAACAGAAGCTGTATAGCTAGAATTCTGTCTCACCAGTGCCCTCTTGCACCTAGAACATGAACAAATGACTTGGACTCAACTAATCAGTTGTACCTAGCCCAGACCTGGAATTATAAAGCTGAGATTCAGATTTACAGGGAAAATGTGAGTACTATGCTGGCAATGAGGAGAGAATCAGTAGTAAATACATTCAGTTTCCAGAGGCAGTGGGGTATGAGCATATTGAGAAATGTCCCATGACATTAATAAGAAATTTAGGGAAAGAAAAAAAAAAAAAGACAAGCAAGCAAAGAACTGAGGCAGTGCTTAACACTAGGAAAACCAAAATGTTGTGTTGGAATGAAGACATGTTTATGGTTCATTATATGGTGCAGCCATGAACAATAACTATGTAGTCCTAAAAATGCATTCATGAAAACTATGGATTTAAGTAAAAATTAGGATGTGATTATATTACAAAGATGAGGAGAAAAGAAGTGATAGAAGGTAGGAAAAGCTAGAGATTCATTTTCTAAATATAGAAGGCAATATATGTATTAGTTGGAATTTTCTAGAGAAACAGAATAAGTGGGATGTGCATATATGTAGATAAATAGATATAGAGAGATGAGGGTGGTGGAGAGAGAAAGAGATTAATTTGAAGGGAGTAGCTCACATAAATGTTGAGGTTTTATAAGTTCAAAATTTGTAGGGTAAGCCAGCAAGCTAGAGACCCAAGGAAGAGTTACAGATCAAAGGCCTTTAACCTGTAGAAAGAAACTCACCCATATCATGGAGAATGGTCTGCTTTACTCAAAATCTATTGCTTTAAATTTAAACCTCATCTAACAAATGTTTCACAGAAACATCTAGAATAACATTTGACCAAATATAAGGGTACCATGGCCTAACGAAGTTGATGTATAAAATTAACCATCACAATATATACTATCTAGACTTGAAAAATCAAGAAGTTACATGGGGGTGTGGGATTAAGAATAGGGAATGGTGAAATAGGGGACTGCACTTTCCTCCTTATCAGTCTGATAATTTTTACTGTTTGACTCTTTAATCTACGTGAAAATATTACTTGAATAAAAACAATAAACTAAAAAAAACAATGATTTTAATAAAATTTTCAAACTCGTGTTCATCATCAATATTTCAGTTGTATATTACATTCTCCTAAGACAAATACCTAATAATGGCAAAGAATTCATAAAATTATCTGTCAACTCAGGAAGGTAGGAATAGTAAAGTTGTGGCATATACAAGTTTATATAAAGGTCTTGGCCAATGAAAGCATCAATAAATCATTCTTCGGTTGCAGAAATAAATATATACATGTTTCCAATAATAAATTTTAAGTCATCACCAAAATCACATCGCAAATCACCCATAATTGTTATCACTACCACAAAGGTTTTCTTCAGTAAGATGATGATAATGCAGTCTTGACTTCATCCCTTGGACATCTCTAACTTCAAAAAAGTTATGGAATTTGTCAATATAATGATAAATATATTCTATGAGTATGTCACATATGATGAGAATCCTCTATTTTGCCTCAAAGTCCAATGAGTCTTTTTAGTGCCATTCAAAGACACTTATGTAAGATTGAAAGCAGACATTCATCAAATAATAGATGATAGATAGATAGATAGATAGATAGATAGATAGATAGATAGATAAATAGATAAATAGCATTCCATTGTAAGCCCCAGTTACCTCCTCTGAAGTCCTTTCTACTATAGAGTCTCTGTATTAGCTCCACACTGATCAAAAAGCCATAAGAATTCCCCATATCTAGCATTTGTCTGAAATTGCTCCATATTCACCTTACTTGTTGATGCTATCTCCTTCTCAAACAGCAACAAAAACTTCTTTCAAGTCTCATTCCTTCCTTTTTGCTCAACATTCTTTAAAACACAAATCATTACTTCTCTTGGTAAGTTTATTTCAGAATAGGTTTTTTCTTGATAGTTCTTTAAAAATTTTGGCTCCATGTTCTTTAAAATAAATGAATCTGGCTATGTACCATTTTGTAACTGGCATATAAACTTTACAAGTTACTGCATATAAAATAACTTTATTGGGGTAGCTGGGAGGCTCAATTGGTTAAGCATCTGCCTTTGGCTCAGGTCATGATCCCAGGGTCCTGGGATTGAGCCCTCATTGCATTGGGCTCCCTGCTCAGCGGGTAGCCTGCTTCTCCCTCTCCTGCTGCTCCCCTGCTAGTGCTCCCTCACTCACTCTCTCTCTCTCACAAATAAATAAATAGATAAATAAATAATAAATTTCTTAACATCCAAATTGATAAACAGTATTTTTTAACATTGTATATCTTAAAACAAGATTAAGTCACATACAAGCAATTTTGTGTATGTTTTCCAGTTCTATTTTTTGATATAAGCTTGATGTTTCATATTGATAGATAATACATGATAATATTTTCATTTAAGATAACAAAAATATGCTCTAATTCAGCAATTTGGCCTCAAAATTCTGATTTTATGTCATAGATTCATATGAAAATTAAATGTCTTTCCTACAAATCGGCAACAGCTTATTTGAAAATGCAATATTCAATAGCCATAAAAGCCACAAACAGAACACGGCTTCCTGAAGTAAAACTAATATCTAGTATGCAAGATCTTTATAGAGAAAATTTTATAAGACATTTTTGAATGGTACTAATGAGAACCTAAACAAATTGGATATATTATGTTTATAAATGGGAAGATTCGATACTATAGGGCATAGGGTATATTTTCCCAAATATATCTTTAAACTCCTTGTATTACAATCAACTTCCAACAGTACTTTTTTTTTGATATTTGACTTTACAATGTTATGAAAACATACAGAATCAAAGCAATGAAAATGATTTTGGAATAAGATCTCTATAATTATTAAATATCAATTTTATTTTAAATCTATAGTAATTAAGCCAACCAATATTAGTGTCAAAACAGATAAATAAATCATTTTGGTGGAGAATTCAAGACCAAATGCACTAACATATTGAAATTAGATATAAAGCAGATTCAGAGGTATAGGTAAACTACTCAATAAATGGCACTATGAGAAATAGGCTTTTGAAATAAATGTATTTAATCCTACCTCAACTTACACACAAACCAATAGTCTGGGGAATTACATGCCTAAATAAAAAATAATTATGCTTTAAAACATTTATAAATAGATATATATTATGCACACATGCATATTTGTATACATACTCATAAATGGGAAGATATATGTGTACATAAATGTATACACATGTTTATATATATCAAATTTTTTAAATGAATACAATGTGGGGAAATGTATACAGAAGCAAGATGTATAAAGGGAAATATTTTCTACATTAAAGTTAGAAACTGACTTTCTCATATAAAATCACAGTATATATGTCTTAAAAACATACACTGAAAACACACACAGCTCATCTTCAGTGGACAGATTATAACCAGGCAATTCATAAGCCAAGTAAATCATCTAGAGAATAAAGACTAGAAAAAAAGTGCTTAACCACACTAGTAATCAAAGGGAGAACATTGAGAAAAAATGGAATATTATTTCATATCTATTAGCTCAGCACAAATTAAAAGTCTGACAACATTAAATGTTGACAAGGAAGTATATAGTAAGGGGAACACTCTTAAGTTACATGAGGGGAATGTAAATTTTACAGACACTTTATAAAGTGATCTGGCAATATCTATTAAAGTCAAATATCTACTTAGTATCAATTCAGAATTGTGGTACCCTATGCAAGAGAATTCATTTTTCTTTTATGGAAATAAGTATGGGGGCTGACAGTCCAAGAAGGCCACATGGTCATTTGGCCCCCAGTTTCCTTCCATTGTTGGTCTGGCCCATACATCCAATAAAAGTAGAAAAACTTGCATGATAATGACATTTATAAACATTAATAAAAGGGAAGGAGAAAGAATGGAAAAGAATGAACCGATTAACAAGTTCCAAGCAGGAACTTAACACTATCTTTCATGTTATATTTCTCAAGGGAGAAAAAAGAGGCAAATGATTAAGTTGTGATGAAGTTGAGTAGGTTGGTAATGGGGTGTTTGTTATCTCTGTAATCTCTGTAATTTTCTCTACTTTAAAAATATTTCAGAGAAAATATATTTCAGGGGTGCCTGGGTGGCTCAGGTCTTGATCTCATGGTGGTGAGTTCAAGCCCGATATCAGGCTCCTTGCTGGGTGTGGAGCCAATTAAAAAAGAAAGAGAGAAAGAGGAAGGGAGAGAGGGAGGGAGAAAGGGAGGGAGGGAGGGAGGGAGGAAGGAAGGAAGGAAAAAAGGAAGGAAGGAAGGAAGGAAGAAAGGAAGGAAGGAAGGAAAGAAAGAAGGAAAGGAAGGAGGGAAGGAAGGAGGGAAGGAAAGAAAGAAGGAAAGGGAGGAAGGAAGAAAGGAAGTAAAGAAGGGAAGGAAGGAAGGAAAGAAGAAAGGAAGGAAGGAAGGAAGGGAAGAAAGACGGAAGGAAGGGAGGGAGGGAGGGAAGGGGGGAGAAAGAGAGGAAAGGAAGGGAAGGAGGGAGGGAAGAAATATATAATTTAGTCCATAGAAAATTGAAAATAATAATTAATAATTAATAACATATGGAGTAAACATTTTCACTCAGTATGGTTGCTCACGTCTGTGGGTGGGCAGTTCCTCATCCCCGAACCCTGTTGGTTGGCCAGACCATCTCCTCAGCCACACTGAGAAATGGGCACTCCTTGCTTTCCAGCATCCCTACAGCTGGGCACAATCATGGGGCCTGTGATGTTGACACCAGAGAGACATGGTGACACCAGAGAGAAACACCAGAAGCTTTCTCTCTCCCTCTGTGAGGATAGTAACCCCAGTTGCAGAGCCACATTCTTGAAGCAGAAGTGGGGACAGAGCAAAGTGAAACTGTTCTCAGCGGGTGGGCAGTGGCAGCTCTTTCCTCTTTGTGCTAGACTTTGGGATTTGGTACTAGGAGCTTTGCCTTGAGCCTAATTGTTAAGTCCTGTTACTCATTTTTAAAACAACACAATATTTATTTCATCTTTTTCTTTTTCTGTTCTATAAACCAGAGTCAACATTTGTGGGGATGGGATGAGGTAGAAATATAGTTGCTGCTGAAGTAAATTTAATGAGAGTTATAAGGAACTCCTTGAAACAGAGTCAGTGTGTAAACCACCAACGAGCTGGAATATGGGAGAAGAAACACACAAAACCCAAAGTAGTTAAAGACAATGGAGGAGTGCTCTTCGGGTTCATGCTCATCTATTTACTGGGAGAATGCAGTATAATGGGAAAAGCAGGGATTTTGAAAACATAATGGCTTGAATCCTAGGTGCCTCTGACTCAATCTATTATGAAGGCAAGAGGCTTCTCACATACTTTACACATGCATGGAAGACATTATTATGAAGACCATAGCTCTCATTCATGGATAACATAATTCTTTATTTCCTCCATGTTGTGGAGAGTATTCCATTGTGCAGTGGGGCAGGTGCACCTATGCGTGTGTGTGGAGGGTGTGTGTGTGTGTGTGTGTGTGTTTTCTCCACTGGCTCTCAGTGAGGTAGGTTATTATCATTATTTGATTGAGACCCTACCTGGATCAAGGTTGACTTTAAAATAAACAGCTATAAATGGTTGCAAAATTAATAGAAATTTCTTACTTCATGCCTAGGTACATTTTCTACTATATTCCATTCAATTAAGACAGATCTCCTTATAATAGGTTTCTATTAATCCTATAGTAACAGGTATTTTTGCTGTTACAATATATTGATATTTTATCTTTTAAAATCCTTTTAAAATTTCAAAATACTATTAAAGGAGGAAATAAAATTTGAAAAAAAAAAACTAATGCAAAATCTGCTACCTATATGACCTTGAGAAAGATACTAAATCTCCCTGAATTTCAGTTTTGTCAACTGTAAAATAAAGGGATTAGATGAAAAGAACACAAATATTCCTTCCAACATTAAGATTCTGGTTCTATGAATACCCATTGATTTTTTTTTTTTTTTTTGGCTGAGGTAGTACGAAATAAATATTTTTTTGGCTGAGGTAGTACGAAATAAATATTTCTATCATTATAAACCTAATAAAATTTCCCATTTCAGAGATTTGCGAGTAACATTCAAGAAGAACTGAAAAGTCACAAAATTAGGGCCCTGAAACTTATGGTGAAATGATTTGACAACCAGAATTGACATTTTATAACTGTCATTCTCCAAATATTTTTTCCAATAAATATGTTTAGGAAATGTTTTGTGAATATAATTGTGAATATAATTTAATATGATATAATAATATAATAATAATATATATAATATAATATAATATAATGTAATATAATATATATAATATAATATATAATATAATATAATTTAAGAAGACGTTTCCACACTGTGGAATTTCCACACTGTTTCTATACATGGGTATTTTGGTGGCAAACCAGGCATAATTTCATTCTGTTAGGTGTCTACTTTACAGATATGTAAAATACTATCTTTACCAGGAAGTTTCAGTAATAACCCTATTTAGACCTTTGTAATGAAAAAATAGTCCACTAGACTTTGCGGGGGTGGGGGGAACTATACGATTAAACTAATTTAGTTGTAATACCTGTCTGGCATTGTGATATAAAAATGATTTAAGATTTTGCTATGCGGGAAGAATGAGCTAAGTTGTATTAAACACCTTCATTTTAGCAGGGACTCTTCCAAGGGCAAAGGCATCATATGCATTATTCTAGTTTTCTCTTTCACATATCAGTGTGAAAGACATAGCATATATATGATGCCTGTTTTACAGACTAGAAAGTTGAGGTTCTGACATAATCAAGGAATACTTGAAAGAGATTTTCAAGGTGACAATGTACATTATTATTTAATCTTAACCACCCTTTTTAGTTAGAGACCAATCCCTCCCTGTCACTGATCAGAATGATATTTACTACAATAATCTGCACAAGGTTACTGAGCTTATAAACAACAGAAGAGAGTAGAAAGCAAATTCTGTTTATACTCCAAATCTTGACCATTTTTACTCCACCGTGCTTTAAAATTATTGACTATTTTCCCCTTACATCTCTGTATTTTACAAGACTAGTGAATAGGAGAAATGAGTAAGCCATTACAGGTATACACAATTGTATGTACGTGTACATGAATTTATGTAAGTACTAAAAGAATTGGAGGAATTCCACTGTAAGAAGTATAAGGTAAGTTTCCTGCCATCAAAGAGCCTAGACTCTAGACAAGGAGAGTATTCAGGCATTTATACAAAATGTGAGAGGGTGACAATGTGAAACAAATGAGTGATTCAGAAAAGACATGCTACCATAATTTTGCCCACATTACAGGAGCATCAGAACCTGATTGGTTCACTCCAGATACACACAGAAGGAGCCTACAGTCTGACCAGTCCATAGTCTTTACTGAATCACACACTATTTGGACTCTGTTCTAAAGAAGCAAAAAGGCCATGAATGAGAGGCAAGTTTAAGATCAGCTTAGCAACTGAATATTAGTTGTTAAGGAAATAATATAGGATATAAGGCAAAAGCACATAACTGGAGTCAGAGAACCAATGTTGCAAGTCTGGGCTCAGTGGGAGTAAACAGTTGAGAAGGAGAAAAACTCCAAGAATCATGACTTGGAAAATTCCAGAGAGAGAGGTTGAGAACAGAAGCCAAGGGCACATTGTAAGTGGTTCAGAATCAAAGATGCCAAATTCTTGCTTCAATCTGTGGAGGGTGGTAGCTCAGAAACTAAGATCAGATTGTATGAAGCCTAAGAACTAAGGATTTGGAGCTCATATAGAAGTCAGGAACCACTGGAGATTTTGTGTGAAGCAGGGCCATCGTTAAAGAGAAGTTTAAAGACAAGTTTTTAAGGACCTTATTGGAGTTCATATGTTTTTGTTAATTTTCATTCAGCAATTTAAAAATTGTCAGCAGAGGAAAACACGGCAGGAGGCATTATGATCATTTTTTTTTAAGATTTTATTTATTTATTTGACAGAGAGAGAGAGATCACAAGTAGGCGGGGGGGGGGGGGGGGGAAGCAGGTTCCCTGCTGAGCAGAGAGCCCAATGCAGGGCTTGATCCCAGGACCCTGAGATCATGACCTGAGTCGAAGGCAGAGGCTTAACCCACTGAGCCACCCAGGCACCCCATATGATCATTTTTTAACAGAAGAAACACATAAGTGGTCTTTCCTTCTGTCTGGAGGTGTGTAATAGTAAACTATTTCCTAGGAATGGGGGCAACATAGATGCAGGTACATTCCTTTCCTGATAACCCCACAGATGGTGTAACCAGAGACTGAAAGCTACATGTATAGATTAAATAATCTAGTCTGTAGGTGTGTGTGGGTGTACGTTGCAAAAAAATATTATGAAATGTTTCAACGTAATAGCCTTTATTTTATTTTATTTTGAAAGATTTTATTTATTTATTTGTCAGAGAGAGAGAGAGTACAATAGGGGCAGCTGCAGGCAGAACAGGCAGAGGGAGAAGCAGGCTCCCTGCC
>CM052884.1:77627319-77668176 GCA_028534135.1 Potos flavus | reverse complement strand
AAAAAAAAAAAAAAAAAAAAAAAAAGGAATACATCCTTGTGGCTGGTTAAAGTCATTCAAATCTAAATGTCTTCATTTAAATACATTCTTCTTTCTAAAAAGAATTCAGAAGGAACTCTGTTTAGCTAAATAATCTTTTATAAAGGCTTGTTCAGTATGAATATTTTAGTTGAAATACTTAGAAATATTCAGAAATAGATACGGTATATGTCAACTGCATCTGTTCAATCTGGAGTAAATAAAATATATAAATATTCACACATATGTAAATAACATATATATACACAAATGCAAATATAATTTCTGAAGTGGCATAGATTAAAAGGTAAAAATCCATTGAAGAAATGACAAGTTATCCCAGGTGAGATTCTGTCAAAAATGAATGATGGAGGGCAATGTAAGACAGTACAAAAAACATAGGGAACCTTATAAACTTATTTGAATTTTATGATACTCCATATATGTATAATTTTTTCTCCAGCAAGCTTTAGAACACATTGTACATTGTGCTCACCATGCCCATTGTACATCTGGCAATATTTATCAAGATTTATTGCCCATGGATGAATATTACAGAGGTAATTAATTTACTGTGTAAATAAAAGAAGAGAGGAGTGAACCAACAGATATATTTTATGCAAGGCATTTGAAAATTTAGGGCTAATTTTATAATTGAGGTTCCGATATGTTAAGTCAATGTTCAAGGTCTGCACACAGAATTATTACTAACACTTAAGTTCCTGACCTACATAGTAACTTATTTCCCCATGTATTAAATTACCTACCACTTTTAGGCCTACTGTGACAAACATGGACTTTTGAAAATTCTGATTTTGAAATGATAAATGTCCATTCTAGGGGAAAAAATGTAAAATAAAGAATTCCAATAGAAATTAAGCAAATATTACCAATATATCTGCTATTTGTTATATGCAGTTTCTACTCTGACATTTTTATGCATATTCTTATTTTTACTAACTTAGAATCATTCAATACATACCTGTTTACAACATACTTTCTCACTTTTGTGGACATTTTCACTTGCCAACATTATCCTACCTACATCATTATTTTAGTGGATTCATAAAAAGATTTATTTATTGAACTAATTATCTATTGTTGGATATTCGTCATTCCTAAATTTTATTATCAACAGTGCTATGATGTATATGCTTTCAGCCACCACTGTGTGCATATCTCTAATTATTTTCTTGTAATAAATTCACAGGAAAACATTTGTTCATTTGAAAGGATATATATTCCTCAATTTACTGATATGTTGCTAAATTGCCCTCAAAAGTTTTTACCTATTTAGATTCTCAAAAACAGGATATGAAAGCAGCCTTGTACTCATCCATATTATGGTAAAACTAGATTAAAAAAAATCTTCACATAAAAGAAAAGCTTTGCAGGTCTGATTTGAAAAAATACTATTTCAGAGATCTGACTGCCACTTCTTTGATTATTGGTGATGTTGGGAATGCTTTCATTGGCTTACTATTTTTTTATATCTTCTTTGATAATAGACTAATTTATTTGTGTCTATTTATCTATTGGGGTTTTCAGCTTCTTTTTTAAAAAAGAGCTTTCATATATGAAAAATCTTTTCCGTGTATGTTTGCTGCCTCCTCCAGTTTTGGCCTTTTATCATTGTAATTAATTTTATAATCATATGATTTATATTTAATGTAGTCAAACTTGCAAATATTTTGAACTTTTCATGTATGTTTGGAAAAGACTTCACCACAATTTAATTAAATATCTCGATCTCTTTCTGTATTTTCTAGTTCTTTAATGTTTGTTTGCATTTTTATATTTAAATATCTAGCAGAGCCTTATTTTGTTATAATGAGATTTTTTTTTTCTTTTTCCCCCTAATATGGTTAGGCTATGTTCCCAATTGTCAAGGCTGGTTGAATACTCACCAAACAAAGACATATTTTGTTTATCTTATGTTTTATTTTATATCACTTAAGAAGCCTGTGACCCAGTTATGTTATGCATTTTTTCTCTTATACACAATGACTAAGTAGTCTGTCCTAGGTCTTTCTTAAATGAGAGAGGTTTAAGGTTAAAAAGGAACAAAAAAGGCTAATGTTAACAGTCCTCATAAGATGTACACACGCTGTGTCCAGTCTATGAAATAGGTCTGTTCTAAACTCAGTGAACATGTAACTCCGGGTCCCTAAATGTTCTCATGAGGTAAATGGTAATAATATCCTGATTGATGGGGGCACCTGGGTGGCTCAGTGGGTTAAAGCCTCTGCCTTCAGCTCAGGTCATGATCTCTGGGTCCTGGGATCAAGGGAGCCCCGCATCTCTGCATCAGGCTCTCTGCTCAGCAGGGAGCCTCCTTCCCCCCACCCCTGCCTGCCTCTCTGCCTATTTGTGATCTCTCTCTCTGACAAATAAATAAATACAATCTTAAAAAAAAAAAAAAATCCTGATTGATGGACTAAACCACAATATTGAGAAAAAAAGTTAGAAACTGATAGAAGTAAGATTCAAACCCAGGCAGGGTGACACTAGGGAATAGGCTATTGATTCTTTCACTATACTTGTCTATAAATAAAGACAGAAAGAGAATGGGAGAAATCTACAAAGGGTGGAGAAAAGGGGCATAAACTCAATGAGTGCACAAAAACAGAACATATCCTTTCAGTTATGTTTTGTTGTTTTATCTTTTTCCTTTTACGACTTTGAAAGACAAACACTAGAGATGATTAACATGAAAAATGGAAGCATATTTACCAGTAAGTATGGCCAAAGGTCAAGGGAAGCATTCTCCAAAACAGACAAGTATTGTGAAGTATTGGTGGTCTTATTTCCCCAAAGGTGCATAAATGTATAATGATTAGGGGGATATTAAATTAAATTATTTCCCTAAAGATCGCAATAGATATTTCAATGCATCAGTGTCAGATGGACAGTGATGAGAGACGTGCTAACTGTAGTCTCACCACAGTGTTGCCTAAGCACATTTCTATTTTACAAGAAGAATATTCATATGTGCTTTACTAAAAATGATAAGCTGTGACACAGAAAAGAAAGTCAGTAGTTAATGCGAAATTCTCAGATCAAAACATGTTTATATATATATCATACAGCATAAACACACTGACTTTTATGTATACATGGATATGTATGTGTATACACACACACACACACCATACACACCACACATACTCATGCGCAGACGCATACATGCATAGTTCATATCTCAGAATTCAAAATATTATTGACAAACTGCTGGTAAAATGATGTTTCTATTTTACCATTGACTTTGAGTAACCAAGTAATTTCCTAAAGAGAGGGAAATTCTCTGTGGTAAAGCAATTCAAAACATAAAAAAGCAAAGAAAATGCAAAAGTGCAACATGAAGATTTTCAAGGTAGGAATAAAGAGGGGTGTTCAGAAGGAAGGTAGGCAAATGAAATTTTGATATTCCTTACTTCTCAGGATGGCAACTCATTGATTTAATTATATTGTTTGCATTTATTTCTAAGTTATCATTCTAGTTTATAAATCCCTAGTGGTATCAAATCCGCTGTCAAACCCATATACACATTCTTGTAAATGGAAGAGCCACTTTATACATCTCCCTTTACATTCTGTGATGTGGGCACCACTCAAAGTTTTTCCACAGTGTTGGAAAAGTGCATACAATTTTCTAAAAGATTTTCACTTTGGTTCACTCCAGGTATTGAAAGATACAAAAGCTATTTGCAGAAGGATTCAGAGTATCTGAGCTCTTTAGATATTTTCTTTTCTGCTGTTTGTTTTAAATTCAGGTCAGAAAAGCTAGTGTAATATTGGAATTGAAAAGAGCAACAGTGTTTTGACATTGTAGATCTTGGCATAAACCTTGCCTCACTCACAGTATGAGATGTCATAAAACTCAACTCAGCATAACATAAAATCAAATGGGTTAAAGGAGTTCAAACAGCAAACGTCCAGGTGTCTCTGGTGTCCAGCATCTAGTAATGTAACAAGCTAGTGACAAAATGTCATCATGCCAATATTTATTCAATATTTATCATGTACCAACTCTGTGGCAAGGATGGTGTCAAATATGCAGAAATTAATAAAACATGCTTCTTATTCTCAAGAAAGAAATAATCAGACAACTAGCATCTACTGAAAAATCCCTCACCTGAGGACTTTATATAGTTTTTTAATCCTTACCTTAACCTCATGAATTTGATTATACTATCATTTTACAGAAATAGAAAGATTCACAAAGTGTTGATTAAATTATCTAAGGTACTTAAACAGCAAGTGGCTAATAAATATTTGGAACAGATCTGCCTTAACCACAAAACCTTTATGCTTTGAGTTAGAATATTGCCTCTCCACCCCGCTGAAGGAGACAACTCCACAGTGCAAGAAATCAATGCACTGTGATAAGTACTTTCCATAACGGTATACAAATTACTACATGAGAGTCAAAAGGAGGGTAGTGAGTTTGCCTTGAGACTGTTTTTTGTGCATGGAGTGGTATTTTAACTAGACTTTGGGCCTTGAAGTATAACCATGCTTTTGTCAGCTAGAAAGCTGTGGAGCAGTATATTCCAGGACAAGGGAGTAGCTTGTAAAAAGCATGACATATTAAGGAATCACAACAAAGTTCTGTTTATAGGACAGAGGGGAAAAGTGAGCAGCATCCTAGAAATATAAATGGGGCCAGGATGTGCAGGGTTTTGTTTGCCATTTAAAGAATTATGGACTTGGAGCACCTGGGTGGCTCAGTTGGTGAAGCGTCCAACTCTTAATTTCAGCTTAGGTCTTTTTTTTCTTTTCTCTTTCCTCTTCTTTTCTTTAATTCAATGAATTAACATATAGTGTATTATTTTTCTCAGAGGTAGAGTTCAGTGATTCATCAGTCTTATATAACACCCAGTTCTCATTACATCATTACATCCCATGCCCTCCTTAATGTTCACCACCCAATTATCCCATTCCTCCACCACCCTCCCATACAGCAACCCTCAGTTTGTTTCCTATGATTAAGAGTCTCTAATGGTTTGTCTCCCTTTCTGATTTCACCTTGTTTTATTTTTCCCTCCCTTCCCTTATGCTCCTCTGTTTTGTTTCTTAACTTCCACATATAAGTGAAATCATATGATATTTGTCTTTCTCTGATTGACTTATTTCGCTTAGCATAATACCCTCTAGTTCCATCCGCATCATTGCAAATGGCAAGACTTCATTCCTTTTGATGGCTGAGTAATATTTTATATAATACATAAAATATATTTATATTTATATATCTTTTTATATATTATATATAATTATATATTTTTTAATATATATATATAAAACACATCTTCTTTATTCATTTGTCGATGGATATCTGGGCTCTTTTCATAAATTAGCTATTGTGCACATTGTTGCTATAAACACTGGGGTGCAGGTGCCCCTTCGGATCACTACATTTGTGTCTTTGGGGTAAATACCTAGTAGCACAATTGCTGGGTTATAGGGTAGCCATATTTTCAACTTTTCGAGGAACCTCCATACTGCCTTCCCAAGTGGCTGCACAAGCTTACATTCCCATCAACAGTGTAAAAGGGTTCCCCTTTCGCCATGTCCTTGCCAACATTTGTTAATTTAGCTATTCTGACTGGTGTGAGGTGGTATCTCATTGTGGTTTTGATTTGAATTTCCCTGATGCTGAGTATGTTGAAATTTTTTCATGTGTCCGTTGGCCATTTGTATGTCTTCTTTGCAGAAATGTCTGTTCATGCCTTCTGCCCACTTCCTTGATTGGATTATTTATTCTCTGGGTGTTGAGTTTGATAAGCTTTTTATAGACTTTGGATACTAGCCCATTACCTGATAAGACATTTGTAAATATCTTCTCCCATTCTGTCTGTTGTCTTTTGGTTTTGTTGACTGTTTCCTTTGTTGTGCAAAAGCTTTTGATCTGGATAAAATCCCAATAGTTCTTTTTTGTCTTTGTTTCCCTTGCCTTTGGAGATGTGTCTAGCAAGAAGTTGCTGCAGTCGAGGTCAAAGATGTTGCTGCCTATGTTCTCCTCCAGGATTTTGATGGATTCCTGTCTCTCATTCAGATCTTTCATCCATTGAATTTATTTGTGTGTGGTGTAAGAAAGTGGTCCAGTATCATTCTTCTGCATGTGGCTGTCCAATTTTTCCAACACTATTTGTTGAAGAGACTCTCTTTTTTCCATTGGATATCCTTTCCTGCTTTTTTGAAGATTAGTTGACCATAGAGTTGAGGGGCCATTTCTGGGTTCTCTATTCTGTTCCATTGATCTATGTGCCTATTTTTGTGCCAGTAACACACTATCTTAATGATTATAGCTTTGTCATAAAGCTTGAAGTTTGGAATTGTGATGCCTCCAGCTTTGGTTTTCTTTTTCAACATTCCTTTGGCTATTTGGGGTCTTTTCTGATTCCATACACATTTTAGGATTATTTGTTCCAGTTCTGTGAAGAATGTGATGGTATTTTGATAGGGACTGCATTGAATGTATAGATTGCTCCAGGTAGCATAGACATTTTAGCAATATTTGTTCTTCCAATCCATGAACGTGCAACGTTTTTCCATTTCTTTGTGTCTTCCTCAGTGTTTTCCCAGTTCCTTCATGAGTGTTCTATAATTTTCAAAGTAAAAATCCTTTGCTTCTTTGGTTAGGTTTATTCCTATGAAGATTTATTCATAGGTATCTATGGTTTTTGGTGCAGTTGTAAATGAGATCCACTCCTTAATTTCTCTTTCTTCTGTCTCATTGTTAGTATATAGAAATAAAATTGATTTCTGTGCATTAATTTTATATCCTGCCATGTTGCTGAATTCCTATATGAGTTCTAGCAATTTTGGGATGGAGTCTTTTGAGTTTTCCATATAGAGTATCATATCACCAGGAAAAGTGAGAGTTTGACTTCTTTGCCAATTCAGATGCATTTTATTTCTTTTTGTTGTCTGATTGCTGAGGCTAGGACTTCTAGTACTATGTTGAACAACAGTGGTGAGAGTCGGCATCCCTGTTGTTTTCCTGACCTCAGGGGAAAAGCTGTCAGGTTTTCCCCATTGAGAATGATATTCTCTATGGGCTTTTCACAGATGGCTTTTCTGATACTGAGGTATGTTCTCTCTATCTTTATATTTTGAAGAGTTTTAATAGGAAAAGATGCTGTATTTTGTCAAATGCTTTTTCTGCATCTATTGAGAGGATCACATGGTTCTTGTCTTTTTTTCTTAAATTAATGTAGTGTACCACATTGATTGAATTGTGGATGTTGAACCACCCTTTCATCAGCTTAGGTCTTAATCTCAGGCCCCACATCGAGCTCTGTCCTGAATGTGGACCCTGCTTAAGATTCTCTCTCTCCCTGTCCCTTTGCCCCCTCCTCCATTTGTTCTTGCTCTCTCAGAAGGAAAGGAAGGAAGGAAGGAAGGAAAAGAAAGAGAAAAAAGAAAAAAAATGGAATTTTTTAATATAGGAAATGAGAGAGTTATGATGTTTTTAATGTTAGGAAAAATGAATATATTTGCATTTATTAACATTTTATTTTAAAAAACTTTTTAAACATACAATAGGCATTTCCCTTATAATGCTTTACTATAATGCTATAATTTCCCTTATAACGTCTATTTGTAAAGATTCTGGCATTGTTGATTTTCATGCAATAAAATAACAGAGGTTGTGGGAATGGAGAAGGTTTGAGATCAAAGTCTTAAAACTAAAGATCTCATAAGAGGACAGAAGGGAGATACAACTCTAATTTTACATATATTAAAATTTTTAATACAGAAATACTTCACAAATATAGCACTTTACTTGCAAAAAGACGTGAGGTTTCTTTTGTGGAATTCAGGAATTCAGTCATGTCTTTAGATCTTCTGAGTTTCAAGTAAGAGATTAGAAGCAGAACATCATCATTTTTAGGACAAAATGTTATATCACAGAAACAGGTGTTTGGAGGTCATTGTGCTTTTTTTCTTCTTTCTTTTTCAGTATTTTTTTTAAAAGGTGTGTATAATTTTCTACTTTTTGTGTACAAAGGAGGAAAATAGAAAGGAAAAAAAAAAGGAATTCCGCTATTTTTTTTCTGCTCATTTCCCATTTTACAATGAAGCTGCTTACACTGTACATGAACCCTGATAGTACAAAGTGCTGTTCTAAACACTTCAGCCAACATCCTAGCACACAGAAGATGCTTTTCTGTCTTACTCAAAACACAGTAATGGGGACACATCAAACTCTAATTTCTTTTAACAGCTTTGTATCTGATAGTACTCAGTAAGCTCTCAGTTTTTGTTCTTCTGATAATCTAGTCTCTCCTTTATTTCAAAAGCACTATTCCTTCAAACATTTCTACTATAATTCATGTGTTCGAATGTCGGTGTATACTTGGACTTTTGTATTCAGGTCATTTACATTTGGAATGACATTTTAAATAGTTTCATAAAGAAAATATGCAAATGCAGAAGAATTTCACCACGTAACTTGTAGGCTAATGCATACTGGTAAACTGGCTAAGGAAGAAGAAAATACATGTGGGCACGTATGTACATCTTGCTGTCTGTATATGGTATGTGTTTCGTGTATTACTCCATAAGGTACCCCTTTCAGCAGAGTGGCTTTTGTGATGACCTGGTATATGCTGAAAGCAGAGATTATGTTTCCTGTGTGAAAATAAATCAGATAAGAGCATTGCCATTTTACATTTGTGCAGTTCTCCTCCACTTGTTTATCCAACATACATGGAAAAACAAACACTCCTAAACAAATACTGTAGCATAAGGCAACATGTGCTTATGATAAAATTTCATGAGATAAGATGTATAATGAAAAGATCAGTTTCTGGCCACATGCCTACTCTTATTCCTCAGTAACCACTGACCTTGAATCTTTGAATGTATCCTAAAATATTCTATGTATCAAAGTTTATAAATGTTACTAAGTATAGCCACTGAGTGCTCAGTTGGGGTTCTGCAACTCTCTCTATTCACTTAGTAGTCTTAGTAATTGTCAGCACAAGATTTGACTCATTTTTAGTGGCTTTATAAAATATTTAAAACTTTATTCCTTTTTAAAAAAGATTTTATTTATTTGAAAGAGAGGGAATGAGAGAGAGAGCTTGAGAGGGGGGAGGGCCAGAGGGAGAAGCAGACTTCCAGCTGAGCAGGGAGCCTGCTGTGGGGCCCTGATCCCGGGGACTCCAGGATCATGACCTGAGCCAAAGGCAGTCGCTTAACCAACAGAGCCACTCAGGAGCCCCAAAACTTTATTCCTTTTGAAATCTATTTTTGTATAAGATAAAATAAATAGTCATTTATATTGCTTTCCTGAAAAGATTACCAAGTCTGATGATGGATATGTGTAAATAGTTATAGACATAACTGTCCTTAATTTATTAAGAACTTATAACAATATATTTTCAATTCAGGATATTTTTCTTGATAATAATTAAATTTAATAAATATCCTGTAAATATTACTGTAAATGACCAGAATTGTCTTATTTTTTTACTTTCGACATACAATAATGACAATAACTACATTAAAATATTTATTTTAATTGAACCGTCTTTGCATTTTTGTAATTAATCCCACAAGAACATCTGTTTCTCTTCATTATGATACTGAATTGTTTATTAATATTTATTTTAACATTTTGCATTATTATCCATTGGTGTTTTTGTTTAATTCTATTTATTTTCTCTGTGTATATGATCTTCATGACAGGTTTTACATGAATTATAACCTAGAATATAACTTTTGGAAACTTTCTTTGTGTTTTTTTAATTTTTTTTTTTTTACTATGCCCTTGACATATTTAGGATTATCTATTTTTTAGAGATTTGGTAGTATTTGTGAAATTATCTGGACATATATTTGGGGATAGTTTTTTATTATTAACTTTTAGTTTTATTGGAGTGTGATTCCTAAATATTTCTAGGTATTAACTTTGTTTTAGAAATTTTTTTAAGTATTCTTTGTTGCTTCGTACATGGAAGAGATTTTTATAATTATTCCATGCATACTTGAAAAAATGATATAGTTTTTGTTGATAGGAAAATATTATGTTCCATAAGATCTCATATGTACTTATTTATATTTGATCCATTTGATAAATCATGACCCGAAAGAGATGAATTAAATCATATGATAAATATTATGTTTCTATTTTCCTTGTATTGTTATGGTATATTTTTTAATTTATAAAAATTGACCTATATAATTTGGTGTATACACATTAGTTATTATAAGACCTTCATGGGTAACTCTACCTTTTTAAATAAAATTATATGATTATTCAGTTGCACAAAATATTTTTCTTTATCTTAGATGTCTGATAATTTTATCCAACAGATCTAGTAAACTGTTCCTTGTTACTTTTATTGTGGGCTGTGGCACAGTTTCAAACTTCTATTCAAATCTTCTTTTAACTTCCTATAATTTTCTTAAATTGATATTTTGTCTTTATTTCTGAAAATTTTTTTTTTATTTTAGCTCCACAGCTCATTTCTCCCCAGCCCACTGAGATCAACACTACATGATAGCTTTCACGGCAAGCTATCTCTTCTTCTATGCCTCCCCAACTGACTTATTTCATGCGAATTTATCAAGTGTATTTGATTTAATTTTAGTCCTACTTTCTTTCTCTGTTTCTCAAGTTTTGTTTTGTTTCTATTGGTGGTTTTTTGTTGCTGCTGCAGTTTTTTAGGAAAGCCCTCACAACCAGCTTGTGTCATTTTTAACATTTTTTCAAAAGTAATGGAGAAAGTCCTTAATATAAATTAAATAATTTGATTAGAGCCTGTTGAGTTTAGGTATCAGTGAGACATGCTGTAGAAGGTGTAAGGTGTTTACAAGACATTGGAAATACAGAGAAAGTACTTAGGAAAAATATTTCATACATCGGGGGCAGAAATGAGACTGAGAAGACAAGCTTAAGAATGTAAATAGAGAAGAAAATTTCATGATAAACACCTTCCACGGAGAAAGAAATGGTCAACAGATGGATTCTCAAGATCTAATTGAGTAGCCAATCTTCATGTATGAAATACCTATGATGTTAGAGGTTATAAGGTATAAGCCTCAAGAAGATAATAATAATAGAGGTCATATATATGTTGTAGATTAAAACTTAGTGTCTTTCTGAGGCCCATCACAGTTTCTATCTCTATAGAGAATAAAGGACCCAAAAAAAAACTACCAATGCAGAAAAACTCAAAATACTTAACAATAACCATGACATTAATTTAAAAAAAAAAAGAGAGAGACTTGTTTCCTTCCCCTTACCCTTATAAACAAAAATAATTTTAAAAAGTATAATTTATGACATTATTATTAAAGCTTTACAAAGATTAAACTTTAAGCATTCAAACTGGGAAAGATTTGAGAGCAAACATTTTTATGGGATGATAAATATAAAGCAAGACTTTCCTGGGCAACTTAGGATGTACTGTCACCTAATTCTAAGGCACTTGGTAAAACAAGTGAGTACTAATGAAATAAGTATATCAGGTGGTAACACTTTGATTTCCCTCCAGCTCTCTCGCTTGTAATCCAAGTTTCTGTTACTATTTGCTTCAAAGTAGGCTTTCCTGCCACAAATAGAATATGTGTTTATCGAAGCAACACTTCTTTCCAACTCACCACACAAGTTTGTCAGTGTAAATAAGTGATTTGCTTTGTCTGACACACAATTCATCTGTTTAGGGTTTCGGGTAGCTGGATCACTTTCTTAATTGCTTCTGGAGACTTGATGCAACTTAATTGCCAACCATGGATATATGAGGCCACAAACCTTGGCATCTTCAGGGAACAATGAGGAGAGCAATATGCTGGCTCGAAGCCAATGAAGTTCAATTTTGACATCAGTGATACACGTTTCTTAAGGAATAATTTCCATCATTGAAGCCAGAGGATCCTAAGCAATGTTCCTTCATCTCCATGGAGCATAAACTGAGAAATTATACTGCAGGCTTCAAACTGGCATTGGTGTTCCTCACTGTCTCTGTACAAAACACCATTGGTGAAACATCATTTTCCTGTACCTCCTTCCACCCAGACGATGGTCTCTGAAATCTAATGAAATGTCTTTTTTTTTTAATCTTTATTTTCTCAGTCCTCCATTCACAGCACATATTTTTTGAACCCGTTCTTGTCTCATTCATCTATGAAAAGTGAGTAGGTCAATAAACGCAGAGGTGTAGGCATTCTTCTTTTTTATTGCATTCTTGGTAGTTCTTATCCCCAGCCAGACACATTAAGTGACTGACAGTGATGGTGGAGGTAATAAGGATATCTTGATTCTAAACCAAAGTAAACAGCCTGTCATAAAAATATGGAATTGAATAGATGACAAACTAAATTCTCTCTCTGAAAGCAATTATTTCTGAACCTCAGATCTAATAATCTGCAATTCTGAAGGCTGAGGGAAGTGCTCATTCGTGGCTCAATCAATTTAACACAGAAATCCACACGATGAGGCAGATAGCGGCCACAAGGGAAAAATGTTTCTTTGCTCTGAACAAATAACAGATATCCATTCTAATACTTATTGGCTCTCAATTTATTACAACAATAGTATATTATGCAATCATCTATATCATCAAACAATAGCTTCACTGACTAGTATGACCATATTTTTGGACAGGAATAGAAAGGTAAATGAATGAGTAAAAGAATGCTCTTCTTCGGGGCGCCTGGATGGCTCAGTCGGTTGAGTGGCTGCCTTCAGCTCAGGTCATGATCCCAGAGTCCTGGGATCGAGCGAAGCATCAGGCTCCCTGCTCAGCAGAGAGCCTGCTTCTCCCTCTGCCTCTGTCTGCTGCTCTGCCTACTTGTGCTCTCTCTCTAGCTCTCTGTCAAATAAATAAATAAAATCTTTAAAAAAGAAAAACTCTTTCTCTAAAAAAAAAAAAAAAAAAAAAAAGAATGCTCTTCTTCAGAGAAAGGTAAATGAGTCCCAGTAAGCAGATATTTGGTAAAAGAATTTTAACTCTACATAATATTATGCCTTTTAAATAATACATTTAATTGGAGCAGTGGCTTACAACTAATGAATCGCTTTATCTTTTTTAAAAAAGCCTATGAGAATGGCACAGGAGAAATGAAAGCCAATATATAATAACGGTATTATACTACGTAATAATTCTAAGTAGAGACAGGTAAATATATTTTGAAGAGCTATCATGAACCCAGAACTAAATATTTTATCCCTTTTAATCCTCAATGAGATTGCTATTATTTCCACTTTAGCTTCAGGAAAAATTAAACTCAGAGTTACAAAATCCTTTACCCAAAGTGACATGTGCAAAGTGGAGTCAAGATTCAGACATATCAGTCATATTTCAAAGCCTAGATGCATTTGACTATATCTAACTAATGTGATAGGTTGAATCCAAAATGTTTCTAATACCGCCATAACTGACCGTAGAATGTTGTCATTGCAATATAGTTCTATCCACACATAAATTTATTTATTAATAAAAGGGCTTATTAAATGTCTCATTCTACCAAAATACTACAAAGTTAAAATAATTATATTTGTGGACGTCACTTGAAATCCAATTAAGCAATTACTAGTAAATGTGCCACGATTGTGCATGGAGGTGTATATCTACTATTCTCACTATTTACTTTGACACCTTAAAATAGTGAATTTAAATGATCGGTATATAAAATCAGAGAAGCCCATAATTAGCATTAAACTTGTACAAAACTTTAATTTTCTAGGTAAACCGATACTTGGAGAAGTAAGGTGACTTACTCAGGATTTGATAGGAAGAAAGGAAAATTATTTTAAAAATTCATAATTCTTATTTGATATAAGGTAGATTTAAATTTTCTTAAACTCTAAAAAAAACAAAAAGCCCAATGTTTAGCTAATGTGGAGAGTTAATTTTGGGTGACCAGAACATTGTTTAACTTATAATGATATATACCTTGCAACAAAAAATGCCTCCTATAAATTGTCTCTTTTATGTCTTTCTGCTTAAATTTGAATTGCTGTAAGTTGTCTAGTACTTTTTCATTCATTATTTCTGTCCTTTTATTCTTTCTTCTTTGGGATATAACTATAATTGGTAACTATAACATAGAATTATAGATTATATAACTATTATTTAGAATTAGAAAAGTGTTCATTTTAAGTGTTTTGAAACGCAAAAGGCAAGATGTTTGGGCAATGTTTATACTGCAAACTACAGCTACATAGAAACATACAAGGTTTCAAATCTGGGGGAGAATAAGATGTATACAAGACTACAACACTGTTCACATAATTGCAAGGTGGCATTTATAGCTTAGGTAGATATATGTACTCTACACTACTACATAGTATTAAGTTCTTCACATTTACCATTGCTGCAGAGGGCAGTCTGAGTTACTGGGAAAATTGTATGGTTTTAGTTTTTCTCTCAAGACTGAACTTGATGATTTTCTTCCTTAGAGAGTGAAGCTACCTACAGAGGAGGAGAACACACAGTAATGTACTTACTACCCGAAAAGTGTTCTTCTAAGCCCGTTCCATATTTTAACTCATTTAAGCCTCCAAGCAATACGAGATTTTTTTTACCACCCCACTTTATGGATAAATAACCGACGGACACAGAGGTTAATAAGTCTGGTTTTTCTCTACAATTGCTCCATTATTTCTCTCCAACATTTTGACATCACTAAATTTTAAATGCCCCCATCTCAATCTTCCCTGAATGCTGTTTGCAAACTGAAAAATTACATATAACCTTCACACTGCCTAGCCGTTTAAATATGTTTTATAGATGAAGCTGAAACTGATGGCAGATGGTGGTTAGAGAGAATCCAATATTTTCCTTTTCTCCGTCACATAATAGCAGTTTTTATGATCCTCTCCTCCCTCTACGCATGTACCCCATCAGAATAATTTTCCAAGAAATTAACTAATGAAGCTATTTTTTATAAATATATACTTGGCACATGTCTTTATACATATATATAAAACAGATTAAAGTCACATATTTAAATCGTTGATCAACCATTTCAGTTCCATAATCTCATAATGTCTCCACTGTTTTTGCTCTTACTTTTGTCATCCCTAGTTTTTAAGTGATGATTTAAAATGTGGGCATTGATTATTAATGATTTTATTCTGTAAGGACTCTAAAGGTTACAAGAAGCACTGCCTCTTTATTTCAGAAGAAAAGAAAAAGTTCTCAGCTAATTAGAGATTCTCTAAAGTTCAAATGATAAGGGCAAAAACAGACATTATTCTTTATCTAGCAATATAAACACCGTTTATCAGCAAGCATGGTACAAAGCATGATCACAGCGAATTTTGGTGTCTCAAGGGGAGTTAAATATCTCTTTCAAGAAGCAAATGCTAAAAAATATATGAATAAATAAACAAATAAGTAAATAGAATGTTAAATTTGGAAATGATGCTCTAAAATGGTTTTTACCAATTTGTAATCTGAAAATATGTTAATATGTAAACAAAATCATTGGATAAGCCTTAAATATAAAGGGAATGTTTAAAATAAGAAAAAAAGTGAATGTGATTTTATTCTCATCAAATTTTAAATCTGTAATTTTCTAAAATTATGCATTTTAGTATATAGCAAAATGATGATGCAGCTTCTAAAACAACCACCTAGTGATTGGATGCTAAATGAAGTCTAAACTCATGGTAAACAAAGGGGGAAAAAAGATGTTTTGATTTGAAATCTAAATAGAAATGCTTACCATTTCTTTCAGAAATGCCATAATGCACATTTGATTCCCCACAAAAATGAAAGAAATATTTTATAAAATTTGGTTTATTTTATTGTAAATTTGTTTTTTTAATCTGCTTAACAGAAGGTGCAACTGGATATATATGAAGTACTATTTACTTTTTAAAGAGTATTTATTTCACACAATCAGATGCAGAAGCCTTCTAAAAACTACTGTAGATTTTACACAGAGCATGTGAATAGAGGATGTCACCACACGTCGACAATCTGTACATTTGACTATGTCTTCCAAGTCTAAAACCCTGAAGAGAGTATTAACTTCTTAAGTTAGAAAATGGTTAGTTATTAGAATTAGTTACATATGGGTTTGTTTTTACAGGGTGTGTCAGTTAATCATTGCTTCCTAATGAAATCTGAATAGCCTACAATTCATCCTTCATCCCTGTTATAGAAAGAACCAAATAGAGAAGGTTATAGGTAGGGAGAGATTAAAAAAAAAAAAAGTGTCTGTGGTTAAATCTACCACAAAGAATACACAAAGAATAAAATCAGAATATTTTAGACAGCGGATGGTATTGCCAAAAATCATCAAATTGTTGTGCATTTGTGATCATAAGAATAAATAGATTTGCATCAGGGAAATGCAAATCAAAAGCACAATCAGATGTCATCTCATACCTGTCAGAATGACTAAAGTCAAAAACACAAGAAACAGTGTTGGTGAGGATGTGGAGAAAAAGGAACCCTCATGCACTGCTGGCAAGAATGCAAACTGGTGCAGCCACTGTGGAAAACAGTATGGAGGTTCCTCAATAAATTCAAAATAGAATTATCATATGATCCAATAATTCCACTACTGGATATTGACCAAGGATATATAAAGACACTAATTCAAAAAGATATATGGAGCCCTATGTTTATTGTAGCATTATTTACAATAGGCAAATTATGGAAGCAGCGCAAGTGTCATCAATAGATGAATGGATAAAGAAGATGTAGTGTATGTGTACACACATTGGAATGTTACTCAGTCATAAAATATAATGGAATCTTGCCATTTGCAACAACATGAATGGATCTAGAGGGTATAATGGGCTAAATGAAATAAGTCAGTCAGAGAAAAATAAATGCCATATGATTTCACTCAGATAATGGAATTTAAGAAAGAAAGAAAGAAAGAAAGAAAGAAAGATGGTTACCAGAGGAGAGGTGGGGGGTTGAGTGAAATAGGTGAAGGGGGTTGAGTACACTTATCAAAAAAAAAAAAAAAAGAGTACACTTATCGTGATGAGCATGAATAATATACAGAATTGTTAAATCACCATATTGTACACTGGAAAGTAATATAGCACTATATGTTATGTATAATGGAATTTAAAAAACGAAAGAGAATAAAGTAGATGTGGCAAGACTGCCAAAATTTTAAAAAATGTAAAAAAAAAAGAATAAGTGGATTTGATAACAAAAGTCATTTTGCAACAAAACTCAAATAATCTTAGTAAGTAATCACAAAGATATGAACACATTGCATTTAGCTGTCACATCTCCTTAAGCTCCTCTTGGTTGTGACAGTTTGAGACTCTTTGTTTTCGATGACCTTGACAATTTCAAGGAGCACTCACTCCTCAGGTGTTTCATAGAATGCCCTTCAATAAGCGATTTGTCTGATGCTTTCCTTCTGACTACATGACAGTTATAGATTTTTTGGTAGAAGGACCACAGAGGTGAAATGTCATTTTTATCACACTACATGAGGGGTACACGCTCTCAACATGACTTAGCACTTTTGATATTAACCTTGATTATCTGGAAGAGGTAATGTTTCTAAGGGTTCTTCACTGAAAAGTTATGCGTTTTCCCCTTTCCTTATTTTTCCTGCTTACTAATGTGTGGTTGTACCCTGGTTTGTATATTCATTCATCCTTTGAAGGACATCTTAGTGGTTTCCAGTTTTTGGAGATTATTAATAAAGCTGCTGTTTTATTTTATTTTTTAAAAAGGTTTTATTTATTTATTTGACACAGAGAGATCACAAGTAGGCAGAGAAGCAGGCAGAGAGAGAGGGGGAAGCAGGCTCCCCGCTGAGCAGAGAGCCCAATGCGGGGCTCAATCCCAGGACCCTGAGATTATGATCTGAGCCGAAGGCAGAGGCTTTAACCCACTGAGCCACCCAGGCACCCCAAGCTGCTGTTTTAAATAGTCATGTGCCAAGTTTTATAAGGACAGAAGTTTTCAAATCAGCTGGATATATGCCTAAGAGCATATATCTATTACTGGATCATATGGGAAGACTATGCTTAACAATGTATGTGACTGCTTAGCTATATTTTTTGTGGTTGTGATGAAAAATATTAACAATCAATATATTGAGGGCAGCATATAAAATAATAAACACCGTGTTAATTGAAAAATTTAAATAAGTTGATATATATTCAGTGAATCATTTATTCTTCCCCACTTTATTATTTTTTTTTAAGATTTTATTTATTTATGACAGAGATAGCGAGAGAGGGAACACAAGCACTGGGGAGCTGGAGAGGAGAAGTAAGCTTCCCTCTGAGGAGGGAGCCTGATACAGGGCTCCATCCCAGGACACTGGGATCATGACCTGAGCAGAAGGCAGACGCTTAACAACTGAGCCATCCAGATGCCCCTATTCTTTCCCACTTTAGACTATTTTCCCTACAAAAAATTTATTACAGTATATAATTATTGTTTAATAGACCATGAAATTAAGACCAATGGAATTTAAGAAAGTTACATGATGTCATTTATCTCTTAAAGTGTTAGGCCGGGATATAAAGTTGGATTTAAAAGCAGAGTTTATTTTGTACTTCACTCTGACCATACATTCAAATGTATTTTTGATCTTAGTTAATTGGTCTTAGCCAGCTAGTTTTTTTATTAAACTACCAAATGTAAAGTCCCTCAAAGATACAGCTATGTGATCTTATCTCTCATTACTGAATCACCTTGCTCTTTTGTAGGGCACCTTACAGCAATAATGTGATACAGATATCAAAATAAGTGATGATGCAGAAGAAAGCTAAAAAGAGCAAATTTGTCAGAATACACTATAATCAGACAAGGTGATTCATTTCCTAATTTTCTTTTTACTTCAAATATAGCTGTAATGTCAATTTTTCTGTAGTACCCTGAGGGATTCATAAGTTATTCTCAATGTCAATGCTTTACTTCCCACATAGTCTCCATTCTTTCAGAAATAAAATTAGAGAAAGCAGAAGAAAGTGACTCAAAGATTCTCAAATTTGTGCCATGTGAAAATTTATTCTCCAACCCATCTCCTGCCTCCCTTGCCAAGATTCTGGACTCTCATGTACTTTTTGCTGACTCCTTAGAATTTATATTCTTTTCTCCTACTCTTTCTGAGATAGAATGTGGATGTATGTCTACTTCCAACAGTAAATCAGTTGCTCTATGCACAAAGAACATTTGTTCTAGTAAATATTTTTCCTTGATTCCTCAGCAAAGTATGAGCCGAGAACTAGTTAGGCTTATGAAACGACACGAGGTTGGATGCCATAGGAATGTTTTATGTTGATTGAAAAATGTGGGAGACTAAGGTTTCTTAGTAGTTGAGTGGGAGAAGTATGATTGGTGTAGGTCCCATTGTTGTAACACAACTACCAATTTTCAAGTTGGTAGTCTAAACTTTTTTTTTTTAATTAAAAGGAAAGTCTAAACATTTTTTTTTCAAAATTTATAGTAACTAGTGCTATGAGTTTGTTCATTTATAGGATGGTGGGAAATAAACTCGGAATCATCACCGAGCCTAGTTTGAGGGTGGCATAAGTATTATATTATTGCCATATTTTACATAAAAAAAAAACCCACATGGTGTGACTTTTGAACTATGGCCTCATTAGCGTAGCATTAGAATGGTTTCCAGTCATGGGGTGTTTTGTTTTGTTTTGTTTTTATGGATGAGGTAAGATGTTAAAAAAAATATTAGGTAACTCTGAGAAGAAAGGCTTTATTCAGCTGATGTACATTAGGAAGACCCTGAGAGCAGGTACCTCCCAATGAAGCAGGCTCAAGATTTTGACATGATAGGGGAAATTGCTTACCTGTCTACAGTTTCAGCTGAGGCTGTTTTTTCTTTTAACCAGAACATGTGCTCCTTGCTCAGAGTTCCAACAACCATCAGAAAGATATTTTCTGAGAACTATTTTTGCAAAACCTGCACTTAATCAGCTAATGGGGGTGAGGAAGTTAGGTATCAAAAAGAAAAGGGGGCAGAGGTAGAAAACAAAAGAAGGACTGGGATCTTTGCCATTTGTTACAACCTATGGACATCCTAACACATTATTTTTAGCCAAAGTCCATAGTTTGTATCAAAGTTCAATCCTGGAATTATATCTTCTATAGGATTAGACAAATGTATAATGACTTGTACCCACTATTATAGTTTTATACATAGTAGCTTCATTAACTTGACATTTTTCTATGCTCTGACTATTCAAGCTTCCCTCTCCCCAACCCTTGGCAACCACTGATCTTTTAAACGTCTTCAGTTTTTCCTTTTCCAGAAATGTCATGTAGTTGAAATCATAAAAAATGTAGCCCAATGTAGATGGGCTTCTTTCACTTAGTAATATAAATTTAAGTTTTCTCCCTGTCTTCTCATGGTTCTACAGCTTTTTCTTTTGAGCACTGAATAGTATTTCATTGTCTGGATGCACTACAGTTTATTTATCCATTTACCTGCTGAAGGAAATCTTGGCTGTTTCCAAGAGTTGGTAATTATGGAAAAAACTTCTATAAACATACGTGTGAACCTAAGTTTTCGACTCTGTTGTGTAGATACCAAGGAGTGTGATTGCTGGATTGCTTGGCAAGAGTATGTTTAGTTTTGTAAGAAACTGCCAAACTGTCTTCTATAGTGACTGGGCGGTTTGGTTTCCTACCTGCAATGCATGAGGGTTCCTGTTGCTACAAATCCTCACAAGCCCTGATGCCTGCTGTGTTCCAGATTTTGGTCATTCTAACAGGTTTGTGTGATATCTTCTTGTTTTAGCTGGCATTTCTCTGATGACCTATTATGTGAAGCATCTTTTTCATATGCTTACCAGCCAACTATATATCTTTTTTGGTGAGGTCTCCTTGAGGTCTTTGGTTCATATTTGAATTGGCTTTCTTCTTGCTGAGGCTTAAGAGTTCTTTGTATGTTTTGGATATAGTCCTTAATCAGGTATGTCTTTTACAAATATTTTCTCCCAGTGGGTGGCTTATCTTCTACTCCTTTGACAGTATCTTTTGCAGAGAGAAATTTTTAATTTTAATGAAACCCAACTTATTAATTCTTTCTTTGATGAACCATCCCTTTTGTGTTTTACCTAAAAAAATAATTGCCAAACCTAAGGTCTTTTAGATTTTCTTCTAAATTATCTTCCAGAAGTTTTAGAGTTTTGCATTTTACATTTATGTCTATGATCCATTTTGAGTTAATTTTCATAAACAGTATAAGGTCTGTGTCTGGACTTTTCTTTTTTTCCCTCCTTTGTCAAAGATCAGTTGACAATATTTATGTGGGTCTATTTCTAGCCTCTCTATTCTGATCCATTTATCTATATGTTTATTATTTGACCAATACCACACTGTCTTGATTATTGTAGCTTTAGAGTAAGACTTGTATTTGGATAGTGTCAGTCTTCCAACTTCATTCTTTTCCTTTATTGGCTATTCTGGGTCTTTTGCCTTCCCATATAAGCTTCAGAATCCATTTCTTGATTCTAAGAAACAAGATAACTTGCTGGGATTCTGATTGGGGTTGCACTGAATCTATAGATTAAGATGAGAAAAGCTCACTTCTTGAAAATACGGAGACTTCTTACCCATGAACATAAAGTATTCTCTATTTGGTTCTTTGATTTTATTCATCATTGTTTTGTAGTTTTTCTCATAAGATCTTGTACTTATTTTGTTAGCTATATAACTTATTATTTCACTTTGGGGGGTGCCAATATAAATGCTATTGAGTTTTTTCATTTCAAATTCCACTTATTCATTGCTGGTATATAAGAAAGCTATCGACTTTTATATATTAACCTTGTATCCTTCAACCTTGCTAAAATTGCTTATTAGTTACAATAATTTTTTTGTCAATTTTTCAGATTCTCTCAGCCAATCATATCATCAATGAA
Source organism: Potos flavus (assembly GCA_028534135.1). Classification (NCBI taxonomy): domain Eukaryota; kingdom Metazoa; phylum Chordata; class Mammalia; order Carnivora; family Procyonidae; genus Potos; species Potos flavus. The sequence continues at coordinate 77,646,317 of CM052884.1, read as the reverse complement.
CAAAGACAGTTTAATTTATTCTCTCCCCGCCTGTATGCCTTTTGTTCTCACTCTTGTTTTATTGCATAAGCTAGGACATTTGTTTCTTTTAAAAAATTATATCCTATGGTATACCAAAGTGATCTTATGATACTCTTATGGTAGAAAGGAGAAAAGGCCTTTAACAAGGTTTTTTTTTAAATTTCAGAATTAAATTTCACTTGACTAATCAACTTTGATTTTATAAAGGAGGAAACTAAGTTTAAGAGACTTGATCAGGATCGCACTAGCTTAATACTCAAAAGAATGCTAACATTTCTTTAGCTCAGTGATTATCAACTATGGGTGATTTTCCACCCCAGGGGATATTTGGCAACATATGGAGACATTTTTTTATTGTCACCACTTGGGAAAATTGTTGCATCTAGTGGACAGAAATCAAGCACGATGTTAAATATCCTATAATGTATAAGACATCCTCCCACAGTGAAGAATTGTTAGTCCAAAATGTCAATAAGCCTAAAATTCAGAGGTTATGGAACTCTTGACATTAGTCGTATTAGTTAAGCTAACACAAAGTACTAAAACAAATTTTAGTTGTTTACATAATGGAAATCTATCATTATTCAATCGAATCCAATGCAACTATTTCTGACTGGGAGACTCTCCTTCAACCTATGATGCAGGTCACCAGATAATATATTATCCATTGCTATATAGCAACTTACTCCTAAGTTTAAATTACCCATAAATTAAAGGGGCTTAACAACAACACATTTGTTTTTTCTTATAATTTCTATGGGTAAGAAATTTGGGAGCTGCTTGGTTGGACAGATCGGTTCTGATAAAAAGTTTCTCATAAAGAGTCAGATATTTGCCAAAGTTGCAGTTATCTGGAGGGTTGATTAAGGATGAAAGCTTGCAATAGCTTCCAAGGGACTCATTGACATAGCTGGCAAATTCATGCTGGCTATTGGCAGGTACTTCAATTTCTCTCCACATGGGCTTTTCTGCAGGGCTGCCTGGGTGTCCCCACGGCAGAAGAAGCAAATCAAGAAATGCAAGTGGGAGCTGCAATGCTTGTTATGACCCAATTTTAAAAGTCACCTATCACTTAAGCAGTATCCTATTTACCACACAGATCAGTCCAGTTTCAATTTGGGAAAGGACTAAACAAAGGTTTGATCACCGAGATGTGAAATTTGGGGGTCATCCTCAATGCTGGTTATTACACCTCATTATATCCATTATGTTTCCACCAGCTTCAAAGATCACCACTGAGGTGTTCTTTAACCAAGGCGACATAGAGGGAAAGAGCAGAGAAAATCACATGCAGGAGATCTGGGGGTAGTGCTGGCTGTGCACATTCTCTCTTGCTAAACAAAAACCATAGGGGTGGTTGGAAAATGTAATTTATCTCTGGGCTTAGGAAGAAAAGTAAACAGCTATGGCAAAACATCTACCAAGTTCTGTCATACATCCAGAAAGTTACTTGAACACAATATTTTAGGCACTGTCATGACAAAAAAGCATTTTCTTTAGAAATCAAAAACATACAAAACTATAATTGGGAGAACAAATCTAATTAATAATAAGATTGAGAGTCCCTATCCAATAAGAGCATATTACATAATTATGCTTTTTATTCTAATATATTAAAAAAATTCCTCACTTTTCCTAGTCATTAATTTACAAGGATAACAAACTAATCTGGATTAAGTATCTTCTTTGTGCCATATAATATATAACACATTTAAAGACTTGAGAAATAGCTACTATAATCCCTAAGCTACATATCAGAAAAGAGACTAAAAGTATTCAATATATTATTCAAAATGAGAGAGCTATTATTTATTATTTATGATAGATAAATAAATATGCAGAATTTATTATTTATTATAAGTAAAATATACAGAATTCAAATCTGAATTGGTCTCACCCTAGTCCTTACAAACTTTTAGCACACACAGAATAATGTATTTTCATCTTACCATCAGACTGGTATTACTTTGCTCTTACTTCCTTAAGAAGATCTGTGAGGTCTTTTAAACATACATACATACACACATCTATTTGTTTGCTTGTTTATTTATTTATATTTCCTTGTTAGGTACTTGCACATTCTAGATATGTCCAAAATTGCAAACTTTTCTTTAACCTTGGACAGAAGGATAAATGCAAAATAAAAGGAAACTCTAGCCCTGAAACAGCATTGTGTTAAATCCTTGTATCATATTTGGAGCATTTTTGGAGAGTGGTATCATGCATGCAAATAAAGGAGTGCATAAACAAAGAGATTTAGCTATAGAATATTTAAATTGTATCAGCCAGAAGCTGAAAATATTTCTTTAAAGGACAGATTGTAGAGAAATCTACAGGAAGCCAAATATTCTCTTCAAAGGGAGTCTTTTAGACATACAGCATACCTTTGCTTATTTCCCATACATTCTGTATGACAAACTACTCAATGTCATTCAGCGCTTGGAAAGGTATTTTATGATCAAATGATGATTACTTTAGGGTGATGAGATTTGAAAGGTATGCAAATGTGCTCTTTGATGGAAGAGCCATTTACCTCTGAAAAGCAACATTACTAGAAACCTGATACATTTAGAAGTAAATGGCAAACCCAGTGAGCCTCACAGTACTTGGCTGGTTCTTAATCAGCAACATATCCAGAAACATCCTGTGCCAGGATCAGAAAATGGTAATATAGTTAAGCACTGGAAAAGTCCATAATTTTTCAGTCTTAGCTGTGAGCTAAATTGGGCTTAAAAATACACATTAAGACACAAAAGGACAATTGTCTTGAAGCATGTTCATAGACTTCTGATCTCTTTTCATTGCTTCTCTATTAATTTCCATTCAAGAAAGATGTGGGTGGGGTTTTTTGTTTTGTTTTGTTTTGTTTTTTTATGTTTCCTATTGCTGCTATTGCTGTTTTTTGTTTATTAATTGCTGCAGTTAGACTTATTTAACTTTGCATGTGCTTTACAGGAGTGTTCTTATCCTGGGGAATCCTCTCTATGTATTACTAATTAAAATCATTAGTTCATGTATTGGAGGCAAATTCTTAGATAGTTTTATCATAGTCAGCTATGAGGATTAGAGGATTTTCTAGTGCCCTCGTCTTTTTCCACTTGTATTACCAGGCTAACCACCACCTCTCCCGATGCCAACATTACCAATTAACAGTGCTCCTGTGGTTGGAAGGCTCACCGGAAAGACTTTTCTCTCTCTTGATCACACCCTTCTTCCTCCCTCACCTTTCCAAGTTAAAAAAATAAAATTAACATATAACAGGAATAAAATGCCTTGATAAAGCCATAATATTAAATACTATTTACTTAAGATTTTACCTCAGGGATCCCTATAGAATGACCCATGCTTTGATATCCATAATTTAAAAAGTAGAAACATAATGAAGAACTTACATGGCATAATATTATGGGATGCTTCAAAGGCTTAAGTTTCTTTTGTTGATGTTCATTAAGAAAAATGACTCCAAAAAAAAAAAAAAAAGTAAGAAAAAAAAAATGACTCCAAACCAAGGTGCTATGCCAAGGTAGCACAGTATCTGGTGGTCTGTCAAACTTTCATTTATACCAGCCAAAAGACAAAAACCAAACAAAACAGAGCCAAAGCAAAAAAAAAAAAAAAAAAAAAAGTTGGCGTTTGTCAAACTAAAACCTGAAAGTCCCTCCTAGTGTATGCACCGCCCCAGAACCATATTCAAGAGAGGTAGCTCTCATGCACTGTCTCTACTCATCATAAGCAGATCAGATATGATGGGGTAAGAAAACATAGTTCACTGGAAAGAATATTAACTTTAAAGTTAGATTATGTGAAAACACTGGAACGATTATTTAACTTCCAGAAGCCTCTGTAACTTCATCTTTAAAATTAGAACCCCTAAAATTAGTACCCAGGGTTTCTGTGAGAATTAGATACAGAATATGCACAAAATCTGAGAGCAGAAGGCTTGTTCAGTTAAAGTTATTGGTGCACAGGCTATTTGAGGATCCTACCCATGCGGTCTGCACAATCCCAAAGGGGCCAGGTCATTGTGCAAGTGCAGGGATTTTTATGTTTTCTTCTTTACTACCTCAATATTTTTACTTATGTGTTGGATTCTTAGTTTATTTAAATTCTTGATGGATTTCTAGTATAGCTAAGCCAATCTAGTTTTCACCTCTGCTTTCAAATATTGGTGTGTTGGGAAATACATAGCATATGTATACATATCCTTCATTTTGCAAGTTTCTAACTTCAACTGTCAAGAAACTCCGTGTCATCTCTTTTCCCTACCTAAACACCTTTCCCTGCCTAAAAAGAAAAAAAAATGATATACTGATGACGTTCAAAGACAGCGGTATTTTGAAGCAAATAAAAATCACTCCTCAGAATTATACCTATCTGATCACCTAAGCAAAGTATATTCTAGAGGCATTGCTTCTTACTTTTTCTTATTTGATTCTAAACTGAGCAACAGGAAAGCAATATTATGTTGTTGAGAAAGCATGGGTTTTGAAATCAAATTGGCCTAGGGTCCATCCTGCCCCTACCACTTAACAATTGTATCTCTTGTTCATGCCTCCTTTTGGCTCTAATTCTCTCATCATATTGTAATTTTAATAATACCTGCTTGCTGTGATGATAATGTGCCTAATGCAATACACATTTCCCACAAACTACCTCTGTTTTGGAGATTCAAGCCTTCCAGACTTCTGGCTCCCAGCCTAGTAGGCAGCAAAGTTGAAAGTGCTGGATACAATTAGTAACTTTGTGTATCTTCAGTGATAATCATGTGCCATTGGTGCTCCAGTAAGTGTAGTTCAATAGACTGAAGAAAATATTCTTTTTTTTTTTTTTGTATTTTTGTTTAAAAGCTGTATTTTACATTTAAGGCACACAAGTCTTTGGCAATAAAAGAATCATGTAAAATTACAAATTAGAAAGCAAAATTATCCAAAACCTCATTATAAGAAAATAGGAACAATTTATACTTAAGTGTAAAAGCATAAAAAGCATAAAAGCACGGCACTGTGACTATATGTATATAGACATAGACATGGGGCATTAGACATGGACATGGGGCATTGTGAGCATGTTTCACTCCAGTCTGTGCTGTAGAAAAAAGTTCCATGGGGCACCTGGGTGGCTCAGTCAGTTAAGTGCCTCCCTTCGGCTCAGGTGTCCCCGGATCAAGCCCCACATCAGGCTCCCTGCTCAGGGGGGAGTCTGCTTCTCCCTTTGCCCCTCACCTTGCTCCTGTGCTCCCTCTCTCTCTGTCACTTGCTCACAAATAAATAAATAAAATCTTTAAAAAGAAAAGAAAGAAAGAAAGAAAGCAAGAAAGAAAGAAAGAAAAAGAAAGAAAAACATTCCATGATTCTATGTTGGGAAATACCATTCATATTATTTTATTTTATTTTTTATTTATTTTTTAAAAGATTTTACTTATTTATTCATGAGAGACAGAGAAGAGGAGGGAGAGAGAGAGCACAGCAGGAGGGAGGGGCAGAGGCAGAGGCAGAGAGAGAAGCAGGCTCCCCACTGAGCAAGGAGCCCGATGCAGGACTCGATCCCAGGACCCTGGGATCATGATCTGAACCGAAGGCAGATGCTTAACCAACTGAACCACCCAGTCGCCCCATTCATATTATTTTAGTGATTACATTATTTCTACGAAATCCCTTGAAAATATCTAATCAATTCTCTACTGAAAAATATTTGTAAAGCAAAGTTCAGGGAAGTAACTGCGTAGGAATATTGGATTACTTTCCTCGCATAGCATTTCCAATTGTCGGAATGCATGTCATTGACCTAGACAAATCATTCTAGGTTCTGAAAACCAGGTTAATGTCGTGGGTGATAGGATCCATTCGTTTTTGCCTTGTCACTCATATAAAAGAAGGTTCTTACCAATACAGTTGTAGCTCTGCGTGCTTAGAATGTGAAGACATTAAATGAAAAACCTTCGCTTTACATAATTCTGAAAGTTAACATGGAAAATTCCACTATAAAAACGCCCTCAGCTGCATTAGAAGCATTAGCCCCAGGCTTAGTTTGCACTGCACTAAAATGAGCAGTTAGAACAATAAAACAATGCTCACCAGTCGCCTGGCATTGTGCAGACCCAGTCATAAAGTGCATGTTATGATGTAACACCCACTGGGCCTAATTATTCCCTTTTCTGTATGGAAGAGCACAAACTGTGCAACCTTTGAGCGTTCTGACTCCTCAGAAAACCTTCTATTCCTCTTTCCTCCCACTCTCTGCCCACAATAGGGATTCTCCCCTCAAGCCTCCATTTGGCTAAGAGAGAATAGAATCTGTGGTAATTGATAGTCTCTGTTCTGGCTGGAAGAGGAGCAAAAGCCTACGACTGTCACTCCTCTACTCAGACATAGTTAATGGGTTCCCACTGCCTAGGGGGTAAAATCTTTAACATGGCCCCAGGCCCTCAAAGATCCAGCCTGCTTGCCTTCACCTTCACTGCCTTGTTTTCATCACTGCTTCCCAGTGACTGCTCTGCTGCCTTCCACCAAGCCTGTCTATTCATAGCTTCCCAGAAGCCAATAGATTCCCACCTCCCCTTTCTGAATCACTGCAACTTCCAAAAATGCCTTCCTACCTCTTCTGCCAATGCGAAATCAGCCCCTTCATACAATCAGGTTAATATGCCACCTGGCCCCTAATGACATCCAAACTACCTTGGGCTTTGCTAATGTCTTGTTTACTTATTAGTAACACTTCTTTGCTCCTAAACGCATCTGTCTAAGGTCAGTTTTATTTTCTGACCACACGTTATTTTTCTCTGCCAGGAAAAGAATTACCTTTTACTCTGTATGTAGCTGCTTAAATTCTGACATATCTTCTCTTAGGTGTTCAACTAGAATGATTCCACTTTTTTTGGACCAGAGAGCTAAACTCTTAGGAAAGTCCTTTGCATTACAGTGACTTAGAGGGGGAAAAAAAGTATTTTTTCTTACAGAGTCACAGAGAAACATCTTTCGTTTCATCCCTGTTTAAAAACCTTCTTTATCCTAGGATACTTCTTTATCCTAGGTCCGCGTCAGCCCATCTGACACTACTGAACCCCAATTAGCACCTGTGAATGCGGGTAGTACCCGTAATATTCATGAAGACCGTCTCAGATAAGAAGAGGAGGTAGTTTCATTGTATTTGGTCTCAACAGAAGACATAATCCCTTCAGAAGATCTCTCAGGGCCCTTTTTACCAAAGAGATCTGGAAGAGAATCGGGATTGCTGAGTATGACAGTGAAATGTTGAACTTTTAAACAGTCATGCTGGTTTAATACCGGGAATATTTAAAGAGGCCTTTAGCTATTTTGCTGTTCTCATATTATAGGCAAATAGTCATAGTTTATCTTCTGCTGGGCTGCTTTAGGGTCTTCTAAGCCAATCTCAATAGGTAAATATCAATTGTTCAGACATAAAAGTCCATAAAAACCAGAGTTCCAGAAAGAGCATTATGTTTTGCATACAGTAATGTGTTTGTAAGTGTTTTATAAGCCCTGTGCAACAAAAATGGAAGTGCAAACACCAACAATATGATATTTCAGTTACTCTCTGGGGCACTCAATAATATTAGCAATATGTTTCAATCAAGCTCACACTACATTTATTAAGGAGCTTTATGTGGTTTTCTTTTTCAATTTGAAGCTAATACATGGTTTAAAAAACTTCAAGTAAATGTGTGGCATCAATCCTTGTATACCAGCTGATGTTTACAACAGCCCATCATGGGACATTACTTCTAGAATGACTTGAAAGCCAAATCATGAATTTAGAGGGCTATATGAATTCCCATTATCAATTTTCAACAACCCAGACAATTCTATAGGGTATAAACTAAAGCAACCATATATCATAAATAAGGCCCCCTGTCCATTTATCTTGTTAATTACACCTCAACTACAATTCTCCAACTAGACCCTGGCAGGTAAAGAAACAATTTTTAATCAACCCAATTTTAATGACACTTAGGACATTATTCCTCACCCAAATGGATATACCTCTTCCCCTTTCGCTAACGGAAGAAACATTTAGTTTGCTTTTCTCTACCAACAGATTATCAATCTAGAACTGGTATACATACCTATGAGGTATTCAATAATTTAAGAATCAACAGAGCTGTAGTGTTTGTTTTAAATCATGTTTTTTGGACAGTTCCAGATTTGGTTATTCTATGCATACATTATTCCTTTTTACAAGACCGATGTAACAGATAACAGAGGTACTATACCCAGATCACCTTGGGTCCCTTTTATATTTCTGTAAGCCCTTCCCTGAGTTCTTGTTAATGGCTTATGCCTGAGACTCTTTTCCTGTGTGTGGCCCACAGACTACTAGGGCCCCCTTTCCCTGCAAGCATAGAGTTTAAACCCTTTTGGTGTAGGCTTTAGCCAATGATACGAGGACTGATAGGTTAGTGTGAGACTTAAATTCCTGGCCTCAGGAGTTTGCAATTCCTGAAGAAAATCTCGCACTCCAGAATTTTCCAGTGAAATAGCAGAAATGACCTTCTGCCATGCTTTGCCACAAATCATAGCCTTGTTTGGCTTCCCTTTCTTGTCCTGCTTCTCCTTTTGCCAGGTTATCTTGGGGGTTCTTCCTACTAAATCACTTGAATACAAACGCTCACTTTGAGTTTTGCCTCAGGGGAACTTGAAGTAAAATAGCTTGTTTTACATTAAGTTTTCTTAGTATTAAGTACAATTCTTTGTCTACCAGTAAAGAATGATATGGACATAATTTATTGGTCCTTTGCAATAATATTTTGGTTACAGTTTCTTTTGGAGAGGACTTAGGAATTAAAGCAAGGTTCAAAGTCAGTCTGGGCAGTTCACCAACTATGTAACAATGGAAACATTACTAGTTGTTGCTTCTTCAATTCCATTGGAATAAATCCCCAGAGGAACATACTGAATATGTCTAGCGTAGTTCTTTGTTCATAGAATTTCTCATTATCAAATAGCTCTCTTTGTCTGAGCCATCCCCCTACTTGTTTGAAAATGTTTAATCTACCAAAAGTATGATATATTCAACCCAACAGCAGTAGGAAAGTCTATTAATTTATTCCATATAGGTTAACCATGTCATGCTGACTACTGATCTTTCAGGAAAAGATGGGATTTTAAGAGGGTAGGACACAGAAAAGTATAGGGTTTAGAGGCATTATGCTTCTGAATATGTCATGACAGATAATATATCCTCCCTCTAAACCAGAAAGCCAATATTATTTTCTACCTTTTTCCTCCCACCTGTGGTGGTATCACCAAATTTGAATAGAAATGTTATTATAGAAGCAAAGTTTTTTAAACTCCAGATGTTAGGGAGAAATGTAGCTTTAAAAGTTTACCAGGGAAGTCAAAGCCACTTGATATTTATTACAAAGGCAAGCTGCTTAGTGAATGTGTCTACGAGGTAGGAACATTATACTGCTCATGTTATCTTGTAGTTAAAATTGTTTGCCCAACATCTGTGATCCTTTCCTCCTTTCTCACAGAAATCTACTTTGTTTAGGTATCTAACCTTTCTTATGCAAGTCCTTGTGGTGCAAGCAAATCTTAAATCCTTACTGGAGCCATAAAAAAAGTACATGGTACTAAGAGTCATCTCTGAAAGAGTGTATTGAATTAACAGATGGAAGAGAAAAATGCTTTGGGCAAGCAGTTGAATTTCTGCATAGTTTACTCTATGTGAGTTTACCATTAAGACTTTATAAATATAATATTTGATACTATTATACATAGAGGTAGGTTAAAATGAAGTTTGTGGATTTTAATAAATGAAAACTAAATGCTTATATCCTCTGGTACACAATGAAATGAAGGAGAGATACAAAACATCCAGAAGTAAGACAGATAGGATAAAGTGTCATGGATATGAAATTGTTTCTGATTTTAGAATCTTTTATAGTTATTCAATAAATACCCAGAGGTATCAGTTTATACTTTCTGCTGTTTCCCTCCAAAACTATTGCAAAAACAATTTGTGAGGCTCTTAAAAGAAATAAAATCAGATTTTTCAAAAACATAAGATAGAGTCAAATTTCTAAAAACACCTTTTAAAGTTGTATTGGGTCAACAGAAGGCATAGATTAGGGAGTTTTAAATATGAACTATTTGAACTGAGTCTCAGGATAGAATACCATAATTCTATGACTCTAAAGATACCGACATGAATGAAACTCTTGTCAAACAATGCTCAACTCACACCTCCAGCCAGTTATCCTCAAAGTTCAAACTATCTAAAAACAGACAATAAAAATTAAAAATTAAAAAAAAAAAAATCAACAGATACATTAAGAAAAGTTGATACAATGGATCCTTCATAAAGGATTTGGATTCAATTCCTGTCTTTACCTCTTCCAGGTCAATGATCCAATTACTAAGTTAAGTTTTTTCCATACAAAATAAAAGTCGAGATTCATTTTGAGAAACACTGGACTCTCCACTACATACCTGTCATAATGGCCAAAACCCAAAACACTGACAATGCCAAATACTGACAAGGATGTGGAACAACATGAACTCACAGCTGGTGGGACTGCAAAATGGTAGAGCCACTTTGGAACACAACTTGGCAGTTTCTAACAAAACTAAAATACTCTTATATGATTCAGAAATCACCCTCCTTGGTATTTACCCAAATGAGTTGAAAATATATGTCCAAGAACAAAAATCTACACAGACGTTTACAGCAGCTTTATTCCTAATGGCCCAAACTTGGAAACAACCAAGATGTCCTTTAGTAAGTGAATGGATAAATAAACTGTGGTACATTCAGACAACGGAATACTATTCAGCACTACAAAAGAAATGAGCTTTCAATCCATGAAAAGACATGAGGAAACTTAATGCATATTACTAAGTAAAAGAAGCCAATCTGAGAAGGCTACATACTTTGTATTTCCCACTCAGTTTTGTTGTAAACCTAAAACTTCTCTAAAAAACAAAGTCTATTGAAAACAGAACAGTGGAATCTATAAATAAACTTTAAAATCAATTTCATAAGTAGTTTTCAAAAATCATTTTAAAAAAAGTTTTTCTGTATTTTCCTGGTCTATTTTTTGTACATAGTATTATTCTTGCTTAATACTATATAATACTATTATTAAATAATAAATATTATTAAATTATAAGACTATTTGTTAGTTCTAAAAATATCTATGTACGTATTATGGTCCAGACACCATTAGAGGCAGTCAGAATGCAATTATAAACTTGAAAGAAAAACTTTCTGTTTTCATTAAAGCTGAATTCTAAAAGAAAGAAAGAAAGAAAATACCCCAAAAAGACATGTCTATAAATCAATTTTAATTTACTGATCTGTGTTGTGCAAATATAGTGAAAATGAGTATAGGGTTTATACAAATTAAAATTAATTATCCCAGTTGAAAATAAGAGATATCTCCCACCACTTTTTCTTTGTACATTAGAAAGCTATTATTTTACCTTGGAAAACCCATAATTTTAAGTTATTTTCTATCTTTGTGAAATAAATGCAAATCTTTTTAAAAGCTAAATAAGCCTCTTGACAGCTTGAAAACCCAAGGGTATCTTTCTCAAGGACCTGGGAACCAATTTTTGAAATGCAATCACCAAAAAATATAGTGTCACTATCTCCTGGTTTCTGTGGGATGGTAGAAGCCTTCAGTGGACACCATGTTTCAAGTTGCAAAAATACCTCTTGTCATAAAATAGGAGAGGTTTATTTTTCCTTTGGATAAAGCCAATGGCAACACTGATAGTGATCATCCCAATTACCAAGTGAATTTAAGATGAACCATGTATGACAAATAGCATTGTCAACTGCTTTTATTTGAAAACTCGTTATTATTTATCTTGAGAATACACATGTGATGGGTTGTATCTGCTTGAATATATAGAAGGATGAACTTTCTTCCTGTCTTTGAAATCTGTCGGGAGATGGCCGGTGATATGCATCAGATTCTGGTTTAACGCTTCTTTAACAATAAAATTGTGTTTTTTCTCTTCTGCTCTTGTGGAGAGGTTTTCTGGGTTAGGAAGATATTTTGTTTTTAATTACATTTCCCCAACATGAGAGAGACAATTATGTAACAGGTCATTTGTGGGGTTGTGAATTCAGAGAGAATGGCCTGTAAAATTCTCTAGAGAGATGATGTTTGAGTAGCGATCTGAATGTTAGGACAGAACCAGCCATATAAAATATCTGTGGTGAAGAGTATAAGCAGTGAGAATAACAAGTATACTAGCTCTAAGACAGAGATGAGCTGGCTTGTTTAATAACACAAATTGGCCAGGGAATGTAACCTTTAGAGAATGACAAAGTGATGATGCATAAGGTGAGAAAGATAAGGTGTGGCCAGGTTAGGTAGGGTTTGCAGTCATTAAAAAGAGTAAAAAAAAAATTCTAAGTGAAATTGTGTGTTATAATCTGGCTCCAGGCTGAAAGATATTACTATGTCTGTTTTATATGGACCATGAAGGGGAGATAACTTCAGGGAGAAGCTGATTCAGTGTCTATTACAGTTGCCCAGGCAACAAATAGGACTACAGTAACAGTGGTGGATGTTTAGTGAGATGGGTGAATTCAGAATAAATTTTGGAAGTAGACACTCCATTTGGAGATGAGGACTAAGAAAAAGAGGGAACTAGGAATCACTCTTAAGTCTTTGGCCTTTCTGATTGATTGAATGATCACCCTAAAGAGCTATTGCAGACTGTGGAATATTAAAGGGGCTGGGGGATTCTTTTCCAGCCATGTAGTGCTTGAGACACCCATTAGGTATTCAAACAGAGACGTCAAGTCAGCAGCTAGAGACAAGTCTGGAAACTCAGAAATACATTTTAAGAAATCAACAATTTAAATTATATTTTTAACCATGGATCTGAATATGATCTAGAATAGAGTAGAGGTACTGAAAAAAAAAAAAAAACACACACAAAAAAAACACACAAAAAAACGGTGAATGAAAACTGTGCCCTCAGGCAAATGAACATTTGGAGAACTCAAAAAGGGAGAGAAGTCAGGGGAGGAGAATAAAGAGTCTACTTAGTAGAGTAATAAATAAAACAAAATTATGATGTTTCCTGTGCCAAAGTAATAATTCTGGCTTAAAAAGAAGTCAATTGGGTTAGAAACTGTTAAAGTTCAAGGGTGATAAGGACAGATTTTTGATACTTTTATTTGGAAAGCAGGCCATTTGGTGACTTTGATGGGATCAATTTCAATGGAATGACAGGGCAGAAAATCTCAGTTGAGTGGAATAAGGCGAAGAAAAAGAGTGCAGCTATCAACAGCTCTTTCAGTAGCTGGAAGGAAACAGGAGTTTAAAAGAGAAGAGGGTTTTGTTACTTTATATTTTAATAGGGATGAGTATAGAATGATATAAATTATCCAGTAGAAAGGGTGAAAACACTTCCCCCAAAAAAGAGAAAAAGACAAAGAGCAGAAGAAAGTAATATGGTAAAATCCTTAAGTTGGCTAAAGTAGTGAGAGAATGCCATATACAAGAGGAAGCTTTGGTTTTCGCCATTATAATAGGACAGGCTATACAGGTACCGTTTTAAGTAAATGTATTGATTCATGTGACTCCTATGATCTTCCTTTTATTTCCTATATTAGTGAAATAAAAATACATACGCCAGGCTTAAAGGAAAAAGAGGCAGGTATAAAATAGTTGTCTCAGTGTTATTTTTCTTGGAACTCCAGTAGGATTTCTAGGTAATGCAAACAAACTTTATGATAGGTTTTTATATCTTGATTTTCAATTAATGCTTTATCACAGGCAGCTTTCTTGCTTTAAGACAAAATCCGCAGTGTAATTCTTAATGCAAATCTTTAATTTGATAGCTATTCTGATATTTAGCCATGATTCGTTGAATTTGGAAACATTTTCCCAATACTTTACTATCATAACTGCTATAATTCATGAATATTATCAGGCATGATATTTTTTTCCCTGTGTGTCATATCATTATTCTCTTCTGTTGGTTTTCCCACAGTGGTACCAAATGGATCAGTGTGTGAGCACTTTATGGCCTTTTATATATTATATACATATATATAATATATATAAATAAAATATATATGTATATCATCATATACATATATTCAAGTTGAGTTCTAGATGGTTTACATCAATTTACTCTGCCACCATAAATGTATGTGACTATTCATTTTACTTCATCCTTGCCAGATTTGTTTAGCAGTGTATTGCTTGACAATTTATTAAAAGACCTGTGGCGTCTTAGTTTGTATTTTGCCCGAGAGCAGACCTGAGGCCAGGATCTTAGTGGGAATGGCTTATTTGGGGAGGTGATCACAGGAGTATCAGTAGTGGAATGGAGATGTGTGAGAGGAGAAAAGGGAGCCAGTAACCAGTACCCGATTAAGTCAGTTACCTCGGTGGGTAACTGGAGTAAAGGCCCACTGGGGAGAATCTGGGAGCCAGGGTAGATGGCATGCCTCAAAGTTATCCAAACTACGTGGGGAAGCAAATACGGTATTTATACACACACGCCTGCTTATCACTGGTTGAAGCTACTCCTGGTGCCTTAAATCAATTGGAACTTCTGATCACCACAAGCACCAGAGATGATTTGACAGCATGGGAGAGTCACCATGCAAAGGAAAACAGATAGGAGCGTCTAGAAATTGGCTGGAGATGAGTATGGGCACTAACAGCATTAACCACACACAGTACCTTGTTTGCATTGCTTTTTGTTATAATAGCAACAGTGTGAAAAACACAAGATCGGCAGGATTTTTTAACCATTGCTGTGTACCCAGACTCTGCTGACCCTGGCACATCCAGTCCTTTCTCTTCATTTTACCTCAGATTCCAAGACCCCAGCTATTTTGTTGTTTCTGTTGTTGACAAGATAGATATTTTCAGAGATTTTTATATTTTAATTCTGTAACCATAATTAAAAAAAAAACCTCACCACATCCTTGATAAGTTATTCTTTTATTCATTTCATTTTTCTTACTTGAGTTCTATTTTTTTACTTGAGTTCTCTTTTTTAATTAATTTTCAATATCCTCAAGTTTTCTTTTTAACATACCTAGATGAAATATTCATGAAGCATCCCTGGCTGAAATATTTTCTGAGACATCATATAGGAAAAAATTGTTTTTATTCTTTTACAACATGATTAACAACTTCGTTGGATATTAAGATCTTCCTATGTAGTAGCCCCACTCAAATTCTGTCCTTACTTTTATTATTGGATTTTGTAAAAACAAAAATAATAAAAAAGAAAGAAAGAAAAAAAAAAATAAAGCCAAAATGATTTTGGTATGTATTTCTAGAAAACTTTTTTTTTCCTCCTTTAGAAATTTTTGGTATTTTTTTCATCACTGAAATATAAAAATATTTCCTATTCATGTATTTGTCATAAAACATTTTAACTCATTTTTAAAATTTTTTTAGGATTTTATTTATTAATTGACAGAGAAGCAGCAGAGGGAGGGGGAGAAGCAGGCTCTCTGCTGAGGAGGGAGCCCGGCATGGGGCTCAATCCCAGGACCCTGGGATCATGACCTGAGCAGAAGGCAGCCGCTTAAGCAACTGAGCCACCTAGGGGCCCCTTTAATTAATTTTTATTTTAATTTTCCTTTCCTTTTTTTAAGTACAATATTTTTTTTTCCTCTGTAAAGGCTTCTACTCTGTTTCTTCCATTTTCTCCTATGGGCAGACTTAAAATGCGTAGGTTGGAATCCTAACATCAGTTCCCCCAAAATATTGTCTTTTAAAATAATTTCCCAACACGTAAATTTCCCCCAGTATTATAGGGTTTTTCTTTCAACTGTGTCTCATTGTTAAAGGAGCCTATCTCAGGTTTTTCCTCTAAAACACAGATTTGAGATTGTTGCTATTCCTCTTGTGTTTGTTCATATGTACCCTTCTACAACCTCTATGGCTTTCCTGTCTTCTGCTTTACAAGCCTAATGTACATGTCTCTTACTAGCAGACCTGAACTCAGAATTATATGGGTAAAGGAATTTGGTAAAATTTAGTCCTAAACTGCTCTCCCCACAGATTAACTTTTTTTTTTTTTCAAGTGGTAATTGGTTGTTCCCTTGATGTTGTTCAAAAAAATACTGCCTCAAGATGGACTGTGTGTGTGTGTGGGGGGGTGTGTATGTGCATTTTTTTTATTTGTGTGTGTGTATTTTTGAGACTTTATTTCTTTAGAGTTTGATGTATATGTTTTAATTCTCTATCATCAGCTTCTCCAATAGCCACATTTTAAAATTTTAAGCCTAAAGTAGCAGGAAAGAAACTCTCAAAATAATTGATCCCAATGTTCTAAGATCATGTAAATGCTATACTTCTGGCATTTTTAGGTTTCAACAGGGCTTAAGATAACCACGCAGCACTTCACGCCCTGCCCCCTCCCTTTGAACATGTAAACAGAGTAGAATGAAACAGACAAAGCAACACTCTCTGCATGAAAAACAGCAATATGCACTCAGGTATGAGTCATCTTGGAAACTGAGGATTCTTAATATGAACACAATTCAGAGGGACTGCTTTATGCCATCTCCTGTTTATTTAGAAAAAGGAAAAAAGCCATTTTACAAAATTTTTAAATCATATTGAAATTAGTATATGAATTTTGTCTTTCTCTCAACTACAGGCTTAATTTTCCCATATTCCCTCAATGACCATATGTTTAATACCCGATACTATATCAAAATATATCAATGATTTATTTAAAAAGCTAGAAATAAAAGTACATTTTACCTTAAGAACTTTATAAAAATATGCACTTTTAGGGTGATAAAATTACTTCAGTTCCTAAAGTAAATTCTTGTCTAGAAACTGGAAGTCTGGGGATGGGAGGGGGCGAGATGGTACAATGTATACACCTACATGAGAAATGCAGGGACAATTTTGGACTTTGAGCTACCTAGTTAAGCCAAGTGGAAGGAGACAGTATCTCTGAAGAAAGAACATATTCTTAGTTATAGTTACTGGGAACCAGGATTTCCTGCTAGAAACAGGATAGAAAAATGCAAGCAAATAAACTCCTTGGAAATGAGAAAATGCTCAATGATCACGCTTGTGTCAAGGTCCAAGGCTGGTGTATCATCAAGAGTCATTTGATGGAGCAGCTTTGATGCTGGTCTGTCCCCATAGTACCAATGGATGAGTCAGTAAATCATTCTTCGTGTAAGTCAAGATTTGTGCTAGAGATAGAGTTGAGACAGATGGCTGCATGGATGGGGCATGGCTGGAAAACAAGCAAGTCCTAAATGTTTCCAAAGGTTAATGGAATGTACATCGCTCCTGAAAAATGTCTTGATGAATCGCTGATAAAGTTACATTGAGAAAAGAAGTGTCAGCGGTGCCAGAAGAATCAGCCTGTATGAATAGGCAAACGGATGACTTCCTACACTGGACAATTTCATGGGCCACCGAAACTTTAGAAACTTTTGTATTATCCCTCAAGCGTTCATGTGTATATTTATTCAAAGAAAATTAATGATAATTTTTTTCATCTCAAACTGAACATTCCCAAAGTGAAGATGAGAAGAGAGTGTTTTGTAAATGTTAAAAAAAAAAAAAAAAAAAAAAGCAGTGTTGGGGGTGGGGATTTGAAACTCATCAGTCATGCAGTCATGGAAGTGCTGAAGTGTTTTTTGGTCTTGTTTTGTTTTGGTTTGCTTCTTGGCTTGTTTTCTGTCTTTATTTAGCATGGTGCCGGGAATTACTGTGGATTTTCAAGGAATACGTGCAGAAATTTTACTTAGGATAAATATAAAACAGAAAGGAGGAAGAAGAAGAAAGTACCAAAGGACTGTCATCCTTAAAGGATGGCGTAAATTTCATGGAGTCAGGGTACACACAAAGACAAGGAGGTTAAATGTTAAATGCAAGGTCTGTCTTCTCTGCAATATGTTTGGAACCAGAAAATGCAAGTACTTGGCCTCTTGAAACATTGTATATGGCCCTCTCCTTATCTTCCTGCCTCTAGAAATGCTCTCCTTATGCACAAGGCACACACAGCTCTAATGCTTTTTTCCTTCTAACTGGAATAGTTCCTTAGGTTGTCTATGCATGGGTAAAACAAGAATCAAGCTAAATACAAACACATTTTTCTATCAATAAATTAAGGTATTCAGGTTCAACTGAAAATGAGATTTCATTTCATTCATTCCCCAACATTTTCTGGTCTCAAAAATGCAATTGGTATCATCAGTAAATGAGTCATGTTAGAAGAGGCCAGACATTCAGTACCGGAAGCCTTCCTGTGCCCTGCTCAGATAATGAAATCCTCTAAAAAAGCTACGATGTAGTCTATGTTTCTCCCTCTTTCATAAAATTCAGGATATGATTCAAGGCAACCAGGAGAGTTCAGTCTGGGATAATCCTAGTGTTATAAAGCCTATGATGACTGATTAGGAATTATGAGCTTTATTGATAGAACATTTCGAATGTCTGTCAAAATTCTTCCTATAGATTAAATTTGGTATGCAGGACTCTATATGAAGGAATGAAAATAAAAGATACATCTGACTTTCTGAATCTGTTATAAAAGGAATAAGTCAACAGGTGAAAAAGTGGTGTTGGAATGAGGGAAAATCATAACAACAAACACTGATATCAGGAAATCTGATGTGAACACAAACAAGCCATCTGTCCTAGCCAGTACCACTCCTCCCTAGAATAAGATGAGCCTCTGCCTCTGCCTCATGCTTTTAGAGCAGTGCCTCCCAAACTTTAATATACGTACATAGAGAGGCGCCTGGGTGACTCAGTGGGTTAAGCCTCTGCCTTCAGCTCAGGTCATGATCTCAGGGTCCTCGGATCGAACCCCGCATCGGGCTCTCTGCTCAGCAGGGAGCCTGCTTCCCCCTCCCTCTGCCTGCCTCTCTGCCTACTTGTGATCTCTCTCTCTCTGTCAAATAAATAAATAAAATCTTTAAAAAAAAAAAGAATCTGAATTTTAACTCTATCTCTAGATATGTATATATATTTTTAAAGATTTTAC
>CM052884.1:77554091-77626819 GCA_028534135.1 Potos flavus | reverse complement strand
TCTGCCTGCCTCTCTGACTACTTGTGATCTCTCTCTCTCTGTCAAATAAATAAATAAAATCTTTAAAAAAAAAAAGAATCTGAATTTTAACTCTATCTCTAGATATGTATATATATTTTTAAAGATTTTACTTATTTATTTGACAGAGAGAGAGAGATCACAAGTAGTCAGAGAGGCAGGCAGAGGGAGGGGGAAGCAGGCTCCCTGCTGAGCAGAGAGCCCGATGCGGGGCTTGATCCCAGGGGCTTGATCCCAGGACCCTGAGAGCATGACCTGAGCTGAAGGCAGGGGCTTTAACCCACTGAGCCACCCAGGTGCCCCTGAAATTCAGATTCTGATCAGTAGGTCTTAGGTGGGCCTGAGGTTCTACATTTTCAATAAAATCCTAATCTCAATATTATTAATATTTTGGACCAAGTAATTTGGGGGGGACATATCCTGTGCAGTGTAGGATATTTAGCAGCATCACTGGCTTCTACCCACTGGTCCCACTACTTTCCCTAACTGGTCGTGATTAATCAAAATGCTGGGGCGCCTGGGTGGCTCAGTGGGTTAAAGCCTCTGCCTTTGGCTCAGGTCATGCTCTCAGGGTCCTGGGATCAAGCCCCGCATCGGGCTCTCTGCTCAGCAGGGAGCCTGCTTCCCCCTCTCTCTCTGCCTGCCTCTCTGCCTACTTGCGATCTCTCTCTGTCAAATAAATAAAAAATAAAATCTTTCAAAAAAAATGCTTTCAGATATTGCCAAGTATTCCCTAGAGGACAAAATCACCCCCCCCCCCTTTGGGTGTTATGGAGGAGTTGCAAGATGGAGGTTGAGAATTAATCCCCTTCATACTGCCATGTTTCTGTACAGAAACTCTTAAAAGTCTGAATATTCTAAGTTTGGCTTTCTAGTTGATTATTAATATATGCTTATCAAAATAGAAGTCGAAAACATACTCATCTAATGATTCTTCTTCCTTGATTTATAACTTTAAATGTGTTGTTGATGAGCCCCATTTATTCTCTTGCCTTAGACTCCACAAATACTAGGAGTTGGCCTAGTTTCAGGGCTGGTGGAGAATTCTCAATGTTCAACCCCAAGATAAGGTCCTAATCAATGGGAAAAGCAGAGTACCTTACTATATAAGAGAAAGTTAGGTTGCTTTACGTTGAGAATCCTAAAACAGCAGAAAACATGAAGCTTAACTGGGAGCACAGAGTTCCTTGTGAGTCTGTCTGACTCAAAGAGCATTTAATTTGTGCTATGCCAGACATTAACAAGTTTTTCTGTAAAGTGTCAGTAAATATCCTTTGCAAGCTGAACGGCTCTGTTGCAACTACTCAACTCCATTGTAGCCTGAAAGCAGCCATAGATAATATATAAATGAATGGGGGCAGCTGTCTTCAAGCTTTCTTTACAAAACGGACTATAGTTTGCCAACTTTTCTGTTGTATTTTTCCTCAAGACAAAGAAAGGGATTTTTAAGTAACATGTTAGTGGAGCATAATATTAAAAGTTGGCAGACAACTTCTCAACACATGCTAAAATCAAACCATGTACTGTGTGGGCAATACAGATAAAAATACAAGAGTAGGTGTTTTTTGTAACCTATCTTTATCTTCATTTTGCCTACCTGGCCTCAGAATCTTGACTGCAATCATATTTATCTTTCATTTAGATGTGCTTATCTCTCTGTAATGATACATGGAAGTATTCCATAACATGAGACTAATAAAGATATACATATAAACATAACCAAATAAACAACTGAAAACGACTAAATGCATACTCTCAAACTAAACTCATATATAATGGCTGTTCTGAATCACCTAAAATATGGTATGAATGAATAAAACATCAATAAATAAGTGAAGTGAATGTCAGTGTTTAATTTTTTCTTTATTTCGATTTGGCACAAATCGTTAAATTAATGTCACTAAGAAACTGACATTTCCTTTGGTCTTTTCTGAATCATTTATTTATTTGTTTCATCAATGCAGGTCTATGTATTACACTCTTCTTCGCTCATATCGGCCTATGCTAGGATGCCATTTTCTAATATTAGATTATTTATTACTTCTTGAACAGAGTTTTTAATCTTTGTTCACATGACCTTTTTAAGGTTCATTCAAGTATTGACCCTTCATCAACAATGTTTTTAAAGACGTTAGGCCCCTTCATTACATTCTGTTGAATTCCTATCATCAATAACTTAATTACTTATGAAATAGTATCTCCTTGGTGTTTTTTTAGTACATTTGTTCTCTCTTTAGCTGAACTCTCCATGCTCTATGGAGTTGATTTCTGCTTATTTTTATGCCCAACTTATGAGTGTTATATAGCTAAACAGAAGGGGGGTGGGTACTATGATCTCCTTCTGTTGGAAAGAAGTAACTTCTTAATTGCAATATGAGCTGAAAATGAGATTCCCACTACTGGGAAGAAGTATGGAAGGAATCCCACTTCTGATATAAAATCATTATATATCTTTCCTGGCACCTGCAGCTCATCATAAGGTGGGCCACCAAGGCCATTAAATAGTAATATAATTAGTAGTATAATTACAATTGTCCCTTTCTTCATTCTGTAACCACCTCTAGTTTCTTAATAATTCTTGTACAAGAACTGAAAGATATTGATTTGCTCCTATTAAGACATCTAAGACTGTCTTTTTTTAAATAGATTTATTTTTTTAGAGTAGGTTTAGGTTCCCAGCAAAAGTGAAAGCACAGAGATTTCCATAGACCCTGTATCCCCATACACGCATAGCCTCTCCCATTATCAATATCCCCCACTAGAATGATGCATTCATTTCAATTAAAGAAGAGTATCTTAGGCCTTACGAGACATCATATGGAACCACACAACCATGATCTACACACACACACACACACACACACACACACACGCAGGGGAAAAAAAAACACACAAAAAAACAACCAAACAAAAAAGAATTAGGGATTGAAAATGAGGGCTACATTCTCATTCTCTATCCTTCACTTGCAATATGCATCAGGTCCTAGTGTGGAGAGGAAGGCAGGCTGATAAAACATTTGCAAGGCAGTGAAATATTTTCAGGTTGAAATATTCAAAAATACATCTGCAAGGCCAAGATGAAATATATTATAGAATACACCGAGAAAAGTGCTCCCAAGATAGAAAACCAAGGTTCCTTGCTCATTTCTACCTAAAACAGCTTTAAGGTCTTCATTCTTCTTTTTCTGTAGCTAATACATTTCCAAAACTCTGCAATTATCACACATGAGTAAAGCAGCAAAAATGTGCTATGCTTTCTACTGCACTTCTCAGCCTATCCTTGATAATAATAATGGTGATGGACAGGAGTTTTATTTCTGGAAGCACAGTCACCATGTAAAACCAAATTATCAGATTTCAGGGCCAAAAAGAACATTTTGTTGGATGTAATAGTTATAAATCATTCCTCTCTAGAATACTGGAAGTTGTGGCTTTTAGCAAAGAAATATATCAAATGTAGTTTAATATTGATTTTTTTTTCCTTTGGAAATGCATTTCAACCAAGAGGACCCCAAAGCTTAGTAAATCTACATGTAATTCTTATTCAGGCTACAGTTACACTTTCCCCCTTATTTTATTGAGAAATGTTTGTGACAGTTCATTCAATTTATTCTTCCAATCTCACTTTCTATTTATAGGAGTGCATCATGGGGGACTGAGGCCTCAGATTCATGGGGAACATCAGAGTATGTACTGAAGAGGAGTGAATAATTCCCTGAGTGAATGCTCCACAGTTCTTGTGAAGATCCTCCCAGGAAAAACTGTCTTATACATTGGTTACCACGTGTGGTCTTGTATGTGCCATTGTCCCATTTGTCACATGTGATCTCATTACTCAAGACATAACTGATTGAACTAGGTTTAAGTGCCTGGACAGGAAAAAAAATCTTCAATGGGCTGTACAGATGTCTTATTAGATTTTGTCTTAAGATACAGAGGAATATTAAATCTAATGACATATAGATGTCGTAAAGAAATGGAAAGTGTGTGTAAGCATAAGGCTTGAAGCAGAATGAACTTTATTTAAATATCTTCCATGGAACTTTCCAAATAATGTTTATAAGCAAGAAAAATTTTCATCATAATATAAATACAGGAAATGCTGAGTTAAATAAAGTTGAATGGATTAGTTTAATTACAAAGTTTCTCAGAATGTTTAAAATACAAATATAGGGGCACCCAGCTGGCTCAGTTGGTGAAGCATCTGACTCTTGGTTTTAGCTCAGGTCATGATCTCAGGGTCTGAATATGCTACATCAATATAGGGCAATGTATCTAGTTCAAAATTTCAACTGAGAAGAACCCCCTTTTGTACTAATTGAGCAACATTTCAATGGAGACCTTTAATGAATGCACAGGGCAAGAATAAAACAATTACAAACTTGATTATTGCCTCCTGCCTTTCCTTGAGCCATTGATAAAGAAAGGAGAGGCTCCTAAACAATTGTGCCATCGAAGGTTAGAGCTTTCCTAACCTAAGCAGTGCACGAAGGTAGAGGATAGTCAAGCCGTGTTCTGTCAGTATTCTGGGTCAACAAACCAGGGCCTTCCATTAGGCTTAGCCTAATGTCAGAGAATACTAATTGTCTAACCATTATAATGCTCTCCTTACTTCTAAGAGACCCTCTCCACCACCACCACCACCACCATCACCACCACCACCATCACACACAGTTATTGTAGGTGGCCTTGGGCCCAGTTAAATAGTCCTATTTCTTAGTTTTCTTTGTAGATGTGTGTGGACAATGAAATATTAACAGAAGTAGAAGGGTGGAGATTATCAGAAAGCCCTTTTGGCCTTAAAATTTTTCTTCTGCCTGTTACCTAGACTGTGGGTGTGATGGCTTAAAGCAGCCATATTGTGACCAGGAGAGAAAGGCCAGGGCTATGGTAAAAACCACAGAAGTAACATACTGAATTAGCTGCTGAACCAAAGGCAGAATTCACCTACTTTTGGATTTCTGATTGAACAAAGAGAATGAACTCTTATAGGAAGATTACTCTCTTCATATAGTCACTTTACTCTTAATTGAGGGTTTTGAGGACCCTGTTTATAGCTGCCTAACCCCTAACTTGTACAAGAGAAGATAGCTGATTCATACAACAGAAAGGCAAACACTGGGGACCTAATGTGTTACCCAGACTGCTCCAAAGTTATGACCATAAGGCATATTCCTGACAACATCTAAATTGAATATCCAGGTATTTAGGGATTATGGAGATATCTAGGCACAGGAAACATATTTTAATTTATGTAGTTAAAAGTCCATTATGCCCTCAATTCAAACACAGCCTTTTCACTTGGGCCCTAACTGTTCTGCATTATAGTCAATTTCCATCAGCTTGTTTCACCTTTAAGGCTTACAGGACCCTACAGTTTGGAGATATCACTTTATAAAGAAAGAGAAAATTTCTTTCTATAAAGTGGCGTTTATTTTCGAAACCCTGGTACAAAAAGAATGTGTTGTCCCAAAGACCCATGTCAGTACTGGGAAGATCCCGAATGTACTTAGTTCCATGCAACCTGAAGAGCCTAGCTAACACAGAGCAGAAACTGATTTCATCACTTTTGGAGGATTGTTGAAATTAAAACAAATGATGTTCAGGTTTTACTTTCATTTTCCCTCATGAGATGACACGACTTAGATTTTTACTAATATTTGGAGAAGAGACTACTGTAAGGAGGCATGCTATTTACACTTGAAAATATATATATATTTATGTATAAATATATATATGTAAATATATCTATATCTATATCTATATCTATACACACACATATACACATGCATCTCAAGGAAAGCCTATGAAGATGTATGTAAAGGGGAAGAACAGGGTGGGGAATGATGAGAAACTGCATGGTGCTTCATTCCTGTGTACTGTGTAGATGCCATCGATCGGCATTGGCAGGCCATTAATATGCCCCACTTCCTGAGAGTTGGTGGTATTGTTCTGACCCACTCAAGCTATGGAATAGTGAAAAGCCATCTGGCTCTTTTGGTGCCATAAACTCTTATCTCTGGCTTTTCAGGCAACATGTTCTAACCAATTGAGGTTAACCTCAAGGACAACATGCCCCATCAATCAGGGCATTTAATTTATAAGTAAACAGGAAACAATGGTAGAAAATTATAGAAGGATGAATTCATCAGCTATCCCATCTGTTGTCCCTGGAATACTATTTTGTTTGTTTTGGGGGAGGGAGCTTGCCTTCTCTGTCAAGGTAGGTCCCTTTTATTTGTGTATAATTCCCAGAGTCTATGTTTTAGGTGGATTGTGATGAAATTTTAAGACCCCAAAAATATGCTTATATGATATTACTCCTCACCAATTTTTTTCTAGATGTTTAACTGCATATTAGGGGATTGGAGAACTATATGGGTTTTTTTCTGTTTGTTTGGTTGTTGTTGTTTTTTTTTAGTTTCAAGCTGTAAAGAGGCTATTTAGTGGATAATAATAGCTCCATATGTCAAAGGTGACTCACAGTGATGAAGTGCTAAATTCTTCTAAAGATCAAAATTATTCTAGATCTCCCTATTAAAGATCTGGTGTTTGTCTCTCTTTCAATAGATATTAAAATAATTTTTCTTGTTTCAGACTACTGAGAAATTATTTTTATACTTTCAAATGGTTTCAGATCAGTTTTCTAATTGTCATCACCACCTTCTGTGAGCTGTGTAAAGTTGGTATAACCCTCATTTAACACATGTGAAAAAGAAAGTCCAGACACTTTAAGGTGACTTTTAAGGGTGACATTTTTTTCTAGTAGCAGAGCTGTAACAAGAAGCCAAATAGCCTACTCCAAGTCCTACAGTATTTTCATTTTACGCAAAGGCATCAGTGTTACGTAGTGGAGCTTCCCCCTCCCCTTACTACTATTTGTTAGATAATTAAATTTATTAAAAGCCAAGTGTTTGTTGGAAACAGTCTAGAGAATATATCTTCTATAATGACAAAACAACCTTAGAATAAAGCCATCTCTTCTCCAAGGAATCACTGTACACAGAGTTGAGATTTTAAAATACTGTATAGCTAATTCCATAAAACTAAGTCTTTTTAAAAGAGTTTATTTGAAATCCATACTCAACCAAGAAATTTAGGTTCAAAGAACCTAGTGAAAACAACAAACGAACAAACTTTAAAGATTACTATAAAACTGTCTTTCATTCACAGAAGCTTGGATTATTTTTGTAATCTTCCCCTTCTACTCCTTTAGTTATAGGATCTCCAGAAAATTCCTTTCCTGAGTGTGAAATTTAATTAATTAAATTAAATTATTTAATTAAATTTACTAATGTTGCTCTCATAAATAAAAATAATTCAAAGATCTGATTCCCACACTTTCACTTTGTTCCTGATGCAAATTTTATTCTCTTAGTTTCCAGGAGCAGAAAAGCTAATACAAACAAAAAATTAGTTCCCATTAATCTTAATATTTCAGCAAAAGGTTTGAAAATTAAAGGAGAACTGAGTTCTTCCAATATACCATTTGGTATAATAAAATTATCTGTCTCCACATGATATTCATCTTTCTTCCTGAAAGCAGATATAGGCATGCCTTGTGTTATTGTGCTTTGCTTTACTGTGCTTTTCAGATATTGTAATTTTTACAAATTAAAGTTTCGTGGCAATTTTGTCTCAAGCAAGTCTACTGGCACTATTTTTTCAACAGTATTTGCTCATATTGTGTTTGTTTCTGTGTCACATTTTTGGCAATTCTTGTAATATTTCGATTTGTTTCATTATTATTATATTTGTTATGGTGGTCTGTGGTCAATGATTTTTGATGGTACTATCATAATTGTTTTAGGACATGATGAACTATACCCCTCTAAGACAATGAATTTACTTGATCAATGTGTGTGTGCTGACTGCTTCACTGACTGGCCATGTTCCCATCTCTCTCTCTCTCCTCAGGCTTCCCTATTTCTCAAGACACAACAATATTGAAAATTAGACCAGTTAGAACCCTACAATAGCCTCTCAGTGAAGAAAAGAGAGACATATGAAAGTCACATGTCTCTCACTTTAAATTGAAAGCTAGAAATGATTAAAGCTCAGCGAGGAAGGCATGTTGAAACCCAAAATAGGCTGATAGCTAGTCCTCTTGCACCAGGTAGCCACGTCTTGAGGGCAAAGGAAAAGTTCTTGAAAGAAATTAAAAGTGCTACTTCAATAAATATCTGAAAGTTAAGAAAGAGAAACAGCCTTATTGCTGATATGGAGAAAATTTTAGTGGTCTGAATAGAAGATCATACCACACATAGTATTTCCTTTAAGCCAAGGTGTTATCCAGAGCAAAGATTAGGCTAACTCTCCTGACTCTCTTCAGTATTATAAAGGCTGAGAGAGGTGAGGAGGCTGCAGAAGAAAAGTTTGAAGCTAGCAGATTGGTTCATGAGGTTTAAGGAAAGAAGCTGTCTTCATAATAAAAAAGGGCAAAGTGAAACATCAAGTGCTGATATAGGTTCTGTAGCAAGTTCTCCAGAAAATCTAGCTAAAATAATTAATGAAGGGTGGCTACCTTAAACCACAGATTTTTAATGTAGATGAAGTAGCCTTCTCTTGGAAGATGCCATCTAAAACCTCCATAGCTAGAGAGGAGAAGTCAACGCCTGGCTTCAAAACTTAAAAGGACAGACTGACTCTTTTGTTAGGGACTAATGCAGCTGGTGATTTTTATCTGAAGCCAATGATCATTGACATTCTCAAAAGTTTGGGCGCCCATAAGAATTATGCTGAATTTTCTCTGTCTGTGCTCTATAAATGGAACAACAAAGCCTGGATAACAACACATCTGTTTATAACAACATGGTTTTACTGAATATTTTAAGCCCGACATTGAGACCTACTGTTCAAAAAAAGATTCTCTTCAAAATATGACTGCTCATTGGCACTGCAACTGGTCCCCTAAGGGCTCAGATGGGGATGTACAAAGAGACTGATGTTGTCTTCATGTTGATAATAAAGCATCCATTCTGCAGCCCATGGATCAAGGTGTGATTTTGACTTTAAATTAAAAATCTTCTGGAAAGGATTCACCTTTCCAGAGGTCATTAAGAACGTTTGTGATTCATGAAAAGAGGTGAAAATATCTACATTCACAGGAATCTGGAAGAAGTGGTCCTAACCCTCCAGGATGACTTTGAGGGGTTCAAGACTTCAGTGGAGATGGTAACTGCAAATGTGGTAGAAATAGAAAGAAAACGAGAACTAGAGGTGGAGCCTGAAGATGTGTCTGAATTGCTGTGGTCTCATGACAAAACTTCAATGGCTGAAGGTTTGTTTCTCACGGAAGAGTAAGAAAAAAAAAAAGGTTTCTTAAGTTGGAAGCTACTCCTGGTAAAAATGCTGTGAGGATTGTTGAAACCACAACGAAGGTTTTAGAGTATTACATAAACCTAGTTGATAAAGCAGTGGCAGGGTTTGAGAGGACCAACTCCAATTCTGAAAGAAGTTCTACTCTGGATAAAATGTTATTAAACAGAATTGCAGGCTACAAAGAAGTTGTTTGTGAAAGGAAGTTAATCGATGTGGCAAACTTCATTATTGTTTTATTTTAAGAAATTGCAGGGGCGCCTGGGTGACTCAGTGGGTTGGGCCTCTGCCTTCGGCTCAGGTCATGATCTCAGGGTCCTGGGATCGAGCCCCGCATCGGGCTGTCTGCTCAGCGGGGAGACTGCTTCCCCTTCTCTCTCTGCCTGCCTCTCTGCCTACTTGTGATCTCTCTCTCTCTGTCAAATAAACAAATAAAATCTTAAAAAAAAAAAAAAAAAGAAATTGCAAACTGTCTTTTTGTTGTGTGCACAATAATTTTTTTACTAATTAAAAAAAAAAAAGAAATTGCCACAGCCACCCAGCCTGCAGCACCCACCACCCTGATCAGTCAGCAGCCCTCAACACAAGGGCAGCACCCTCCACTAGCTAAAGGATTATGGCTTGCTGAGAGTTCAAGGTGATGGCAAGCACCTTTTAGGAAGTATTTTTAATTGAGGTACATACATTGGTTTTTAGACAAAATGCTATTGCATACTTAATATAATACAGTTTAGTGTAAACATAAACTTTTATATGCACTGGGAAACTGAAACATTCATTTGACTTTATTTTATTGCAACATTTACTTTATTATAGTGTTCTGAAACCAAACCCGCAATATCTCCAAGTTATGCTTGCATATATACCTGTGTGTGTGTGTGCATGTGCATATGTGTGTGTGTATACCTGTTGTGTAGATAGCTAATAAAATATAGTTGGAACAAAAGAAGTGTGGGGGGGACCTCAGTCTATGTGATCTTAGAGTGCTTGAGTTTTAGCAATTGACTGGAACTAAAGGATCATTTTAAAAGCAATAGTCACTTTTTAATGGAACCCTGCAGTGAATTCTTTTGTGATATGGATAATTCCTTCCATAATGCAAAGACTCATCCCCTAATTCATATGTGTAATCAGGTTTCATTAATTGAAGCACAGCTATATAGGCATGACCTTATCTTTGTAACAGCTGTCAAATAAATAAATAAATGCTTATTTGCAGTAAGTTTCATTCTATCCCTCCTGGTTCAAGTGCAGAAGTGCACACTTGCCAAATCACAACTCTGCACAATGTGTTAGACAGGTAAACTTCTGGAAAATAACAGTGTCAGACAGATCAGCCTGGCAAAAAGCTATCAGCAAAGAGGCCTCTTTTTGAAATTCTAGAATTACCAAGCTGCAAATGCAACTGGATTTCAATTATGGGCTACAGCCTTTAGAGAAGCATTGTTTTGTGGCAGGCTTTTCCTTTTTTCTATTTATATACAAGAAACAATCACTGTCAGTGTCATCAATGTGAAATATGAGTGGCAGTAATGTATGAATAATGAGATGGGCATGCAGAAGATAGCCTCAGTAGGGGCTCTGAAGAAGGGGCAGAGTGTTACCAGTGAGGTGAAGCTAAAAGTGACAGGTTTTGGCAAAACATAGTTGGATGGAATGAAAAAAAAAAAAAAAAGAGAGAGAGAGAGGGAGAGAAGATCCTAAGGTTTACAATTTAAGAAGAGGTGACAATGCATAGAGAATAGTTTCAGAGGAAGAATGAATAGTTCTGCCTTAACATAAAGCAATGCATGCCTAAATGTCATTTACCTCAGGCCTTTAGGAATACAAGCTTAAAAAAGAATAACAAAAACCAAACAGTAATATCTGATAGTATGGAAAAAAAAGTTTGTTTTAAAAATCAACAGATCTTTTCTCTTCTATCATGTTTTGAATATTCTACAAAAATAGAAGTCTTGATCTTTTAAGAAATTTGGTCTTTGTAGATGGATATGGAACAAATAGGAAGTTGATCGTTCCTAGGAAAAGAACTGATTTATGAAATAGAGATACTGACTTCTAAAAGCATGGAATTGGACAGGTACAGACATGTAGAAAATCATGAAACAACTTGATTCTGGCTGGGAAAAGCTTACTGCAGAGAAATTGGAAATCTCTGTCTCTCCGTCTCTCCTCCCACTCTCTCTTTGCACTTAAACCTGGAGCTGCATAAAGCAAAATGTCAGTCTTTTATGTCAAAAAAAACAGACTAGAGTTTGATAGTTAGATATACAGAGTTAAACACACACTAGTGCGATGAAAAGATTGCATTTTATAGCTAGAGGATACATCCAAGATTATTTAGTTCATACTACAGTTTCAAGATGAGAAAACTATGAGCCAGAAAATAAAAGTGAGATAAGGTATCTTAGTGGTAAGTGATCAAACCATATATGACTTAGGCATCTGTTTTTTTAGAAGGCTAAGCATATTTTAAAATTTATAACATTTAGATAAATATTTCTTACCTTGTGGGCTAGTGTACTTTTCTGGTCTTTCTAGCTAACCCGTCAGCCCAAACTGTTGAAATGGGTTGAAATGCACCATCTGAGCAGTAAACTAAAGTCTGGGTCCATTGAGAGAGTAAAATGTATCAAGCATTATGGAAAAAGCTGGTGTTCAGCAATCCAAAGAGATAGGATGGTAGATAAAGAATGAGAATCAGCTCTGTATTGTCAGACATAAAAGAAAAAGAAGGGACCGGAGTCTGAACAAGAAGACCAATCACAAAACCTAAAGAGATCATGTAGGTAGGTCCAAGCCATGGTCCCACTGGGATATGACCACTTTCGGGATAGAAGAGTGATGTGATGTGAACTTCTGTCTTTGTGTGAAGGATTCTCCTCGGTGTGCGTTGATAAATACTAGCAAGAAAATTTTACTCTCCAGGGCATGGCGGCTCTTTACGAACGTATGATGACTGGTATGAGACAGATCAAAGAATGTGTGCAAGTGCAAACACCCAAGCATTGTTAGAATTCATTTTACCTCTAAAAAAGCGATACCTTCTGAAGATCCCAGTTTCTCTAAGTGAAGGTGTAAGTATGCAAATTGGAGAGATTTTGGCAGGATTAAATTGTTTTACATATGAAAGAGGATTAGGGGGAGAAAAAAAAAGATACTCAAAACTGAGGGAGGCTGAACAAGTTGCCCAGAGATACAGGAGAGAGGGAGTTTGGGGACAGGAGTGGGAGATCCTCTGAAATAGAGAAAGAAGAATATAAGGTGGGAGAAAGAGAAAGTAGAGGTATGATTTGCAGAACTTTGATTTATTTTTGTGCTGTGGGTTGTAACTTGCTTCTATATTCTCAAGGAACCCTTACTCACCAATGCTTTGGGGATTGGATTTATGCCACTTAACTCGGATGTGTGGAAGTATTGGGGCAGATCTCCAGGGAAGGAAGAACAGAGGATACAGCCTAAACTATAAAGGGTTCAGAGACAAACATGGGTTATCATCAGAGGAGGGGGCGCTGCAAAGAGGCATAGTGATCACCATTTCAACAACTTGTTTATATCTTCAAATTTTACCTCAAATTTTAATTAAGCATTTTCTTTTTTCTTTTTTAAGATTTTATTTATTTATTTGACACAGAGAGAGAGAGAGCAGAAGCAGGGGGAGTGGCGGGCAGGGGAGAAGTAGGCTTCCCGCTGAGCAAGGAGCTGGATGTGGGACTCAATCCCAGGACCCTGGGATGATGAGCTGTGCCCAACGCAGACGCTTAACCAACTGAGCCACCCAGGCACCCCATAATTAAGCATTTTCATTGTCGGGATTTTCAATAAAGCACTTACTTTATTAGCAAACAGGTGTATGGAAATCTGTGCTCCAGCTTTACCTCCTATTAGAAACCCAGCCCTACAAAACATGAAACCACAGAACTCAGGGAAAATTCATTTAATAAAGGCATAGAGTTTGGGAGAAAAAAGGGTAATCAATAGATCTTAGCTCCCTTGCCAGTTGAGACTCAGGAATAGCTACTAGATAAGCTTCATTTAAAGGCCCAGCACAAAGGAGTTCATAGGTCAGAGATAGCTCATGAGGGAAAAGAAGGGAGAGGTTACAGCACCCTGGCCTCATGCTTCCTGACCCAGGGAAAGAAAACAGTATGGTGAGCAAACCTTTAGAACACTCCAGTTTTCAAAAGCTACACAAATGTTACCAGGAAGATAAGGACCTGAGAATTGTAACTGCTAAATAATAGTTCTAGAATAAAGAATCATAGTTTTGAACACATTATAAATTAAGTCTTGTGACAAATGTTCACAGAGAAGTGTGCTCTATACTATGTCAGTTAATAATTTTTTTTAGTTTTACACCAAAGCACTGCTTTTTAAAATATTAAGAGAACTTTAAAAAAATCTTAACGCCAAAAGATAAAGCATATCGCTTAAAGACCAGAAGAACGGACAAAGTTTCCAGTGTAACAATTTTGCGGAGTAAAAAATTATAGAATTATAGTATATATAAAATTAATATATATAATATATATTCTAAAATAATCCCATGGAGTTATGTTTTTTAGGTTAAACAATGCAGCTCTATGAGATCATTTCACAATTGCTGTCGGGAAGTATACTTTGAAGAGTATATTCAACAACATAATATAAATTTCTTTTTTTTTTTAATTAACATACATACATTGTATTATTTGCTTCAGGGGTACAGATCTGTGAATCATCAGTCTTACACAATTCACAGCACTCACCATAGCACATACCCTCCCCAATGTCCATAACCCAGGCACCCTATCCGCCCCCCAACCTCCCAGGAACCCTCAGTTCATTTCTTTCTATTAAGAAAATAAAACACCACAGACATGTACCCTCGGGCAAATAATGCATTGTATGTTAATAAAAAAAAAAAAAAGAAAAGAAACCACAAGAAAACAACAATAGTACTCTCTACACACACACACAAAATACACACATACAAAGTGAATCTCTACGAAATCTTTTTAGTTGAAGAATTATTGAAAATATGGAAGTAATTAGTATTAACACTTTGTGTGGATTGTGTATTTCCTCAAATATTAAAATGTAACTTTCCTGTGTATGCAATATTTTTGTGCCTGTAGTGCAAAATAATTTTTTTTTTTCTCAGATCATTCAAGTTATAAGGGTTTCTTTGTGATTTTAGGTGATGGTATATTTCATTTTAAAAGACAATTTGCCATTCTAAATATTATTGGCATAACAAACCAAAATTGCTTTTGCTCTCCAAACTTGTTACAAGTTCTATTTTGACCACTGCATAGAGAAGTATTTAACCTGATTTTGAAAGCTAGAAATGAAAGATTTATTAAAGTAAGATCATTTCTATCGGACCGCAGAGCCATAACTGGGATGGGAGAGAGGGGTGTGGAACTAAACACTATCAGTATTTCCAATGCTAGATTGCTGATTCACATTTTTGTTGAAATCAATTTTTTTTAAATTACCTGTTCTCAGGATGAAATGTATCACTTACCATCAAGCATTGGTTTTCAAAATTGCATGTCTCATGAGATCTAAGAGAAAATCTGTACTTTAGAATCAGATCACATAATAATATTGGAGAAAAAAAGAGATTAAATACTGAATGATTTGCCTTCTTTTAAATATTGTAAGGCAAAATAAAAGAATTTATTCGATACTGAGGTTCATTGATTTTTAAAAAGAAATATACCAAAATATGCAATTACCCTATTTTTAGAGTGTCAAAGTAGGGTGAAGGAAGAAACTGCTGCTACAGTTACATAGGTGCAAAGTAACATTAATTGATCAAATAAAACAATCCTTAAAAACCGACCATTTACAAGAGAACCAGGCAAGTTTGTTAGCTATGTTTGAAGATTTGAAAATATTGAAGAACTTGAAACCCCACATGTCAAACAGAAAGATTACAGATTATTTATATTTCAGATATTTGTTGAAAATACTAAAAAGTATGATAACATGGTCTTTATTTTATTAATTTGATGCAGTGCCCAGGGACAAGCCTCTTTAACATGACTTTTCTGGAAAAAAAATTTCAACAGCCTTTCTGTATGATGACTTCAGACTATTTTTTTCTTATGTTTTGACTGAGTATCCCATTTGAAAGTGTATAATTAAAAATAAGTGGATAATTATTGTGAGACTCTGCTAAAATTATCTTTACTCAGTGACCTTCTATTTAATCTCAAATACATGTAAGGCAATGATTAGCAATGATAAATATATCTACTATTTATCAGTTGTGCAATAGGTAATAAAATGTTATTCATGTTATTAATTTTACTTTCCTTCATTGCTACCTCTATCCAAGTATTTTTTAAAGGTTTTATTTATTTATTTATTTATTTATTTATTTATTTATTTATTTATTTGAGAGAGAGAGAACATGCATGCATGAGCTGGGGGAAAGGGCAAAGGGAGAGGGTGAAAGAGACCCCACTGAGTAAGGGCTCCATCCCAGCACCTGAGCCAAAAGCAGACGCTTAACTGACTAAACCACCCAGGTGTCCCTCTATCCAAGTATTTTTAAGAGCACAGTAACAAAATTTAGTTTTGTAACTTACATAGTTCAGCAGCTTGCATGAGATAATAAGGAAACATATACCGAACTTCCTTCTAATAAACCAGATCAATAGGTGTGTATTTATAATTAATGGAATGAAACGGATGCTTCAGAGAGCCCTCACTTAGCCCCTAAATGTTTCCCTAAAAATGAGTTCTCATGGTCAAGCCTCTTTGTAAAATGTACAAAAGCAAAATATTTTGGTCACAATTCTAAAAGATCTCTGTCCAATCCACACCTTATTCTCATGTGACTGATATTTACAGAATTGGTAAGATATAAAAAGGTGATTAAAGAAAACATACCTAGAATTATATAAAGAAAAATAATGTGTAATTTACATTTTTTAAGTGTTTGCCACTCTGCTAGGCTCTTTGGAGACAATTTCATTTATCTTCCAGTAAACTACTGTGAATCATGTAGTCACACTGTCAAAGGAAATTATTTTCAGAATAAAGGTAAGTATGTTTAATTTATTAATATATGAAAACAGCTTATATTACTTTAAATGTCTATAATGCTTAAATTTTTTACTTTGGTGGAATAGTAATTCTTCAATGAGAGACTGGATGGAAAGAAAATTTGTAATTCATTCTAACAGGTACATTTTATTTGTTTTGTCCTAGCTCCTGGTTCAAGTACCAGTTTAAATTAAGGAAATGAAATGGAAGAACACCAGAAATATTTGTAAACTGTCAATTTTGAGGACTTTTGGATGATAGGAAGCAAATGGTATTTATCTGTAACATACGATATTGTGTATGTGATCTATCTACATCCATATATATCTTGCATATAAGACACCAAAAGGAATTTTTAGTCTTTCTAGGGAAAATGTGGAGATACTACACATGTGAAGACAACAAATACACAGGACAGTGTCTGTTTAACACTTAATAGCACTGAAACCTCAGACAGACTCGTGCGCGTTTCCCTTCTCTCTGCAGAGCGTATCTAAAAGAGTGAGTTATATGCAGGAAGAAGATTCTTAATGGCTATATTAATGCTAAAGAGAGAAACCAAAAAGAACTTCACAAGACTCTACAACAAATTTAGAGCAGGAAAAACAAAACAAAACAAAACAGTAGCTCTAGCATGAAATGAAGTATACAATAGTACTTCATACATAAAAATGTTTTTTGGTTTGTTTTAATCCAAAGATTTCACACCATGAATTGAATACTGCCTAAATCTGAGAAAACAAAAGGTAAAATATTAGTATGTGATAAATGTCACCATTGGGAGAAACTAACTCTCTTTCTCAAACACACACACACACACACACACGTACACACACACCCTCAGCAGGCCTGTCTATGCACTTAGCTAGTGGGAATGGCTTGGGGGATGGAAGCAGTGGGGCAGCTGAGACACTTTTCTCTTTTTTTAACCTGTTTCTCTTTTAAAATGTCTATTGCTTCTCTTTTGACAGTTTTCTCTTAAAATCCTATTTTCACATTTGTGTACATTTAGGACTGACACTTAAAAAGTTGCTTTAGCATCTGACCACTAGGGGGTACCCTCACTGCACATTTTGCTATACAACCCATTAGGCCATGATCTTGACAGGGAGTGCAGTAAGATAAATTTTACTTTTGATTAATTTCAATTCTAAATTTGTTTTGCTATTGTTTTTTTTAACCTCCGACCCAAGTATTTGACATCATTGCATTCTTCATTGAAACATTAAGCTACTTTTTCTACATGCTGTTAATATTCAGACAAGTTGGAGTGTTTCCTGAGGAGAACAGAAATCTGAACTTAAATAGCTCCTTCTAATTTTGCATCAGATTTCTGTTCTCTTCAGGCAACACAAAAACCCACATGGGTATGTGGCATCGCATTATGTCAGTTTAATATAGTTGCTTCTATTTAATGAAATATCCAACATTTATTATGCTGAATAACATATTATATTTAAAATATTCAAAATGTCCATGTGAAAATAAAATCTGTTAGCCCATTTAATTTAAAAGTATTATTATCACTAGTGTGAAGAACTGATCTTTTATGTGTCTATTATGCCATTTAAAACATTTTTAATAATGCACTTTCATTCAAGTTTTAGTTACTCTTACAAGTGACAAACAGCTTGCAAAAGTTCTAGTATGACTTCCCTTGACAAAATAATGACATACTAATCAATTGAAATTTATATGAAAAAACTGATTATAATATTATAATATTTCCATGAAGGCAATGAGAAGAAATGAACTCTATCTCTTGTATTTAAGCAATTAACAATGCACAAATTCAGGATATTTAATATAATACCAGTATAAAACTACAGATATATGTTTTAGTTTTAGAAAATGTCAGGGCTAATTTTGGAAGACCTTAAAATGTGAAGAAAAGATTAGTAGGTACATTGTCTACATTGCCCATTCAGGTTTTTACATCTTTCATTGGCTTTGAGATATTTTAAAATTTTGTAAAGTTGTAGAAAAATGATTAATGCAGGGGGCGCCTGGGTGGCTCAGTGGGTTAAAGCCTCTGCCTTCAGCTCAGGTCATGATCTCAGGGTCCTGGCATCGAGCCCCGCATCAAGCTCTCTGCTCCAGCAGGGAGCCTGCTTCCCCCTCTCTCTCTGCCTGCCTCTCTGCCTACATGTGCTCTCTCTCTCTCTCTGTCAATAAATAAATAAAATCTTTAAAAAAAATGATTAACGCAGGTAATTTTTGCCCACAAGATGGAAATTAATTGTTCCTAGTGGAATGCAATTGATTATTGACCTGTGGATGGGTCTTTTTTAAATGTATTTGCAAATTCATTTCAGAATTTATTTCCTATGTATGTATGCTTCTTGTAATTCTCCTCTGAATTGGTTTTAATGGTTCCCACATTCATCATCAACATCTTTGACATATGTTCACCTTATACCTTATATTTTTTAAAAGACATGATTTTGCCATAAAATGTATGGTTTAAGTTAACAGGTGAGGATTCAGATCAACAAATATGATCAGGTTCCATTAAAATAGAAACATGACAAAATTTGAAAGAATTTTTTATAAAAACTGTCTAATAAAATCTATCTTTTAAATATATTAAAATACAGCATGAGTTTTACCTAGATAAGCCTTTTAATGAGCCATTTTCCTTACTTAGCCATGGCTGCAAAAGCTCAAACACAAACACTTTTAATAAATCCCCACAATCAATGTCAGTGTCACATATGTTTTTTAATAATTTAAAATGAAATGCACATGCATTTTAGATATCTGCAAGATACTTAGATAATAAGATATGCAGAAATATGTATTCGTCCTGTTACAATATAATTCAATCACATTTCTCCTCTGCTCCCCCGCCTTCCAACTCGCTCCTTCTGAATCCTATTGCAACAGTCTAAAATACACGTTTGTATCACAGTTACAGGTATGGAAGATTTATTTCCTGACGTCAAATTTGTTTTTCTGATGCCGTCATTATGTTTTGATGTATGACTGGTAAGATGTTAAGAGTACTTACAAGAATAGATCCTCGGTTTTAGGGCATTATATGTGAGTGCAAAACGGCTGCTTCTCCCTGGAGATGGCCCACATTGCGGAGTCATTTAAAAATTTCACCTTCGAAGAAATGCTGTTCCTTCTACTCTAACAACTCTTGGGCCTCGGTACATGACAGGTTAACTTCTGCAGTCAGATCTATGTGGCTAATGGTTAAAGGCTGAGCGGCATGAAGGGGCAAGCCAAAAGGGCAGTCGCCCATAGCAACAATCTTTAGAGAGCACTATAATATCACTGGGCTGCTAAAACAACACTGGAAATATGAGCTGATGAACAAACTTTAGTTATCAGATGACAGAGGTTGTTAAGATGGGGCTCTTACAGTGTGTCTTTAATAAAGACAAAGCATTCAATGGCCCATAACCCACATTCTAAATCAAGTACAAAACCTCCACTATGGGACTTGCAAAGCAGGTGGTTTTCAAGTAGTTCCTGAGGCCAGCGGTTTTCAACTTAGGTCAATTTTGCCTCCTAAGGGACATTGGCAATGTCTACAGCCATTTTAGGGGGTCGGGATTGGGGTTGATGGGGAAAGCTGCTACTGGCATCTAGGGGGTAGAGGCTGGAGATGTGTTAAACATTCTGTATTGCACATGGCAGATTTCTAAAAAAAAAAAAAATATTCAGCCCAAAATGTCAGGAGTACTGATATTGAGAAACCCTGGCTTATCATAATAATAATATCTTCCTTTTTAAAAAGATTTTATTTATTTATTTGACAGAGAGAAACACAGCAAGAGGGGGAACACAAGCAGGGAGGAGTGGGAGAGGGAGAAGCAGGCTTCCCGCTGAGCAGGGAGCCCAATGCGGGGCTTGATCCCAGGACCCTGGGATCATGACCTGAGCTGAAGGCAGACGCTTAACGACTGAGCCACCCAGGCACCCCATATCAATAATTTCTTGAATAAAGAAGGATGGAGTTAGAGAAGTCAGGAACGACAATTGGTTTGGATTAAGATTTACTTAGAATTGTAATCTCCACCATGGGAAGAGGTTTTCTTTTGGCAAATCTCAGGTTTCTTTGATAAGGTTTTCAAAGAGTATGGCATTGGAAAAAATAGTATTTGTCTCCTGAACTTGAGGAGTCAGAGAGATTGGCAATTGACTGATGCCTGAGAAGAGCACAGAAAGTCACACTTAGAGCCAGCTACTCTTTTAGTCAGGTGAGAAAAGGACATCACAAGAAGGAAAGCAGCAATTTTAAGACAAAGAAAATGCATTAGTAAGGAGTTGTAATAGAATCCTTCATAGGAAGGCTCTGATTAGATTTTTTTAAATGGACTCTGCTCAAAAGTGTAGTATGGATTGGGTTTGGAGAGGGGACAAATCTTAAAGAGTCAGCCAGATTAGGCATAGCTTGTATTAAAATTTTTAAAAATGAGTGATTTCTAGTGATAGAGGAATTATTTTTCCCAAAAAGCTCAAAACAGCACCCACTAGAGAAAGAACACCTTCCGATCTAATAGCAATAATGTCAAATCACCTTGGTAATTATCACGTGCTCTCTTTCCTCCCCTCCCTTCCACTGCTGTAGATCCCAAGGAACCAGAGGCAACCTAGTGAGGTTTGACCAGACTTCCCCACTTTATTTTAGTCCTCTCTGCTTAAAGCAGAGTAAAGCCAGTAGAGAAGAGAAGCATCACGTTTTGGACATTCTTTTTAAAGTGTTATTTACTTATTTTAGAGAGAGAGAGAGAAAGAGAGAGTGCCCTGGCAGGAGAGAGGACAAAAGGGAGAGGGAGAGAGAATCTGAAGCTGACTCCCCACTGAGTGCAGACCCCAGCAGGGGATTTGATCTCTGAACTGTGGATCATGACCTGAGCCAAGATCAGATGTCAGACACTGAATGGACCGAGCCACCCAGGTGCCCCTGGACATTTATTTTTAATTGCAGGACTGAAACTGCTTTGAGAACTGAAGTTACTTTGGAGGAATTTTCAGTCTCTAAATATATGCCAAAAGTTAGGGATTTTATTGAA
The DNA here is from genome assembly GCA_028534135.1 of Potos flavus. Classification (NCBI taxonomy): domain Eukaryota; kingdom Metazoa; phylum Chordata; class Mammalia; order Carnivora; family Procyonidae; genus Potos; species Potos flavus. Next base: position 77,605,415 of record CM052884.1, on the reverse strand, counting down.
GACACAAGGAAGAAAGAGTCCATAATTTGAATTTGAAAGGGCAGTGGAGGAAAAGAATAAATTGCTTTCTGTTTGTATCTATACACTGGAAACAGATGATAGAGAACACATCTAAGGAAGCGTGAATCTAGGGGCGCCTGGGTGGCTCAGTGGGTTAAAGCCTCTGCCTTCGGCTCAGGTCATGATCTCAGGGTCCTGGGATCGAGCCCCACATTGGGCTCTCTGCTCAGCGGGGAGCCTGCTTCCCCTCCTCTCTCTGCCTGCCTATCTGCCTACTTGTGATCTCTCTGTCAAATAAATAAATAAAATCTTTAAAAAAAAAAAAAAGGAAGCGTGAATCTAAGGAAGGTGGCTCTAATTGTAGGATTTTCTTCTGCTAGTGAAGTATGCAAGTTTGGGGTTAAGAAAGACAGGAATTTCTTTTTTTATGATACTTCTTGTTTTTCTTGCATGAAATTAAATAATTTTAAGAATGTCAGTAATGAGGGGAGCTCTTTTATTAGCCTGCCTGGGTCTTGGTTTGGTCCCTTCCTTTCTGGGGCAATTCACTTGCATTCCTTGCCATAAGAGGATATGACAGCTTATTTCTCAGATTCGCTTTTTCTCATCTCCTTCTTGCTCATCACCGAATTTTTGTCTTTACTTAATGCTTGCTTTGGACTAATTATTTCATCTACTCTCTGTGTAGGGCAGTTCTTAATGCATTAATGATAAAATTTATTCTTTTTAAAAATTATTAATTCCTTCAACTGTTTTTATAGAGCAGCTCTATGCAAAGAGCTAACCTTGATGCTGTGTATTCAAAGGTAGATTAAATAGCTCTAGTCTTTTCCCTTATGAAGTATATAGTCTATTATTGTAAACATAATGAGTCCTAAAAATATACTTGCTTTTGTCCTAGGCTTTAGGTATACACAGGTGAATAAAACTAACATTGACTCAACAATCATAGAATTTAAAACCTAAAGTTCCAGAGTAGTAATAGTGAATCATGGCAGAAAAAGAATGATCACGACATCAGTGGGAATGTTTTTAGAATGTCACAAATAAGCATGATAATTTCTGGGGGCTTCTAGTAGACACTCCATATTACCAGAAAATTCATCTGAAACTTTCAAGTTAGGCACAAAGGTGAGCAGGAAATCTTTTTAATGCCATATGGGGCCAACGGCCAATGATTATGTAGGGAGATGTCCTTAAATTAGCTCCTAGTTTACTACTTTTTAGAAGTCCCAGATTCCTTGTTAACAGTAGAGATGCAAATAATTTCCCTTTGGTAGAAGAGATAACCATAAAGGTTTATAGTCTTATTAGACATAAATGAGTTTTATATCAATCCAGAAATCTTTTTCTAGGACTGCATATATACACCTAACCTGTAAGGCGCTCCAAACCGGCCATGAGATCCTACTTGTTCCTTCATTATATGATAGTTAAATACAGCTTTGATGGGCATTTATTTTATATGTATCTCAGTGTCATGGTTTTTACCTCTTTGAAACTTATACGTAACAATATCACGTTTAAGGCAAATAATTTTTAATTTAAAATAAATTAATTAACATGTATATTATTAATTTCAGAGGCAGAGTTTAGTGATTCATCACTTGCCTATAACACCCAATACTCATTACATCAAGAAGGCAAAACCTTTACAGATACTCGACTAATAGGTATTTATCTCAATCAAGAATTGTTCTTGATTCAATTTGGGGTAATATTTTATTTAGAATTTTTTGTCTCTTAATTAGTACTTGAGTTCAGTTTATTTTATTTTATGTATGATACTTGTGTTTTTTGTTGTTATAGAAATAATTGGTAAGCTTTCATTCCCACTCCACCCCACCATATTCTGAAATAGTTTAAGCAGAAAAGGAATCCTTTGAGGGTTTGATAGAATTTTCTTTTTCGAAAATTTTAAATCTGTGATTATATTTTCAACTTTTTTAATGGATATTGGACTACTCAATTTTTTTTTTACTAGATATTAAGTCACTTTTAAGAATAGATTGCTTTAGGGATGCCTGGGTGGCTCAGTGGGCTAAGCCTCTGCCTTTGGCTCGGGTCATGATCTCAGAGTCCTGGGATCAAACCCCACATCGGGCTCTCTGCTCAGCAGGGAGCCTGCCTCCCCCCTTTCTCTCTGCCTGCTTCTCTGCCTACTTGTGATCTCTCTCTGTCAGATAAATAAATAAAATCTTAAAAAAAAAAAAGAATAGATTGCTTTAGTACACTGTCCATTTAATCTGGATGATCATATTTACTGGTGTAAAGATATATACGGTATTCTTTTATTAACTTAAATGTATTATAAAACAGATACTTATGTTTCTGTGTGATTCCACCCTGATGGGTGTTCAGTGTGTGTATGTGTGTGTTTTATTTTAAATAAGGAATAATTGTAGGCATACTTTTCTGTAACTTGCTCGTTTACATGTCTCAATTTACAGTATGCCCCCCAATCTTCCCATGTTAATATATGTAGACTTCATTTTTCTTTATTAGTGCATGTTTTACACAGAACTTTAAGACTTGATCTGTTACCATTTTTGTAATTACTCTCATTGATGCTTTTCTTTTGATTTCTTCAGAAGATGGATGCCTGGATAGTTAATTTTTAACTTCTCAGTCTTATTTTAATATATTTATTAGCTATTTTAACTTGCCTTCCCTATCATATTTTTAATTACACCCTTTTTGGACAAATCCTTATTGTATATGGTTATAAATATAAAAGGCTTAGAATATCCAGTGGTTAAGGAAAATAACTAGCTATTTTGTCACTCCCTTTCATTTTACATGGGTTTCTAGTGTTTCCGCCCCCAGCTCTGATTTTCTCCATCCTTTCTTTTTCTTTTTCTTTTTTTTTTGAAGAACTATTTTTGCTTTGAGTAGGAGTCATTCCCTGGAAGAGTAATGTGACATATTTCCACAGAAGGATTGTGGACTCTGTAATCACATTATGCTTCATATCACACTTTAAAACTAACAATTAGAGGTGATGACAGAATATTCTACAAAATATATATTACCTCAAAGCGAAGCAGGCATATTAGAGAAAACACTTGACAAATGCCATCCATATTCCCACAATAACTCCAGTTCTTGATTTTGCATGCTAGCCAAAAAGCATTAACACTCCGTCAATACTCTGAATCGACATGTTTCTGTGTTGAGTAAACGACTTTTTGTAGCCAAGATTATTTTAGGGTACCAGTAACAGAAACTCATTTGAAAATAATTAAGCAAAAAAAACCAGGAATGCAGGATATCTTACAGATTTCCACTGCAGAAAGCTCTTCCCGGGGTCTGTAGTGAGGTACTAGGAAGCCATCTGCAATGGCGACAACCGCTCTTTCTCTCTCACTCATGGCAACTTATCACTTATCTCACTTACTGTTTTTATATACACCTCATTTATATTTTAGAAGAGTGGTTTTCTCTATTTCACCATGTCAAATAATCAGTCTACAGGTCCTGTTTTCATAAGCAATCAGTATTCACTCATAATCCTGTCAAGGAAAAATTGCACTGGAGAGGTTAAGCAAGCAAGGAAGAATTTATCGGAGACCATTGTAACAGGGAGAGAGACTGACCTCCACTTTGCTGAAACAGAAATTCTAGGGGAGCTAGTGGAAAAGCTCCAGTAGATGCTTGTGAGGAGGTTGATCAATAAGGTATGTTGAGCGTGCTGAGCTATTCTCGAATCTACAAATGTTTTCCTCCGTGATTTGGCTGCATTTGCTAATTGGTGTCCATTGAAGTTAGGCTCCTCACCTTCCAAAGAAACTGGGAGGTGCAGGTACTATTTTCCCTGATGATAGATGGATGGCTCTCAGGTTCTAGAGAAAAATGTCGCTGGGTTGTAAAACTGGCAAGAAGCTGGAGACAACTTATGTTTATATTTTAAAGGGGCAGAAAAAGAATTTTCAATTATACGTTTTCAAAAATAAATGCTCTAAGGAAAGGGAGATCAGTGGCCTACGGTCTGGATGTAATCTATCTAATCCCCTCAGACTGAGGGGAGCTTTTTTTTTTTTTCTTCCCCAAATACTTTTATTTTATTTTTCAGTGTTACAAGATTCATTGTTTATGTACCACACCCAGTGCTCCATGCAATACATGCCCTCCTGAGGGGAGCTTTAAGGCTCTCTTAGTCAAGCCCAAAGTTGCAAGGATCTTTTAGTCAGGATTCCAGATTCTCAGTTGAGTAAGTGAATTGGCTCAGATAAGGTTAAATGTGCAATCCAGGCCCATTCAGAATTAGCTGTTCAAGTAATGTGACATGGCTTTCAGAGGAGGGAAGTTCTCAGAGGCATGGGTTATAGCCTTGCAGGTCTGCAAAGGCAGCTACTGCAAACATTTGTTGCACTAGTGCCGGGAAATGATTGTTTATTATTTTGCAAGCTTAAAGCATTAAAGTTATATCTCCCAACAAGCCTATGCAATAAGAAATTTTAAGAAGCAAAGATACTAATGAGCCTTAGTGCTATGCAACCAATGAACAGAATGTGCATGCTGACAATATGCACTCAACCTGGAAAAAATATATAGTTTAGGTATAAGCTAATCTGTACCTAAGATTCTTCTTTACTTAATTTCTCTGAGATTGTATATATTTCTTTGAGACTGAATCTGTGAGATTTATTGGCCACAGGATGCTATATGGTGAATACATGAAAATATTGACTGGTATTCTTTCAATAAATATATAAGTGCATTGAGTCGAGAACTTAGTATTCACTAAAGAAACAGACCCCAAATTGGCAATTGTAAAACCATATGGAAGAACAAAATTAGAGAGATGACAAGCATGCGGGGGAAATAAAATGGGGGGTTATCTAACCTGGCAGGGTTATGGAAGGAGAAGGGCAAGTTCTCTGAAGGAGGCCAACTTGAACTGAACAAGCAGGGGAAGAGTATTGTAGATAGAGGGTGCAGAGAGAGTAAAGAGCCAACATGGTGCACATGAAGAGTTACAAAACTTACTGTGCAACAAGAAATCAAACTGCACATCGGGAACTGAGACTGAAGAAGTATGCAAGATCCTAGAGGGCTCATATATGTCTCATGAAAAATTCTGGAATTTTACATACGAATCAAACCATGTCATGCCAATTTATGAAAACCTACGTTAGGTCTTGCAGTTGTTTCAAATGTTGTTTTCATCATGAGATTCTTTGAAAATAATAGAACTCATGCAGCACCCTAGAAAAAGAAATGAGGTTGTTTGCTTGCCTCACCCCTCTCCGGCCCCCAGGCTCTATCCCTGCTCCTCCAAGGCTGAGGATATCCATTGGCACAATTGTACAGTAGTTATCCAGTTGAAGTCTCTGGAATGCCATCAGGTAGAGGGAGGATTGAGGGTCACAAGCCTCAAGGCAAGAAGAGAAATATGGGGCAAGGCAATGGCCTATAAGAGTTCTCCTCAGACACTGGGAAGCATGAAAAAGAGAACTAGGAAATGTGGGGGCACCTGGGTGGCTCAGTGGGTTAACGCCTCTGCCTTCGGCTCAGGTCATGATCTCAGGGTCCTGGGATCGAGCCCCGCATTGGGCTCTCCGCTCAGCAGGAGCCTGCTTCCCCCTCTCTCTCTGCCTGCCTCTCTGCCTACTTGTAATCTCTCCCTCTCTGTCAAATAAATAAATAAATACAATCTTAAAAAAAAAAAAAAGAACTAGGAAATGTGCAGAAGTGGCAGGGATACATTTAAGAAAAATTTAGGAGACAAACTTGACAGAGCTTGATGATCGATGGCTCTGAAGAATGAAAGATAAGAAGTAGTCGAGGATGGCTCTGCCTTATCATTTAATAACAAAGCTAGGATATTTTTACAGACCAGGGTTCTAGTTTACCCACATTCATACAGACAAGATGATCCAAAGTATAGTGGGAAAGGGGAGTGTCTGCATGTCAGCAGAAACCAAGTTTAAAAAAAAAAGGATAAGACATAAATAGACCACAGGAGAAAAATAACATAGAGACTTAAAATACAAAGCATATTTAGGAGACAACGATTAATTCTGAAAGGTCAAAGTAGATGGAAATGGGTCTCAAGAGGTAGCATTAGCTCAGTTAGTTAAAAGCTAGAACATTCTGCTAAAGAAATGGTCAAGAGAGGCTGATGAGACTGTCTCCTCAGACACCTCCTGAGGAAGACTCATGATTAACCTTGCTTCTTTGCTGGACTAAAGATGCTCTTAGGATTCTCAGACAATTCAGTCAAGTTCAGAAGTTCAGAGTATTCAAGTCTCCACTCCTCCTCCTCTGTTTTCCTGTGGGGGTTGACTTCATGTCAGATAAACTGTTGCCACACAATGGCACTATAACCCTTGACCTCTGACTCCTTAATAAATGTCGTCTTAGGGATCTTTCCTTTCTTTTTAAAACTACTCTGAAAATAGACATATGAATAATGTAATAGACTTACACTAAATTTCTATATTTTTCTAGTCTCATGGGCCCAAAATAAATAATTCATAGATCAGTATGGTTCTGCAGACCACACTTTGAACAGCGCTAAGTCTAGGTATCTTCCACCGTTTATAAAACCATCAAACCCAAAGCTGAACTTCTCTGAATGTAGTGAGAATGATGTCTGAGTACCCTGAATGCCTCATCCCATACAGGGCTGTAGCTTGGTTTTAGGACCTCATTCATGAAAGTGGCAGATCCCCAGGAGTTACATTAACGAAAGAAAGGGTTCAGCACTTTACAAAAGTATAGTCATGCCAAGTATAGCAATGCATTACATTGACCACTTTTAAAAGAGAAAACATCATCATTTAGTCAACACAAGTTAGTAAGTGTCTAATATGAATATTAATTCCCAATGTAAATTCTGGATATATAAAGATGAAGGAAATACACATTGATCCTGCCCTTAAGGAATAGGGTATTTTGGAGTATTTTGGAGTATGACTGAGAAACAGATATGGAGGCATAGAGGAATCATCCAGATCTAGGACCTTAGGCCTTCTTTACCATGAAAATGCCCACTTGTGGTTTCTTCTTCTACTTACTAACTGCATACCTAGATCATAGAATGATGACTGCAGTTGGGGACTGATGATGAGTTGGCACTAATAATGTTTTTAGCAATTTTGTGGGCTCTTCAATTTTAGTTATTCAAAATGAATAAAATTAGGCACCCTTGCAAGATTAAATACTTATATGGGCCAAAGTAACTCTATGATATATCAGGATGCCCTCATTTTGCTACTAACTGGAGACAAGAGTCAGTAGAGATTACCTCTGAACAAAAGAGTATTTGTCTCCTCTCGCTTACAATTTGCATTATGAAGGTATCTTTTTTACTGGACAGGAAGCAAGTGAAGTAATAAAGGAAGAACTCTTCCTTCATTCATCACTGTCCTCCGCAGCTAGTTCAGTGCCCCACACATAATACCTGCTCAATGCAACATAGATGGAATGAATAAACAAGAGCAGCATTCCTAGTGAAGAAGCCCTGAAATCTTCCTCCTTCCTTACTGACTCAGGAAATATATTTTTCTTTTGAAAAAGAAAATTGAAAAAAAAAAAAACCAAAGAACAATACAGATCTGTCTCCAAAATCAGATTTGTTTTCAAATATTTGCACACTTAATTTTTAACCAGACACATAAGGGCTGAATTTCTTTTCTTTTCTTTTCTTTCTTTTCTTTCTTTTTTTTTTTTTGTTACCTTTTGCTCTAATAAATGTGAACTTTATGAAATCTAAGGGGGGCAAGACAGCCGCCAATCATAGGATAAATACTTAAAGCTTCTTTTATTGTTTTTCAGCTGGTGCCCTTTGCTGAAGGATATCTCCTGTGTTCCTCTGTGACAGAGGCAGAATCAAAACATTTCATTTTATGGAAGCAATTAGACCCACATCTGTTCCAGAACTTCCATATTAAATGCTTGTCTGCATAGACCACGTGAATTTCAAAACGTGCATAAGCAGCAAGGGAGGTTTTAAGTCATACTGATGTACAAAAACGTTGTGGGATTTGGCCCTCTTTCACTTCGGTTCAATGGAAACACAACCTTTGATTCTTTGAGTAGTGAAAAACTTGTGGCTATCTCTGCTGAAACCAACCTAAGAAGGATTATAATAATTTTGGCTTTTTATAATTATTTAACATGTGGTTAAAAAAATGTCTTTTCACCTCTATATCCCTAGCATTGAGCTTGGCAGCTGTTCCATAAATAATTGTGGAATGATTAAAAGAATGTATGTGTGACAATAGGAAAAACTAAGTCATTGAGATTCTAGATGTGTGAATACATAGACTTTATATGAGGATGAAACCTGATTTTATTCCCTATATTAATAATTAGAATAATAAAATTAGTAAGGTAAAATTAAATATTTTTAATTAAATATACACATGCAAATAAATCAGTCACATATCTGCAAATTCCCTAATAGTTATTCATTACCCGGACTGGATCGGGCTTTAGAAAATAAGATTCTAGGTAAAAGATATAAAATTTAATGCAAAATCAAAGAAGGTAAGAAAACTAAATATTATATATATATATATATATATTTTTTTTTAATGTGTGAGATCATTATATATTCTTTAGTGCAGTTTTTTTCTTCATCGCTAAATTCCTGTCCCCCTTTGGTTTTCTTCCCTATCTCACCCTAGTCACAGGATTCGCTTTAACAACTGGTTTATATTTCCCAATTCAGAATAAGCTTTCTTCCTATTTACAAATATTTAAGGCAACTTCTTACTCTTCTTTGCTTCTCTACTAGAAATAGCTTCCCATTTATGTATTGTAATTCTCCTCCAATGATTGGTTCTTCAGTGATACACAGTTCTCTCTCCTCCCACCACACACACTTCCTCCTATGTCTCCTCTTTCCCTTCTCCTCGTTTTCCACTCTCATTCTTATATTTCAGATTTTAGTCATATCAGCCATCATTATTATTCCAAAGAAGGGCAGGGTGTTCCGATTATTCTCTAAAAACCCTATTTCTACCACCTTTTTAAAAAAAAGTCATATTATGATTCAGGTGGAAGAAGAGTTTCATGTTTTCTTTTCATCCCTGAGTTAAAATCCTCATTTTCTACCCTCTGCATTGAGACTTTTCATGCAATCCCTATGCCAACATTTCTGACTTTTGGACTTCCAGTTGTCCTTGTTATATACTTTTCACTTCTAAACTGTAGGCTAGGACTATGTCTTGCTCACCTTTTATCTCCAGCCCTTGACCTAGTGATTCGCACACTAAGAATCTCCATAAATGGTTGTTGAGCGAAATAATCAACGAATCAATGAAAAGGCAAAATTTATTGTTCAACTCGAAATTCATATAGAAAGTTAGAGCTATTTTAGATTCTTTCAGAACAATCTCTAACCTCTTTTTTTCGTTTTCCAAATCTATGATTGTACATAAAATAGATTTAATTAAATGCTAAGAAACTATAAATAATGGCCATGAGTAAGATCTGTAATTCAATGGCCAAAGTTTTTAAGAAAAACAATTTAATCTTGCCTTAAGACAAGACTTTAAAATGATGCCTGAGTGGCTCAGTCAGTTAAGTATCTGCCTTTGGGTCATGTCATGATCCAAGAGTCCTGGGATCAAGTCCCCATTGGGCTCCCTGCTCATCTGGAAATCTGCTTCTTCCCTTGCATGTCTCTTCCCCTGCTTGTGTATTCTCTCTCTTTCTCTCTCTCTCTCTGTATGTCAAATAAATAAATAAAATCTTAAAAATAGAATAAAATAATTTGGGTTGGAGGTGTCTGGGTGGCTCAGTTGGTTGGGCATCTGCCTTTGGCTCAATCATGATCCCCAGGTCCTGGCATTGGGCTCCCTGATCATTAGGGAGTCAGCTTCTCTCTCTCTCTCTCTCTCTCTCCCCGCCTCTACCCCTCCACCCTGCTTGTTCCCTCTCTCTCTCCCTTCTCTCAAATAAATAAAATCTTTTAAAAAATTAAATAAATAAAATAAAATGATTTGATTGTTTAATGATAATATATTTGATGATATATAGAAACTTTATTTGAAATACTATTAAAAATTATTGAATCGAAAGCTATATAAAACATCAATTAAAATAAAAATATCTGTTGTACACTGAAATCTCCATGATATAAAAAATTTAATATTTAACTTTTTTAATATTTATGCATCTTGCCCATACTGTCTTCCTTCATTCCATATGCCTTTCTTTCTACCCATGCACTTTATATTTCCCCCTGTGCACTTTATTGCACACATTATAAAGTAATCAAAGAGGAACTGAATTTTTCTTTTAAGGATATTAGAATCATTTATCCATTCATAAATTATTTAGTAAATACTAAATATATTTTACATCTAACCAAACAGGCATTTAAAAAATTTGTATGAAGTGGATTAGTATTTTTTAATTCTAAAATGAACTTTAACAATTTTCATTTTCAGTATCTAATTTATTAGATAATGACCATTGATCTATTCGCACTTTGCTACTCATGGTCTTTTTGAAAAGCTCTCATTGTAAGTTCCTATTCTCTCTGGTTATGAAACTTAGCACACTCTTTGTTTTCTAATATGTCCTTTAGTTAATCTTGTTGTTAATTATCGGCAACTAAATTGGAGACCATTTGGGAATGTGTATGTTAATAAAGTTCGTAATAAATGAATATGGGCAGTAGCAAAGATTTTAAGCCATAAAATTGTAAGCATGGCATCATAGTCTCTTGACAGAAATGAGAACTAAGAATCTATTAGATGATGAGCTATGAGAAGGTCTATTAATTGAAAGTGGCCCCTGGGTTCTTCAGATGTCACACAGTATCATACTTGTGACTACTTTAAAAGCCCCCTTTTTTCAGTCTCTCTGTGAAAATCTTGCTTGATTTGTTAACCTCTGAACATTACTGCCTGGAGTGGAGAACAATTAGATTCATTAATTTGTTTCCCTTCTCACTTGATTTAATACATCCTCAGTAATAGAGCTCACTAACAATTGTAGTCTTGACTTTGGTACTTATTAGCAAATTATACTTAAAGCTGAATATTAAATTATCATTCAGGAATGTGAATAAAAAGAGAGCAATTCAAAGCTGGAAAAAGAAATAAAAACCTATTTTTGGCACATACTTTCAGAGGCATAGGATTTATATACTCAGAATTGTTTGGGAGATACAAAATTTTTGTGGCATAATTTTTTCACGTTGTATTTTTTCTTAGTTAAACATAATTTCTATAATGAAAAGAGATGTTCTCTTGAGTGTAAATTATTAAATGATTCTGTCATGCCCTAAGGGAGTGATACTTCATATAGTTGATGGGTACTGATAAGCATTGAGTATCCTAACAAATTAAATCTGTCCCTAAACAGCCTTGGTTGAAAGAGTTCTAGTTTACTTTGGTGGACAGCTAGTTTTTAAACCTGCTGTAAATAACTAAAATGTTGTATTAATAAATACACATTAAAGATACCAAAAGAGAACAAGAAACAATGTAGGCTGAGTTTGGACCTAAAGTTTGACTAAAGAGGTAGGTGGAGTAACAAACAGAAAAGTCACTTTCATTCTGAATACATCCATCTCTACAATACACATTTGTGAGCTAGAGAGCAAAGATCAAAACCTAGTACCCAAGCAAGGTAGGTGTTGTTCTGGGAGACCTTTCCCACTTTCATAGGAAAGCCCAGAAAGTTGTACCTGTTGGGGTGAAGGAAAACCAGCTCTAGCCTTGTTTTCCATATTATAACTTCAACTGAGTGAAAGTGCAGTAAATGGTGCTGTTACTGCACACAAAATAGAATGGAAAAGGGAAGAAAAGTCGGGGATGGGAGCGAGGAGAAGAAACCTTCCTAGACAGCCTTCACATGGATTGGTTCCATAGTTACACACGAAGTAGGTAGGCCAGTGACTGTCAAACCTTGAACTTCCAACTGTTGAAATATCATTTCAAACAGACTACAAGGCAGCCGAATATCTATAGGCACACCAGGGAAAACAACCTGAATACAAATTGGAACTAATAATAACAAGAAGAAAGCAGCATAGACATTGGATCTTTTAGCAAATTGACTTTGTCACTTTCTAAAAGTAGATGACAAACTTCAACATTTTCTAGAGGGATCATGAAAGTATAAAAATGACATAGTAAGATTTAAAAATAAGCCAAAACAGAACCTCCAGACAGAAATACAATGACTAGAATTAAAAACTCAGGAGAGCATTCCAGCACCAGCTAAGATGGAATAACTCGATATAAATCCATCTCTCCCACTGATCTCGACTAAAATTGTGGGGCATTTTTCAAAAGCAACTACATGAGAACACTGACAAATAAAGAAGAGTGGATAGATATGGGAAAGAAATTAGATTTTGAAGAATGAATCGTTCTGTAGGGGAGTTTTCCTTTTTATTTGCTTTCTTTTCCTTTGCTTTCTTTTCCTTTGCTTTTCTTTTCCTTTCCTTTGTTTTTTGGCTTTGTCCCAACATTGGCCCAAGTAACAAACTCTAAATGAGGCATAGAAAACAAAAACTCTAAGACAAATCTTTTTTTTTTTTTTCTGGCTAAAGGACTAGAAAAAGAGCTGAACAGTCCAAAACAAACAAACGAAACCAAAATATTTTACTCATAAATCATGAAAATAAGTCTCTGGTACCTGCAGGGTATTGAGAAATCCCTGAGTGGAGAGAGCTGGACATGAGAATCCTCTAACACCATGCAAGACCAAACACAAGTCTAAGGTTTACATATGAACTGTGCATACATGTAGGAAAACATAAGAAATATCACAAAGGCTATGAGAAGAAAACCATGACAGAAAGCTCCACCCATGTCTCAGACTATCCCTGGAGTGTCCTGTGTGTATGGTGTATCCAGATAGCCTAGCACAGTGCTTGAAAACCAAACTGGCATTGGAATCGCTGCCCACATTAATTGTGAACTGAACCTAGCTGAGTTGACTGCCTGCTAGAATGAACAAATCAGTATGATCTAAAAATATTTTTTAGGCTCCAGAATCTCACAATACATTTAAAATTCCCAGGATACCATTCAAAATTACTCGACACACAAAGAAGAAAGGGTATCTAGAAAGTTAAATAAATCTAATCAATTAATTGAATCCAATTTCCTTTAAAAAAAAAGTCAACCTCTGGGGCACCAGGGTGGCTCAGTTAAGCCACAGTTAAGCATCTGTCTTCGGCTCAGGTCATGATCTCAGGGTCCTGGATTGAGCTCCACATCGGGCTCCCTGCTCAGTGAGGAGTCTGCTTCTCCCTCTCCCTTTGCTTCTCCCCACCTCTCATGCTCACTCTCTCTTTCTCAAGTAAATAAAATTTTTAAAGAAAAAAAATTAACCCACAATGATCCAGCTGTTTGGATTATCAGATAAAAACATTAAAGTAGGGGCATCTAGGTTGCTCAGGCAGTTAAGTGTCTGCCTTCAGCTCAGGTCATGATCTCAGGGTCCTGGGATCGAGTCCCACATCAGGCTTCCTGCTCAAAAAAACAAAACTAAAGTAGCCATCATAATGTACTTAATGAGGTAAAGTTGAATGCCTTTGAAATAAATGGAAAGATAAATGGTGAAAAGATATTTTGCACTGAATAGATACTACACAAGAGAACAAAATGGAAATTATAAAATTGAAACCTAAAATATATGAAATATAATCAAGGCATTAATACTAGAATGAAGATGACAGAGAAAGAAAAATAAATCAATAGTAATCCTCCCATCTGAAGAACAGGGAGAAAAAAAAAAAAAACAACAACTAAAAAATATTAAACAAAACCACAGAGATTTGTACCATAACGTCCAAAGATCTAACATTTGTATCATTTGAGTCCCAGAAGGAGAAGAGAAAGAGATTGGTGCAGAAAAAGTATTTGAAGAAATAATGGTTGAGAACATCCCCAATTTGGTGAAAGACATACATTATAGATTTCAGAAGCTCAGCAAACCCCTAAGAGGATAAACTCCAAAGCACACTAAGATATATCAAACTAAAACATCAGAAAGCCAAAAGTGAATCAAAAGATGTTTTAAGCCTCCAGGGTAAAAATATAAATGCTATAAACAGGAATGTGACTGAATAAATACAGATTTTACATCAGCAACCTTGAAGATAGGAAACAATAGGGCAATATCTTTAAAGCATTGATAGAAAGCAAACATCAACACATTCTGTATCAAGTGAATACATAGTTCAGGAATGAAGAAAAAAATAGAGGCATTTTAAATTAAAGAAAACTAAAAGAATTTGTCACCAGTGTGTTTGCTTTATAATAAATAAAGGAAATTCTTCAGGATGAAGAGAAATAATTCCAGAGGGTGACATGGATTTTCATGAATGAAAGAAGAGCAACAGATAGGGTAACAATTCACCATAAACATAAAAAGCTGGATAAAAGCAAAAGATGGCCTGTTGTCTCTTAAATTCCTTAAAATATGTATGACTGTTGAAAGCAAAAGTTACAATGTTTTTCTGGTTGGCTTTGAGGTATAAAATATAGTATACATGAAAACTAAGGTTAAGTAGAGAAGATAAAGAGACTGATATAAAAGGCCTATATATTTTCTTTGAAGTGGTAAATGATAACTCTAAGTAGATTATATGTTAGGTGTGTATAGTTTAATCCTTTGAGTAACAAGTAAGAAGAAAATATAAAAACACACAGCAAAAAGTAATGGGATATATTAAATTTGGAATTAAAAATTAAAGGGGTCCCAAAGAAGGAACAAAAGGGCAAACGAGGGTGTGGGGGAAGGACAAACAGAAAACAAATAACAAAATGGCGGACCTACATCGCTATCAATAAGTACATAAAATATACGTGATCTAACTGCTAATAGAAACAGGAGGAATTATAAACAAATTTGAAATTATAGAAAATTTTAGCACTCCTTTTCTGCAATTGATAGGAAAAGTAGATATAAAATGTAGGATAAAATGGAGCTGAATAACATTATCAACCGACTTTTAATTATGGTGCATTTTAAAACATCTGACCAAACAATACATATTCTTTTCAAAGGCACATAAAACAATCACCAAGGTCGATCATATAATAGACCATAAAAAAATCTCAGCAAATTAAAAACAAACTGAAATCAATTAAAGTTTGTCACTCTGACCATAATCAAATTTAACTAGAAATCAATAATAGAAATATACCTCTATAATACTCCAATAGGACATTAAGCACATTTCTAAATAATATATAAGTCAAAGAGGAAGTCCCAAGAGAAATTAGAAAACATTTTGGACAGCATGGAAATGAACATATAGCAAATGTGTGAGATGCAGTTAAAGCAGAGGTTAGGCAGAATTCTGTCTCACAAAATATCTGTATCAGAAAAGAAGAAAGGTCTCAATCAATATTCTAAGTTTGCACCTTACACACACACACACACACACACACACACACACACACACACACAGATATACATATATATAGAGAGAGAATTAAATGTAAAGAAAGGAGACGATAGAAAACAAACCAAAAAAGAGCATAAAAAATGAAAATAAAAACATAAAAGCAATAGAGAAAAAAATCAATAAAATCCAAAGACGTTTCTTCTAAAAGATATTATAACTTAATACAGCTCTATCCAAATTAACCAAGAAAAGAAAGGAAACAAAAATTACTAGTATTTAGAATGCAAGGTTGGTATCACTACAGACACCAAAGACTTTGAAAGGATTCTTTTCTTCCTTTCTGTTCAGTCTGGGAAATTCTCATTGACTTGTTCTCAGTCAGACCTTACCTATCCTTCATCGTTTCTGCTGGTGATTTCATCCAATTAATTCTCCAGTATAGTCATTAAGTTTTTCTGTCCTAGAAATTGAATTTTATTTACAGTTTCATTTTTCTGCCTTATTACTTCATCTTTCCACTTTTCTCCCTTCTTTCATTAAATGCCTAAATATTTGAAGTTATTTTAGAGTCCTTGTTTTCTAAACTCTACATAACTCATGTATAGGTCTGCTCTACTGATCATTAATTTTTTTAATGGGCTACATTTTTCTGTTCCTTTGTACATGTCATAGTTTTTGTATTTTGTCCTGCACATTTTGTACTCAAAGAATACTAGAGAAAGTAGATGATAATACTCCCCAAGAAAAAGACTTGTTCTTTCCCTATCAGCAAGGGTGAGGATTTGTTTTATTCTTCCTTCTGATCAAAATTTGAAGTGGGTCAGATCTCAATTAGAACTTTAATTATTATCAGTTTTACTCTGATTTGTATCTTGTGGGTGGTTTCAAGCTCTTTCCTCCAGCTGTCCTATCTGTATGGTGTTTTGGGATATAAGCACTGTGAAACTCAGGATCTTCTTCTGCTTTCTGTTCCATGCCCTCCACTCCCAAACTCCCTTTTGCAGAGAAGACTAGCTCTATGGTTTATACACACCTAGATTCAGGTCTGCCACACTAGTCTACCTTTGGTATTATACATTCAGCTGGTTTCTCCTAATTGCAGAAAAATTTACCTGCCAAGAGCAAGCTTACTCTTCCAACATCCAGACCCAGATTTTAATGTGGTCTCTCATCTCAGCTTACCTATTAAATAAATGTCTTCCTTCTCTGGAATTTGATTGTTACTCACTTCTATAGCTCTTCTGTATTCATCTATCCTTCTTTTCCTCCCTTCCTTCCTTTGTTCCTTCCTTCCTTCTCTTCTTTCCTTCTTTCCTTCCTTCCTTTGTAATATGTCAGCTTCTCTGGTATTCACTTACTCTTATACCAGAAATACTGATATTTTACAATCTTTTATAAGTTATTCAAAATAGACAATATCAAAATTATTTTGATTTTAAAGATTATTATTTCTACTCTAGAAACACATGTCTTCTTCTCAATGAAGACCGTGCTTATAAAAATACTATTTTTTACCTAACCAGTAGAATAAGAGGTAATTTATTTATATATTCATACAATTACTTATTTTTAAAACTATTTACTATCCTATATTCCACGTCCTCTTCTAGGGACTAAAAATTCAACAATGAACAAATCAAAGGTAAAGCAAAACAATCACAACAGACAACTCTGAAAAAGAAAAAAAGAGGGGTGCCTGGGTGACTCAGTCAGTTAAGTAGCTGCCTTTGATCAGGTCATGATTTCAGGGTCCTGGGATCTAGCCCTGCGTTGGGCTCCCTGCTCAGGGGGTGGTCTGCTTCTCCCTTTCTCTCTGTGCTCTCTCTCTCTCACTCTCACTCTTTCTCTTGCTCTTTCCAGCAAATAAAATCTTAAAAAGAAAGAAAAAAGAAAACAATAGTAAAACATTTTAATGAGTAATGGGTAAAAAAGAAGTTGATTTGGGATACTGAGCAAGCATACATCACTCTCAAAAATGTGTGCTGGAGCATCAATTGATTTACATACTATTTCTTTCCTTTATTAGATTTCAAATTTGGCCAGGATAATATCTGTGCTGGTTTTGTTAAACAATTTATATTGATGCTTTGAAGGCTCTTTTGCTTTCTGTTTATTAGCAATTAAATCACTGTATAAATATTTGCTGAATGAATGAATTCTGTCATGGTAGCAACCAAACATCTGGGAGTTTATAATAAAAAGAAAGGTCCTGGATGCAAACAGTCTTAAATAAATATAATGCCTGTGGGTGCAATAATATTGTAAAAATGTTAATGTGTAATTTAGAATGTGACATCTGTAATCAGATTGCCTCAGTTTCAAGACAAGATCTACCACTTATTAGCTTTTATGATTTTGGTAAGTTAGTTAATATCCATATACCTCAGTTTCTTCTTCATCTGTACTTGGAAAAATAATAGTAACTTTTCTATATGTTGTTATGGGCACTAATTAATGTTTGTGAAGTGTTTAGAAGAGCACTTGGTAATAAACAAGCACAATCTGAGAGTTTGCTATTCATAGGAATAGTGGTAACAGTAGTGTATATCAATATTATATCACTTTTCTATTGCTGTATGACAAATTACCACAAACTCAGTGGCTAAAAACAATACCCGTTTATTAGCTCGCAATTCTGTGGATCAAGGGTCTTGATTGGGTTCTCTTGCCTAGGAGTTCAGAAAGTCAAAATCAAGGTGTTGGCTAGACTGGGTTTTTATTGGAAGCTCTCAGCTCTGAGGAAGAATTTGCTATAAAGCTTGTTCCGATTATTGGCAGGATTCAATTACTAGTGCTTATAGGGCTAAAGTCCTGATATCTTGCTGGGACTGCTCTCAGATGCTATCACTTCTGCTTAGATCCTTGCCTCATAGCCTATACAGCAAAGGAAAATCTCCACCCCATCAAATCCCTCATGCTTCAAATCTCTCTGACTTTCTCTTCTGTGACCAGCCATAGAATACTCTGCTATTAAAAGGCTCATGGAGGTAGATTAAATCTACCCAGATAACCTCTGTGTCTTAACATCAAGAATCTCAATTATATCTGAAAAATCCCTTTTGCTATGTAACATAACACAATCAAGGTTGTAATATAGCAGGGGCCATCTTAGAATTCTACTTGCTCCATTTCTCACACCAGGAATCCCACAAAAAGGTATCTGACATAGAGAACTGACTGTACTAACAACTATCCAACCTACCTTTCTCCTAACCTTATTGTGCATGTTCCGTTAGCATTAAGTGAAGGACTGACAAAGATGAAATTACCCTTTTAGGGAATGGAGTATTTGCAAAGAAAAGGTATAGTCTCCCTTCATTCATGCCACCACTCTCCAGAGATTTTGGAAGACTTCAATAGCATCACTTAGTGATGTGTGAACTGGTGCACTCTCCATAATCAAGAGACTAGAGAGCATGTTTCATTTGATAGTTGTCTAAGCTACTAGACCAGCAATGCACTGATGCTGCTGGATGTGCAGGAAAATGGGTGGAAGAGAGATAGCTGCCATCAGACATGAGCTGCCTGTGAGTCAGCCAACAGCCCTACTGTTTGGTTAGGGAAAGACAGCGTTTCCAGCCCAAGAAAACCTTAATTATTTTCCCACATGTAGGTACTGTCAGTTTGTGATTTAACATCAAGGGAATTTTTTGTTGCTTGGTAGCATGAGATATACTCATGGTAAATCAAACCCAACTTTATTAACAATAAAAAAAAATTATTGACCAAAGCAAGTTCATGGTTACAAGATACCATGTGAGGAGCTGCACAAGTCACAAAGGTAATCCCTTATAGTATTAAATTAAGCTTTTGAAAATAATATGTGGCCAGTCAAGAACTCAGATATTATGTGGAATAATATGAAATGACCACAAAATTTAGTGTATTTATAGTACATATTAAAATTTAGATGAGAGAATTTAGTACAATGCATCAGGCTAGGGAACATTCAAGTGAAAATGTTAATTCTTAGGACTTTATAGTTTTCTTAGGGATTTTTTGAATGGAAGATATATTATGGTGGCTTCTATACAGTTGGCATTCAATAATATTTAATGATATAATAAATTTACTTCTCTGTGCCCAAAAGCATAGACTTATTTTTAGAAAAAATCAGGATGAGGCAGTGAAAGAGAATAGAAATTCGCCTGGAGTGAATAATTTCTGAAATATAGGAGTGAAAAAGGCAGGCAAACCAGATAAGGCAAAGGCTACAGAAGACCTAAGACCATGATTAGGTAAAGGAAATTTCTGGAGAAAGTGAGGCTGTAGGGACACGGGTAGGGTAGAACTTTTTCATCAGGAAATTGAAGTTTGGATCAACATTCAGGATAATAAATCTCTTTGTGAATCCATAGAGTATAATATGAGGAAAATAAATGGAAGTATATTCAGAGAGCAGAGGACTCAAACTCATTTGGTGCTAGGTACAAAATAGTAAAAGTGGTCCTCATTTATTAGAAAGGTTCATTGTTTACTCCAAGAATATTATCTTCACCCTAACATCCCTTAGAATAATGTTTTAAAGGTATTTGATACAGAGATTGAAATGCATCACTACGCATGATTTAGCATTAACTTATTGTTTGTATACAGGACTATCTAATAGAATTTTCTGTGATTATAAAAATGTTGTGTATCCACATGATAGTGTGGCAGCCCACGTATGACTAGCACTTGAAATATGGCTAGTGGAACTGTATAATTAAATTTTAAATTTTGTTCAATTTTGAGTCATGTAAATTTAAATGTAAGTGCCACATGTGCTTTGCGGCTACCATATGGCACAGCAAGGATAGAAAATAAACTCGTATTGGTGGCCTTAATTTTTAAAATTCTCTTTTTACTGGAAAAATTAATCAGTGAACTAAAAATAGATGCAGGAGCTTCTAAATTTCACAACACTCATATTTAATGGCTTAGAAAAATGTGAATTATTCCCTTA
Source organism: Potos flavus (assembly GCA_028534135.1). NCBI lineage: Eukaryota > Metazoa > Chordata > Mammalia > Carnivora > Procyonidae > Potos > Potos flavus. Next base: position 77,585,136 of record CM052884.1, on the reverse strand, counting down.
TTTAGAATAGCTACAATGGATTTGGTGTTAACATTACCTGCCACTTTGCTGTACTTTATAAATCACTAGATGTTTTTGGCTGGTAACTCCATTTTTTTTCCAGTGGTCCCTGTGCCTTTCCTTGCTCTCTGAGGATCACTCCCCCCCCAACCACATTGTTCTGAAAGTGGTAGCATAAGGATTTCTGTCATGCCTAGGCTTACTCCAACTACAGCTTTTAGTACATCAACATTTGCCTGCATTATTTAATTCTTGTTTTCATTTCCACAGTTAAAAACCTTTCCCAGAAAACAAACTCGGTGTCATACTCTTTTACTTTGTCAATGTTAAAATAAATTTCTGGATTCCTGAATTGCTTCTTCAACTTTTTGCCTATGCTCACTCACTGTTATCTCTCCCATTGCATATATCCCCAGAGATAGGCCAAAGTGTTGCCTGATGATTATTTTTATTTAAAAAAAAGATACCCAAAGACTTTTTTAATTATCTATAGTCATGCTAGAAATAGTCATAACAGGAGCAGCCACACTAAGGAAAACATCAACACAACAGTAACCATTTTTGCTTTGGGTTTTCAATTCCCAACATGCAAAACGAAAGTTTCATACTGATTTTTACATTTCTATTATACATCAGAAAATCCAGGGGAAATGAATGAGCAGGCCTAGAACTGGCAAACTGATTTCAATATCATACTTTTATTTTTTAAATTAATGTCTAGGGTCTTTCACTACTTTTCAAAATGGAAAATCCTATGCTCAGTCTAACTTTCCCAAAGAACCTATCAGGTTGTCTCATATGTTCAAAAATATGACACAGCTGATATAAATAATACATAAAAAGAACCCTTTAGTGAGACCATGTGGGGAGAGGGAGAAAAAACATGAGTCAAAAGCATATTAAAGATGTTTTCATTCCCAGCATCTTCACTAGTATACTCTCATCTCAGTCTACCCACTCAGAGAAGGGAATGCTTCGAAGGATACAGCAAAGATGCCACTTCCTTCTCCGAGGCAGGTTTTGTGCTTTTTGTTTTGAGACTAAAGCATAACAAGTTAGGGAGCAAAACATATCCAAGTATTCTCACACATCTAAATTAAGGTCATGAGAAATGCATGTGGCAAGATTTTTTCTTCAAATCCTTAATCTCTATTTTTTTTTTTTTACTTCCTTCTTCGGATGTAAAGATACTCATTCGGTTATTCAACACAATCATCAAATATTCATTGAACGAGTACTATATGCCAGGCACAGTGCTAGGCATTGGGGTGCCTAGGGAACAAAAGTGACAAAAATCTCTTGACTTCTAAAGCTCACCTTCTAGTGGACTTCAACTGTCTTCCTAAGGAATGTTTGAAAATTTTTCTTCCCAGTTCATGGAGTTTTTAACTTTATAACCCAACAGAAAAAGATGGCCACTTAACTCTGCTCTCTGTGGTTGAATGTGATTTGCCCCGAGATCTTTGAGAAAATAAAATCACCATTGTTAGATGGATAACCATGTGTTAGAATGAAAGATACCTCCCAGTTTAGGTAGTGGGTTACCTATCTAACAAATACCATACTCACGGTCTTCTCTATAGAATCCTACATTTGGTGGCCATGCAATCTATGATATAAGAAAGTCAAAGTGGTGTTGTTTTTCTTTCCACTTGTTTATTCAGGGACGGACAGGTGGTACACTTCTGTTCAATGCCATACAAAGGAAATCTGCTCAGATGTTTTTTTGAAAAATTCAATTCTCCATAAAAAACAAGATATTTGGCATGTAAAACATGCAATTACTTCATCCCTTTCTTCCTAGATGAGAAGATCCTTTATGACAATATTATGTCTGGAATTCTTAAAGTCATTTACAAGATACAAAATATGTCAGGGTAGAAAAGTAGTGAGCCTAGATTCTGTGGGCTGCATTGGCACTGTGGGAGGGTAGTGAGTTTGAGTACATGGAAACATCTACTTCCTGACAGTATGTGAAATGATAAAATGTGTGTGCTAGTTATGTTAGGGAGGTATTTGGTTACTCAAATCCTAAAGCATCATGACTGTTACAATTAGGATAAGCAGTAGGATTTTGACCTTTTCCTTGTAGATAAATTACAACAAATAATTCATTCTCAAGGAATTTCTTTAAGTGTAAATTTTCTATCTACAACATGAATTTAATTTTAAATTTAAGTCCAAAGCAAACAGGAAAGCATCGATTTTGACTGGACACTCAATTAGCAATGGTAATGAGCAAGTCACAATATTGCATGAAATATTATTAGGCAATGTCCTAACATTGCTTCTGTATGGTTCAAGGAAAACAAATATGCTTGAATGGATTACCACTTATTTTAGCTTCTCACAAACAGTATTTTCCATTAAAAAAGAGAAAAAGTAAAGGTGCAGAGAATTCATAATGATGCTAATAAAATATAATTTTATAAACCCATTCACCTATCTATCTTATCTTGAGTTGAATAATGCCCTCCCCCTCAAGTTATATCTACACAGAACCTCAGAATGTGACCTTTTATGGAAACAGAGTATTTGCAGATATAATTAAGATGAAGCCATACTCCATTAATGTGACCCCAAGTCCAATAACTGGTATCTTTATAAGAAAATTTTGGACACAGATACAGACACATGGGGAGAACATCAAATGGAGATGAACATATGCATAGGCACTATGCATCTACAAAGCAAAGGATGCCAAATATTGTCAGTAACCATGAGAATCTAGGAGAGAGTCATGGAACAGAGTCTCTCTCTCAGAAGCTTCAGAAATGATCAACATTCCTGACATCGGTACTTCAGGATTCTGGCCTCCAACTCTGGGGGAATAAATTTCTGTTGTTTTAAGTTACCTAGCTTGTGGTAATTTGTTACAGAACTCCAGGAAACTAATAATCAATATGTTTATGGCTAACGCAAATGAGTATGTAAGATATAGTATGCAATTTTGCCACTGCTAAATATTTAGATTTTTGATAAGTGAAAATTGTTTTTCATGCAATTTGAATTTATGTGATTCATAAGGTCGTTTCATATGCTTAAGGAATATTCCTTTCCTCCTCTGTGAAATATCTTCTCACCTATTTAGCTTGTTTTTGTTAAGCAAATTTTGTCCTCTAGATAATAACAGCATTGAGATTTGTCTCGGTGTACAAATTGCAAATATCTTCCCTCAGCTCTTTTTATCTTTTGTCTTTTAATTCTTATAGTATAAATGTCCTTGCATGTTTTAAAATTTTATTCAAATTTATTTTTTCTCTTATTTATCCTGTATTTTAGATTAAATGGAGGTTCCCACAAATCCAAGACTATGATGGAAATTATCCATACTCTTTCTAGTAGGTACAGAGCTCCATTTCTACATTTAAATCTCCAATCTGTATTCTACTATGTAACTTGAAGTTCAGATTACATTCAGTAAATTTTCCAAATGGCTTCTCAATTACTGCCTTATGAAAGCAACCACTCATCACATGATTTGAGATACTAGTTTTACCTTTTACCAAATTTCTCTCTGCATGTATATCTCTTTCTGGACATCCTTTTCTTTGCATTATTCTATCTATTCAATCACTGATGTCACAAGGATTAAATTATACAAACATCATATTTTAACACTGTGTTTGGGTAGTACCGTAATATTTTGCCTCAATTGGGGTGCCTGGGTGGCTCAGTGGGTTAAAGCCTCTGCCTTCGGCTCAGGTCATGATCTCAGGGTCCTAGGATCAAGCCCTGCATTGGGCTCTCTGCTCAGCAGGGAGCCTGCTTCCCCCTCTCTCTCTGCCTGCCTCTCTGCCTACTTATGATCTCTCTCCTCTCTGTCAAATAAATAAATAAAAATATTTTTAAAAATATATTTTGCCTTTATTTTCCTGATCTTCAATCTTATTTGTATTTTCCATGAGAATTAATAATCAATTTGTCCACCTTCGAGAAGAAAATGATTATTTGATATGAATCACATAAAATTAATTGTATATTAAGTAGCATTGACATTTGTCATGTTGAATCTCTCTATCCAAAAATGTGTGATAACTCTTCATTTGTTCAATTCTGTTTTGTAGCTTTTAGAATTGTTTTAATACTTTCTTCATACACCATTTGCAAACTTCATGTGAATTTTATGTTAGGTATTTTATATTTTATTGATATTATAAATAGGTCTTGTTTTATCTTGTAACTTTTCTCTTAAATATAAAATGCTCACTTTTAGCTTCCTATATATGGAATATTATCCCACTCCTTTATTAATTCTGCCAATACTATTACCACTTGTAGCTTTTCATTTGATATTCTTGGACGTTTTTATACACACATATACACACACACACATGCATTCATAGCAGCTGCAATAAATATAGTTTTGCTTCTTCCTTTCTACTTCCTTGGCTTAGTATTGCTTTCTCTTATGTAAACACACTGACCATTTATTCAATAGTAGGAGCAATACTGGATATCCTTTTCTTTCCTCTAACTTTAGAAGAAATGCTAGTAATATGCATTAATTGAAATACTAAAGTTTACACTAATATATAATTTTAAATCTATTTTAGAACTTTCTATTTACTATTTTATAATATGAATGTGTTTTTTGTCAAAAGCCCTTTCACCATCTATATTTTTCTTCTTAGGTATATTACTATGACAAATTATTATAATAGATGCCTTCATTGAATCAACTTGCCTTTTCTTTTCATACTTGCATTCTTTTTTTTTTTAAGATTTTATTTATTTATTTGACAGAGAGAGAGAGAGAGATCACAAGTAGGCAGAGAGGCAGGCAGAGAGAGAGGGGGAAGCAGGCTCCCTGCCGAGCAGAGAGCCCTATGCGGGGCTCGATCCCAGGACCCTGAGATCATAACCCGAGCTGAAGGCAGAGGCTTTAACCCACTGAGCCACCCAGGTGCCCCCATACTTGCATTCTTGAGAAGAATCTCAGTGGATTATGATATATTTTCTTATTCACTGTTGTAAGCTATTTGCTAACCTGTATTTAACATTTTCATATTGATATTCATAATTGAGATTTATTTGTAGTTTTATTTTTCAATTAAATGTTTATTAGGATTGGATAACAATGTTATAGTCACTTCATAAAAGGCATTTTTAAGGTTTTCTTTTTTCATGCTCTGAAGCAGTCTTAAGATCACAATGACTCTCTGATCCTTGAGGGTTTAGAAAATTTCCCCTGTGAAAAATTTAGACTCAGGACATTCATTTGGCTTTTGCTTTGGAGAGTATATGAAGCTCATTTACATATTAATGTGTCTCAATTACTCTATTTATATTTTTTCTCTTGTCTGGGGTTTTGAGTTTTCTTGCTAACAAAAATTTATGTATCTGCTAACCCCCACAACTATCTTCAACTTCTATTTCTCTTGACCTAGTGTTCTTTTCATGCTCAATTTGTTTTCTATTTTCAGTATATTCCCTCATGAGTAGGCTCTGTCATTTTAAAAGAGTATCTGATGGATACTTCAGAGGATCATAATAACTTATACCAACACAGTCCTGTAAACTCTCTTATATATTCTCATATATGCATGCATATAGTTTTTTTTTTAATTGTATTATGTTCATACTCATCAGCAATTTAGAATCTGTAAGGGATTTTCTATATTTCATTGATTGACTTTCAGGCAACCCAGTCAAGGTTCTACTCAAAATAGGTAGAAATATCCCTTTATTTTAGGATGTGAGTATCTGTTCTTTTTTTTTTACTTTATAGATCCATCAAGAACCTCTTTCTCCTCCCCACTGATGCCTACTAGATGACTCCTGATCTCAGGATGGTCATACCACCCATGTGTAAAGTTCATTAGGATTTTCTGTCATCAAGTTTTATTGAGAGTATCATTTTCGCGTTGTTGATTAGTATCTTATTTGGTCTGTTTTGTTCTTTGGAAAATTTTGTGGCAATTCAAAAATGTTTTTGCCCTCATCACACATCTGAAAGTCACAAGTGTCTTTTAAAACTAGGGAAAAATCAGGAGGATGCTATGTGGTTACTTTTGGAGAGAGTAAGAAAGCTAAGAAGCAGACTATATCCATCAGCTTGGTGTATCTCAGAGTGAAGAGGCAAAGGTGAGTACAAGGATATTCTGATCTAAAGACAAAAACACACAAAAAATATCTGAATAACTGAGAGCTATGAAAATTAAGCAAAAGAAATGACTGGGGTGTTCCTCTTGAGATTCTAAAGTTTTCCCAAGGCTGTAGCTGTTAGGTTAGCGTAACCCATTCCTCAATAATCATGAAGATCGACCTTTACATAGGCCTAGTACTTTTGGACCATAATCTAAGTCACATCATACCACAAATTCATTTCTTGTCTCATTAAGTTCTCTGGGCCTCTATAATAGCATTAATTTGAGACTAGTTTTTTTCAATCGAACTAGGATTTTGCACTTAATGATTTTGTTTGAAGATTCCTGAGCACTTCCGTCAATAGTGAGGTCAATACTTGAGAGGGAAAGCTAATTTTTCACAGATTTGGCTTAGGTGTTGATTTTATTTACCAGCCCTTACCACCTTGGTCAATTTTTTAATCTTGATCTTTATCACTTTTGTCTCACCTCTGTAAGAGTTGCCAAGAAATTTCCCAGAATGTATAGACTATTTCTCACCTAATGAACATTTCTTTCTGCAAGCGTAATAAGAGCTTATGCATATATATTTGTTGCATCATGTGAGATTGGACAGAGAGAAAAATTCTGTGCAATGGATTCTTTCACTTCCTCCTCACTTGTGGTATTTCTCTTGCCAGAAAATTTATGGAGAAAAGAGTAAAATGGCAGAAGTAGCATCTTCTCCCGGTGTAGCATATGCCTTCATGTCATCCTCCTGCCAAGGGGACTGGAACCAAGCTAGCTATTATGGTGACACTTTAGTAATCTCATCTCCAAGCAGGATATTGGTGCCTTACATTAGCTGATCTCCTGTACAGAAATGTTCTGGTCAAAAGCTAAGCAATGCAAATGACAAAAAACTTAGAAATAAAATCCAAATATTATTTCTGGAATGTTGGATGGATACTCATACATAACCACAAAATGAGCCCAGTGCACAGACTGGATGACTAACCTTTCTTTGAGCTTGGTGGCGATGCTCCCAATGATTTCCTAAATCCAAATGGAATCACAGCCAGACTCCTTGAATTTTCTCAAGCATTCCAATTTCAATCATGAGCTGGTTTAGCTGGAAACCAGGTTCTTCCCAAGTTCACTAGAAGACTTCTTGGCTATAGTTTTAGACTTTCTGGCCAAAACTAAGCTAAGTAGCCAAGGTTAATTTTTTTTCTATGGCTTATTATAGTCTTTGCCATTTACTTCCTGGAAATTGCTGATAAAAATCATATGACTGATATTAAAAATTTATTTAGATATTTTTCCCTCTTCATTTTATTATTTATTCTTTCTGTAATTTGTTTTTGGTGAGTTCTATAGTAAACAACTAAATAGAGTTCAAGAGGCACATTTTCTATTGATTAATCTCAGTTTATGTGCTTGACAATTTTGTTCCAACAGAATGGCTAAGAGTTTCTTCTCAAAGGTGATCATACCACTAAGATGAATGAAAACATCATTCCCACGGACAAAACAATTGACACACATATATAACTTTTTCTTCACATACATTACAAAAAAAGACTTTTCTATATAACATTTTTGATAAACATTTTAAAATTATCTTTTAAACTTTTATCACTCAAACCTCTTACACACACAATAACATATAAACTCATCAAGTTACTATGTTGTACACCCGAAACTAACATAATATTGTGTCAACTAAAAAAAAAAAATATTGTGTCAACTATATTTCAATTTAAAAAAGAATCTTAGTTGTATGTATGAATTAAAAAACAACTATTCCATACATTTTCCTATATTATCATGAATAAGTCGTAAATGTGTTTTTGAAAAGTTGAAGATAAAACTACTACTGTTCAGCTGCTTGGATCATCACTGGATCTAATGATCTCATACCATGAGTAGATTCAGGAGATTTAATACGGATTTTGTGTTGTTGCACTTTGGCTACTAACAGGGATTTATATTTCCTAGTTTCAATTAGACACTTATGCACAAGATACTAAGGAAGATACATACGCCCACAGTGATGGTTGGCCACCATTTAGTTACTCCTTCACAAGTGGAATAACCGTTGTTTTTATCCTTTACTTTTCATCTTTGCCTAAATGACATTGTAACTATTTTCTAAATGAGAGAGTAAGCATGGTGGGAAAGGAATGTTGGACTTGCAACCAGACAGAATATCAGATTTAACTTCAGGTTGCAAGGAATTAAATGATTGAATTAAGCTCTTTGAGCTTTCTGGATATAATGATTGTTTTACATATAAAGTCTTACAAAATTCAACCCTATAATTAACAAAAGTATCATAATGCATGCCCGAAAGCATTGCTATTTCATAATCCATATCTAAGTGCTAATGGTCCAAATGTCATATGAGCATAACTGCTTTATTATTATTGATACCAAAACTGTTAGTGGAATGTTGAGTCATTCCTTTAGATGTCTTAAATTTTGTATCATATTTCTTCTGAAAAGACTATCTACTTATGATTAGGATAAAATTTATGTCCAGAATGTCCCCTAATGTTTACTGAACACCAAGAGGGTTTCTCTTTCATAGGCACAGGGGAAAAAAAGAAAAGGCAAGACAAACAGGAATTAACATATTCCTATGTCATAGTTATTGAGCTAGGAGTTAAGTAAATATTAGCCAAAACACACACACACACACACACACACACACACACACACAAAACATAATTGTCTTTATGCTCTTCTATCTTTTGGTCTAATGGAAGCCACACTAAATGTGGAGTTAGAAGACAGGGTTTTTATGACTGGTTATAGCTATGTTAACAGAAAAAGTACTCAAAATTTCTGACCTCTTTATTTTCTGTCTCTTTATTGTAAGGTATTGCACTGTGAGCATCTAAGAGGAATGACACAAAGAAATATTTTCATATATGCTTTGAAAATCATACAGGATTTTCTTATTTATACATAATAAACATTGAATGACTTGGAGACTTTTATATTTATGAAAAATAATAGCTTAAGAAAACACTGCTTTATATAAATAGTCAACATGTATTAATGTACGGAGTGGATTTTAATGGTTTATATGCCCCAATTCTCGTTATTGAATAAAAGATATCAATAAAAATCCATAGGCAGTATTTAAGATATAAAATGAATGAATGAAGAACGAAAAAGAGAGACAAAACAAAAAAACAGACTCTTAACAATAGAGAACAAACGGATGCTTACCAGAGGGGAGGTGGGTGGGGCCATGGGTGAAATGGGGGATGGGGATTAAGTGCAATCTTATCATGATGAATACTGAGTGATGTAAAGAATTGTTGAATCACTATATTGTACACTTAAAAAACTAACACAACACTGTATGTTAACTAACCTAGAATTTAAAAACTTAATTTAAAAAATCATGAGTGGGGAAAATGAAAATGTATGTTAACTAAACTGGAATTTAAAAACTTAATAAAAAAAATCATGAGTGGGGAAAAAAATAAAGAAAATAACACCTGCTGGGGTAGCAATCTTAGTTAAACTATTTTTCTATAATCCTGACCATGATAATGATAAACTCACATGGAAAAGTATCAGGAAAATTAAAATAAAGCTTTAATGGACAATTATTCAGTAATTTCATTGTGATCCCACAAGTACTACATGTTGTGAAGAAAATGTTAAGAGATATAATAGCAAATTTGAGAAACTGGACCAGGTAGAAGGTTTCAAAGTAAAATAAAATCATCTGAAAGAGGTTGATGATGGGCAGTAGTAAATCAATTATGGGAACTGAAAACAAACCTAGAAACATTTTCCTTCAGAAAGAGAAATGCTCTGATTAATGCCTTTGGGAGGTTAAGAAATCTAAGTTTGGATTAAGATGGCTTTTCAGAACCCATCCATAAAATTACACAGGTGTTTATTGGTAATACCAAAAGGCACAAGATGTTTTGTAGTTTTAGAGGCAATGGGCTATGCCATATTTACTTTTATAATGCCAATATTTAGCACATAGTCTGGTACAAACAATACTTTCACTAATGAATGATGAATAAATGGGGTATTATTTGTTCACATGGAAGCCAGTATGGTAACAGAATTCTTGCTAGTGGAGCATAGCTATGCAGTTACCTAGAAATCATTGGTGTGTTCTGAGCAGTCTAATTTCTAAATGGCAAGACTGAAGGAAGGGCCAACGTAGATATTTCCTGAGACCAGGAGCTCAGTGGGGATGACAGGACTTTGCAGGAACTCCTAAATGAAGGTGAGCAGAACCTATCCCTCCACCACTATCTGCTGCTTGAGCGCCTGCACTCTCTGGGAAAAAAAACACTTTTTTATGGCACAGGTGGAAAAAAAAATGATTTCCCTAGTAGTCTGAAAGTTCTGCATGAGAAAACTCTAGGTTTTGAAGCTTTCCTGTTGAATGAAAAAGCAAAACAAGGCACACAGCAAGGATTCATAATGAGGATAAGTGGGAGCTACCTAATAAAGAAGGTGGGGTATTAGGAAATACTAGTTTTAGGTGCACGTACAGGGCGATGCATTTATACTTTTATAGTGCCAGGAAGTAGCGTTTTATTTCAAAGATACCCAAATTCTCTTTTGTAAAATATAATAAGTAATTAGATAAACTACAAAGAAAAAACTTGGAGTTTCACTTTGTAAAAAGTAACTATAGTCCAATAAATGAGTGAGAGAGGGATCAATGAATATTTCTCTTTAGTGATCATAAAACGAAATGGAAATGTAATGCTACACCCAAAATACTGTCTTCTGTGATTCCATATATTGGTGCTTGCTGTGCTAAGTCAAAAACAGTAATAATATTGCCCATTCTATTTTGTAAGCAGTTGTCCATGTTTTATCTCATAGATACACTATCCTTTTAATCAGAACACTCTAATATTGTTATTATAATATTAGATAATATTAATAGCATTTCAACTTTTAGATTAGGGAACTGGGGCCCAGGGCTTATGTAACTATAATATAATGTCTATAAAGACAAAGAATATGTCTTCCTTTTTCATCAGTTATCTCTAGCACATGGCATGTTCTTTAATCCCTTGAAGGCACTTAGAAGATATTAAATGGGGTAATTAAGAGAATTTTCCCAGATGATTAAGTAGTATTAGATTCAAATATGTCTTTGCCGTCACAATGCACATTTCTTACAGAAAGCAAGTGCGTTTCTTTGTTTCTGAAAACAACTCTACTTAGAAACTTGATGATAAAATTAATATACATTTCCTCCAGGAGGGACATTTTTTTCCCCCACAAATGATTATCTGAGGCAGACCACCAAAATTCAGGAGCCTATGTACTTGCTAGTTTGAGAAACATATTTATGTAATCTCTTTTCGGCTCTTCCATTATGTAGTTATTCAATCATTCATCAAATATTTATTGAGGGCTTCCTATGTGGCAGACATTCTTCCTAGTACTAGGGATGCAGTGGTGAATAAAAGAGCTTCTGTCCTCAAATGACTCATATTCGATACTTTATGTACTCTGACCTCCTAGACATGCCATTCAATATGAATTCATAAATGTTACTTGTCTTTTTAGAACCTCATGTCCCTATTTGTAAAATAGAGATGATAATTCCTTTCTTGCAAGGTTGCTAGGCAGATAATGTATATAAAATATGTAAGAAATTATAAAAATTGAAGCAACAACAGTGATTAAATTTTAAGGTTTACAGATGGCTGTCATAGATATTATCTTGTTAAATTCCCTAATAGGATTATAATATCAAGATTATGAAACAATATGGTCAGACAACCTCACTTTGAGTCCTTGCACAGATATTATCAGCTATTTGACCTTGAGAAGATGATTAACATTACTGACATAAGTTTCTTCATCTGCGAGGTGAAAACTACATTCTACTCTGCAAGGTTGTTATGAGGATTATTGATAATCTATGTAAATTGCCTACTCACTGAACAGTAACTATCATAAGTGCTCAAAATGATAGATATGAGAAGTTACAATTATATTGAGAAGCAGGAATTCTACTACCCTACTAGTAGGAATATGATTTGGTATAATTCTTCTGGAAAACTGTTTAGCAGCATCTCCTGAAGATGACTATAAGCATTTCCCATGACATGGAAACTCTACCCTACCCAATTTCACCAAAAGACATGCTTTAGGGTGATTTTATAGCCCAAATTTAGAAAGGTCTTAATGACAGTCACTAGTTGAGGAGCTATTCATACAATGGAATTCAACAACAGGAATGGATGATTTACAACACACAACAGGATCTGTGAATCTCAGAAACATTTCCTGAAAGAAGCCAGACTTGAAAGAGTACATATTCTCTAATGCCATTAACATAAGGTATAAAAACAGGTTAAATCATGTGTTTAGAAATTGGAACAGCAGTTATCCTTAATGGTGCTGAGTGTATAGTGATTGGAAGGAAACAGGAAGAGAGTTTTGCAGCTCTAGTTACAGAATTATATTCATGTTTATGAAAATTTAGAGTTTTCTACCAGTGCAATTTTCTGTACATGTATTTTTCTTTAATAAAAAGTAAAAAAAAATTATGTATTTATAAATAACTATTCTTGTTAGTATTAATATAAAAATTCACATGTTTAGAAACTTTCAAATTGATTGATTGATTTTTACCCTAAAATGTCAGAGTACATAGCTCTAGGAGACACTCATCTCTCACATACTTGAAGTCTCTTTCAGTTAGTTTTTCCAGACAAATTTGTAACAAGTGGCTCCTAAATCCAAAAGGTGAGGCCCTGACAGGATCTTTTGAAACAAGGGTCCCATTGCTTGACATGGACACGAATACCAAGTAACCTTCATACAACTGATCTATTTAAAAAGTAGGTGGGAGAAACTGTCACCAGCAAAGCAATAGATGAATTTAAAAAATTCTTTTGCCAATTTTGCAGAAGAGCCAACAAAAATTATCACACATTCTACTTATTACACTTGAGACATGTATTTATGACCACTGGTATTTCTAGTTCTTATGGAGAAAAATGTGCATAAAAGTACTGAGTATTTTCTTTTTTTTTTTTTTTAAGATTTTATTTATTTATTTGACAGAGAGAGAGAGATCACAAGTAGGCAGAGAGGCAGGCGGGGGGGGGGGGAAGCAGGCTCCCCACTGAGCAGAGAGCCCGATGTAGAGCCCGATGTAGGGCTCGATCCCAGGACTCTGAGATCATGACCTGAGCTGAAGGCAGAGGCTTTAACCCACTGAGCCACCTAGGCGCCCCAGAGTATTTTCAATATTCTATTTCAAGATACTCAATTCCATCACAACCAATGTGAGTCTAACTCACATGTTATGGACTGTTTATGTCCCCCGAAAGTTCATTTGCTGAAGTTCTAATACCCAGTGTGGCTGTATATGGAAGTGGAGCCTCTAACGAAGTAATTAAGGTTAAATTAGATCGTTAAGGTTGGAGCCCTGATCCAAATAATTGATTTTCAAAGAAGGACTGGAAAGACTTTGAGGAAGGGGTGATCCATTTAGCCAGAGAATACAAAGACAGTTTCCTTTCAAAACCTTTTCCTTTTACTTATTCCTTTTACTTATTTACTTATTTCTGCTGATCCTTAATAGAAAAACACAATTTAGCAGCCTCTCTTCTCAAATCTCTTGGACATACTTATGAGAGCTACAAACACCAAAGTAAGAATATTGCAAAAAAAATTTCAAACCAGCCCCAACTCAAAAAAGAAAAAAAAAAATAGTTACTAGGAATGACTTCGAAACTTTTTCCGCCCAAAAATTTGAAGAAACTCAGCAAATAAAAGAACCAGTAGATTCTTCTCCTAGCTAAATTGAATTGTAAATGTTCATCTCTGCCTTCTACCCTTGTCTCCAGCATGTAGAAAAAGTTCTAATGTATGAATTCAGTTGCAGGGAAAAGATCTGTTACATAACCTGTAGTAACAGGGAAATTATAAAGACCACTGGAGAACTTAGTGGATTTGATATCTACATCAGATACTTTAATACCTCTTCCTCTACATAAAAATCATCTTCTATAGTAATCATGAAGTGCAATGAATAATGGCCACAAGAATTTGGGAAAGAAACCTGAACTTCATGTATATATAATAGGCCAAAAAAAAAAAAAAAAAAAAGAAAGAAATTAAGTATAGAAGAGACAAAAGCATCCTTCTTTAATATTTGGCATTTTTTAGTTAATAAAATTTATTTTTTTAGAGCAGTTTTAGGTTCATAGCAAAAGTGACTTGAAATTGGTGTTTTATATTCTATGGATTTGAACAAATGTATGATGACATATCTACCACATATAGAATATTTTCACTTCACTAAAAGTCTTCTTTGCTCTGCCTATTCATCCCTCCTCCTGTTAACTCCGGGCAACCACAGATTTTTTTACTGTCTTCACAATTTTGCCTTTTCCAGAATGTCATATAGTTGAATTATACAGTGTGTAGCCATTTTAGATTGGCTTCTTTCACATAGTAATATGCATTTAAATTTTTGCCATATCTTTCATGGCTTGATAGCTCATTTCTTTTTAGTGCCAAATAATACTCCATTATCCAAATCTACAGAAGTTTATTTATTAATTTGCCTCCTGAAGGACATCTTGGTCCCTTCCACATCTTGACAAATGTGAATAACATTGCCATAAACATAGATGTATTGTGTTTGGACATAAATTTCCAACTTTGAGTTGAACTGAATTATAAGGAGTGTGATTGCTGAATCGTAGAGTATGTTTAGTTTTGTGAAACACTACAAAACTATTTTCCAAAGTGGCTGTACATTCCGAATTCCTACCAACAATAAACGAGATTGACTGTTGCTCTATATCCTAGCCAGCATGTAGTTATTGTCAATATTTTGGAATTTGGCCATTCTTCTAGGTGTGTATGTTTCCTTGTTATTTTAATTTGCAGTTGCCTAATGGCATATGATGTTGAACATCTTCTCATATGCTTATTGCCATCTGTTTAACTTCTTTGGTGAGGTGTCTGTTAACGGTTTTTGGTCCATTTTTAAATTGGGTTTTTTTATTATTGAGTTTTAAGAGTTGTCTGTATATTTTAGGTAACAGTCCTTTGTCAGGTGTGTCTTTTACAAATACTTTCTCCCTGTCTGTGTCTTGGCATGTCTTCTCATTCTCTTGACATTGTCTTTTGCAGAGCAGAAGTTTTTAGTTTTAATGAATCCAACTCATCAATTATTTCTATCATGGTTTATGTCTTAGGTATTTCTATCTAAAAAGTCACTTTCATATTAGAGACAATGTAGGTTTTCTTCTGTGTAATTTTCTGGGAGTATTACTATTTTTTGTTTTACATTTAGGTCTCTGATTCATTTTGAGTTAATTTTTATGAAGGGTTAATTTTTATCAGATTTGTGTTTAGATATTTCTTCTTCTTCTCTTTTTCCATATATATGTCCAGTTGTTCTAGCACTATTTGTTTAAAAACTACCTTCACTCCATTGTGCTGCCTTTGCTTGCTTTGTCAAAGATCAGTTGACTGTATTTATGTGGCTCTATTAATTCTAGGGGATATATATCTAACATTTTGAACTTTGATCCCTTGGTTGTAGTTTTACATAAAATTTTATAAAATAATTGCGACATAACTGGATTTTAATAAAACTAAAATAATTTTAATGAATTTTGGAAACCAGTAAATTGTACCATTGATGTAAAATTTTTCTTAAATCATTCTTTAGTTTTAAAACAATCAAAACTTTAAAAAGAATTTCTACTTTAAAGATTTTCAAATTCAGTAAACTAAGTCATTTATGAACCAAAATACTGCCAATGTAGATGTAGCAAATAAAAAGACAGCCAGTAAAAATTTGAACTTCTGACAAATAACAAAAATTTTCTTTTTTATTATGTGTGTTCCCAAATATTGCAAGGGACATATTTATAATTTTAAGAAAACCACTATTTATCTACTTTAAATATAAGGGGAAATTCAGTATTTTAGCCTCAGGACATTTACCAAACAAAAGTATTTCACCTAACTATTAACATGTAAGTGATTTCAATTTTTCTTTCTTTTTCTTTTTTTTAATTAAAATCAGTTAATTAACATATAATGTATTATTAGTTTCAGAGCTGGAGTTCAGTGATTCATCAGTCTTATATAACACCCAGTGCTCCTTACATAACGTGCCCTCCTTAATGTCCATCACCCAGCTACCCCATCTCCCTATCCACCTCCCCTCCAGCAACCCTCAGTTTGTTTCCTATGGTTACGAGTCTCTTATGGTTTGTCTCCCTCTCTGATTTCACCTTGTTTTATTTTTCCCTCCCTTCCCCTATACTACTCTGTTTTCTTTTTTAAATTCCACATATGAGTGAAATCATATGATAATTGTCTTTCTCTGATTGACATATTTCACTTAGCATAATACCCTCTAGTTCCATCCATGTCATTGCAAATGGCCAGATTTCATTTTTTTCTGATGGCTGCATAATATTCCAGTGTGTGTGTGTGTGTGTGTATGTGTGTGTGCGCGCGTGTGTATCACATCTTCTTTATCCATTCATCTGTCAATGGACATCTGGGCTCCTTCCATAGTTTGGCTATTGTGAACATTGCTGCTATAAACATTGGGGTGCAGTGTTTGTATGTTTGGGGTAAATATTTGTACTTGGAGTAAATACCTACTAGTGCAATTGCTGGGTCATAGGGCAGCCATATTTTCAATTTTCTGAGGAATCTCCATACTGCCTTCTCAAGTGGCAGCACCAGCTTGCATTCCCACCAACAGTGTGAGAGGGTTCCCTTTTCTCTGCATCCTCACCAACATCTGTCATTTCCTGACTAGTTAATTTTAGCCATTCTGACTGGTGTGAGGTGGTATCTCATTGTGGTTTTGATTTGTATTTCCCTGATGCTGAATGATGTTGAACATTTTTTCATGTGTCTATTGGCCATTTGTATGTTTTCTTTGGAGAAATGTCTGTTCCTGTCTTCTCCCCCTTCCTTGATTAGATTATTCATGTTTTGGGTGTTGAGCTTGATAAGGTTTTTTATAGACTTTGGATACTAGCCCTTTATCTGATGAGACATTTGCAAATATCTTCTCCCATTCTGTCTGTTGTCTTTTGGTTTTGTCAACTGTTTCCTTTGTTGTGCAAATGCTTTTTATCTAGATGAAGTCCCAATAGTTCATTTTTGCCTTTGTTTCCCTTGCCTTTGGAGATATGCCTTGCAAGAAGTTGCTGCAGTCAAGGTCAAAGACATTGCTGCCTGTGTTCTCCTCTAGGATTTTGATGGATTTCTCTCTCATATTTAGGTCTTTCATCCATTTTGAATTTATTTTTGTGTATGATAAAAGAAAGTAGTTCGGCTTCATTCTTCAGCATGTGGCTGTCCAATTTTCCCAATACCATTTGTTGAAGAGACAGTCTTTCCTGCTTTGTCAAAAATTGGTTGACCATAGAGTTGAGGGTCCATTCTGGGTTCTCTATTTTGTTCCATTGATCTATGTGTCTGTTTTTGTGTCAGTACCATACTGCCTTAATGATTACAGCTTTGTAATATAACTTTAAGTTTGGAATTGTGGTGCCACCAGCTTTGGTTTTCTTTTTCAACATTCCTTTGGCTATTTGGGGTCTTTTCTGGTTCCATACAAATTTTAGGATTATCTGTTCTAGCTCTGTGAAAAAAAGTTGGTGATATTTTGATAGGGACTATATTGAATGTACAGATTGCTTTAGGTATCATCGACAATTTTAACAGTATTTGTTCTTCCAATCCATGAGCATGGAATGTTTTTCCAATTCTTTGTGTCTTCCTCGATTTCTTTCATGAGTGCTCCATAGTTTCCTGAGTACAGGTACTTTGCCTCTTTGGCTAGGTTTATTCCTAGGTATCTTACGGTTTTTGGTACAATTGTAAATGAGATCGATTACTTAATTTCTCTTTCTTCTGTCTCATCTCATTGTTAGTGTATACAAATGCAACTGATTTTTGTTCATTGATTTTATATTCTGACACTGCTGAATTCCTGTATGAGTTCTAGCAATTTTGGGGTAATATCTTTGGGTTTTCCACATAGAGTATCATGTCATCTGCAAAGAATGAGAGTTTGACTTCTTCTTTGCCAATTCTGATGCCTTTAATTTCTTATTGTTGTCTGATTGCTGAGGCTAGGACTTCTAGTACTATGTTGAATAGCAGTGGTGATAGTGGACAGCCCTGCCGTGTTCCTGACCTTAAGGGAAAAGCTCTCCGTTTTTCCCCATTGAGGATGATATTTGCCGTGGGCTTTTTGTGGATGGCTTTTTATGATACTGAGGTATGTTCCCTCTATGCCTACACTATAAAAAAATTTTAATCAAGAAAGGATGCTGTATTTTGTCAAATGCTTTTTCTGCATCTATTGAGAGGATCATATGGTTCTTGTCCTTTTTTTTATTAATGTAGTGGATTAGACTGACTGATTTGCAGATGTTGAACCACACTTGTAGCCCAGGAATAAATCCCACTTGGTCATGGTGAATAATCCATATATACTGTTATATACTGTTTTTAATATACTGTTTTTTTTAATATACTGTTGGATCCTATTGACTCGTATCTTGGTGAGAATTTTTGCATCCATGCTCATCAGGGACATTAGTCTATAATTCTCCTTTTTGGTGGGGTCTTTGTCTGGTTTTGGGATCAAGGTAATGCTGGCCTCATAGAAAGAGTTTGGATGTTTTCCTTCTTTAATTTTGTTATTAATTCGTTTATATAATTGGCTGCTTCCATGTTAGGGGCATTACTATTTACAATTCTTGGATCTTTTTGTTGGATAGACAATATGAAAAACTGCATGTAGACTGATGCAAATTACTCCTTACAGGTCATAGCCTCTAGTATTAAAGACTTGCTTGTATGGAAATAAATGAAGGTCACCCACATTAGAACAAACAAATGCTATTTATTCACAGGTTGTTATAGCAAGAAGTCACCCACCATCACTTTTGAGAGACTCAAAGGTGGGCAGGAGAGTATAAAAGTTTTATATTAGAAAAAAAGAGAGAAGGCTTTAAGTATTCCCGTGGAATCATTGACATGGGGAAGCTAGGGGAGGGAGGGCTAACTGAAGAGAGGTACCCTACGTGATTAGTTAAAGGAGTCTATTTGGTTTTCTCTGGTTGGTCCTTAGTTGAAAGAGGGGGCAAAAATTAGAGAAATTGGCAGTAAGTCCTGACAGTTTGGAGTCAATTAGTATGTAGGTTGTGTTTTAGATTTCTTTCTAGTTACTGCAGATTGTGGGTCAGAGTTCTGTTTACATATGCGGTCTGGCCATTTCCATTTGGACACTAATTTTTCCTTTGTCTTTGCCTTTCTCTATAACTGAAGAATTGAAACCTCTTAACAGAAATATTGTTTAAGATTTACACAGATCCCTGGTTCTCAATTTTTGCCTTGTTTCATTTACTTAAGAAATTTTTTATCAAATTCTAAAAGTGAAGCACACATCCAGGATAAAAAAGAGAGACAAAGTCTCTACCACCATGAATCTCACATTCTCTTCACACAAATAGATAATATAGTGTCAAGTAGTTCAGTTTTTCAACCACACAACACTATGCCTCCATGTCTCAGATATATTCACATTTTCTATAATTTTTTTTCTCCCCAAAAGAGAATACTCTAATCATATTTTGTTGACAGGATCTTAATTGTATAATATTAAAACCAGCTGTGTGTCTATTCAATTAGAGCCTCATATTTGTCATCATTCATCCTCAGAAGTGAATTAGACATTAACATCAGCTGCTAAGGAAATGTGCTCACATAGGCACTTCTATTCTTTACCTGTGTTGCTTTTTAAGTGTATAAAACAGAAACACTCAGGGAAATGAATTTGTTCCTTGCCAGATCTTCTGGCATAGAAAACTCGTAAGATGCTGATATCTTGGCTGTAAACCAAGCAGAATAAAAATGTCTCTAGATAGGTTTTTCACCCTTGAGATTTTTATGTACATATTTTTGATGAAGCCACATTGTCTTTATAGAATGCAGGTAAACATGGAGTCAAAGATGTTTTTGTGGAGAAATGGCTTTTTTTTTTTTTTTAAGAATTTATTTATTTATTTGTCAGAGAGAGAGAGCGAGAGAGCACAAGCAGGCAGAGTGGCAGGCAGAGGCAGACGCAGAAGCAGGCTCCCTGCCGAGCAAGGAGCCCAATGCGGGACTCGATCCCAGGACCCTGGGATCATGACCTGAGCTGAAGGCAGCTACTTAACCAACTGAGCCACCCAGGCGTCCCGAGAAGTTACTTTTTATTCCTAGACTTTATAAGAAAATCACAGCATGGGTTGACTGAGCAGCTATGAATTCTTTAAAGTATATGTATTCTTTTAAATGAGGAAAAAGCCACAGAAGCACATTTGCCAATGATGGGGAAGGGTGCCAATTTGCTAACTAGGGTAAAGCAGTGGTTGTTTAACTCAAATATAAGTCAGAATCATCTGATTCAGTAAGTCCAGAATGAGGTTCCAAAATCTCTTCTAATATGCCAACAGGCAATTATGCTGCTGGTCTGTGCACCACACTTTTAGAACTACTGGATTAGAGGGCCTAATGGATAATATATTCCCCTCTGCTGTAGAAGTCCCATTATTCATAATTGGTGCAGTAGTTGAAACCGGTTTAGGATTGGACCAAATAAAGTGCAAGTCCATTGGGCGACTGTGTGGCGCAGTTGGTTAAGCATCCAACTCTTGGTTTCAGCTCAAGTTGTGATCTCATTGTCGTAAGACTGAACCCCACATTGGCTCCATACTCAATGCAGTCTGCTTGAGATTCTCTCTCCCCCTCTGCCTCCCCCCACCACTTGTGCTCACTCTCTCTTCTCTCTATCTCTAAAATAAATAAATAAATCTTTTTAAAAAATTTAAGTGCAAGTCCTAAGGATGAGGTTAATTTGTTTCCTCACATTGTGAGAGCAACAGGATTTTGCCTTGTGCGGAGAATTAATTAAATTTGCAAAGTTAATATTTAGAACAAATGGGCTCTTGAGGAGAAAATCGAGACCGTTTTCTTACTAGTAAGAGATTTAATGTCATATTTATAGATGTGGAATTAATAAACATAAAGCTGTTGAAGTTTTAAATTTTAGATTAATTTCCATAAGCCTAATGGGTTCGTTTTCTACTTTGAGTATATCTACGTTCTTATCGCATTTAAACAAATAAAACTCTCCATAGTAAACATATTATAACAAATGCAATTTCTAAAATAAATGCCTTTTACAAACTTTGTGGGTAAAAGATTAAAACAAACTCTTCACAGTTCAAGTGATAATCTCAAAGAACTGTTCCATATCTCAAAGATATTCATTCCATTACTTTAGAAACTGCAGGAACTATAAACATGATTACAAGGTGGGAGTATGCATTTTAACTCAAGTAAAACCTTTCCTCAATCTAATTAATAGTTTTTATTTGTGGAGCCTCTGAGGTAACTGGTATGTAAATATTACCTAATTGTCTCACCTTCATTTTGATAGTATAAATTTCCAAGCCTTTTTTGAACAAAATTATTTATTTTCAAAATTAAATACTATTGTGACTTGTGATATCTATTTTCTTGTAATTTTACCTGAAGATAAATCAAATAACCTATAGACTTTTCATGTTAATTTATTTATAATTAAGTGTACAGTGAATATAAATGACTGGATTAAATTTAATTTCTTCTCTTGCCCTGTTTTACTTTGTTGGTTTCATTCATCAAATTCTCTTCATTAAGAAGGATTTCCTGTTCTGAAAATCAAAATTTCCACAACTTGAGAATCACTTATTTTTGAAACCCAGTGGATTATACAGCTTGATGGAAAACTTGAATGCACTAGGAAAATAAATGCATTCCACAACTCTGGGTATAAAACCAGTCACATCCCATAAGTGTTCTGAATCAAGTGAAAAGTACTGCAGTACTCTCTGTACAAGATTCTGAGAAATTCAATCTCATCCATGTTATGCGTAGCCCTTCCACTTAACTACAGTGCCACAAACAAATGAGGAGCCTCCATGTTGCCCGAGCAAAAACAGAACAAAAAACCCTAAACATCCAACCATTGCAATTCCAAACTGGACACTCATTAGACCAATCCAAACATCCAGTCAATGCCAGCCTTATGTAGCCCTGTGTTCAAATGTTAGTCAGGGCTCCTTTCCTGTAGCTCCAAGGAACAATAATTCTGTTTAGATTCTTGACATCTGCTTATCTCGACATTAGGAGACCTGAATTTCTTTGGGTACTTTATGGAAATGGTTCAGTTTATTGTCAATCTCCGATATCTCCCTCAACACAGTAATCTCTACTACTATCATGGGAAGCTCCCTCCATACTGTAGCAACTTTACTCTGCACACTTGGCAGATAACAAATGTACATTTTAAATAGTTTGGTTCTGAATCTAAGCTTGTTCATTTTCCAAAACAAAAACTTAAAGTCTTGCTTGCTTGCTTTCTGGTTGAGTGGGGTTGGTGAGAAATGGGGGTGAGTTGTAGGAAGGGTAATATAAAATTTGTTTTCCTTTCTTCAATAGCAGTACAAAATAAATACATAATAAATCTATAAATCACTTGCCACTGTGTGTGTGTGTGTGTGTGTGTGTGTGTGTGTGTGTGTGTGTGTACTGTAGCCTAATGGAAGGGATGGAAGAAATAAGAAAGAAAGGAAGGAAGGAAGGAAGGAAGGAAGGAAGGAAGGAAGGAAGGAAAGAAGGAAGGCCTATGTATGTAGACTAATTAAGTTGTTCTGTTTAGGGTCTCTTACTTTCCTCTCCTAAAATAAATGCACTTTCCTATATCCTATAGAAGAGATTTCTTTGTGAAATGATCTGAGTGAGATGTTCACTAATTGGGCAGTATTCCCACAATAATTCCTAACTAGGGGCTTTTATTCCCTTCAGTTCAAGTTTGTCCTTTTCAACAAATACAAATACATCTTAAGAAGTGGGACATCATAGGAACCAGTGTTGGAAGACCAGTGTTTCCTCCATCTCAATACCACATGTTACATAGTTCACAGTAACATCTTTACAATCTTATTTTGGAAATGGCTGAAAAGATAAAAGGAAAATATGCTCATTTTGCTATTTGGTATTTTTAAATGACCATTATGTCTTTTTTTTTTTTTTTTTTTAATTAAAGTGCCTCATACTAGGAGATGTTCTTGGTCAGTGAAAATAGGAACATTAACCCAAATAGATACATTTATATCCTTTTTTGTCAAGAAATCTCAATATAATTAATAGAAATTTCACAAACTAGTATCTAAAACTGAGGTGATCTTTGTATATACCTAATACCAAGAAACTTGGCATTCGATCCTTTTTAAAAAGCTTACATTTTAAGAATTTCTGCTTTTTCTGAAGTTATACCTAATTACACTGAAAACTTAAGACAGTGCCTGCACATTTTATAAATAAAGGTACTTTATGAATGAAAATTTTAAATAAATAACCCCATGTTCAGCTGAACTGAGCAGTCTTCTGTTTCCAGGCTTATCCTCTCACTTCATGCCATCTAGATAGTATAGTCTTTATTGATTATTTGAAATAATTTGTTTGTCTTCTCTGATTGATTGTAATTCCACAAGGGTCCAAGCTGTATGTGTCTTCCTCACAAATGTGTCACAAGAACCCAAGATATAGCTGCTGTTCAGTAACTACTAAATGAATGAACACTGGCTGACTCACTAACTCAATGAATGAATGAATAAAATGAATAAAAGAATGAAAAGAAGAATATCAGGGAAAAAGTTTGAAAAGGTAATTAGAAATAAGATTACTGTAAGTCTAGCATGTCTTGCTTTAAATAACCTTTTTCAATGTTTCTAGATAATTGGAAAAAATAGTAAAATGAAATTAGCATCTTTTGTCATCTTCAGTGGTAAGATGAAGAAGTAGATGGAGAAAAAGCAAAGGTCACAATCACAGAGGTCAAGATACAGACTTTGTATTTTCCTGACATAACTCTCTAGATAGCTTCTTTCACTTTACCCCACTTTGCCAATGCAGACACTCCCATTCTTCCATTCTCTCCTGAATCATTACCTGAGTGTAGTTAACCCAGTCAATTGTGGTATTTATCTGGCTAAGAATTTCCAACATTCATCATGTGACCCAGTTCCTGGTCAAAAAAGTCTTTGCAGCAAATCCTGGGTGTATACTTTTATCTTCTTTTATGTTCATACTTCCTCCTTCCAACTCAATTATAAGCTTTTCATCTCTATAGCATTAGTTCCTATGTTGAAGATTTCTAAGACTTCCCTCAAACAGCTCCAGCTCTTCTTCAACTGGGTCTGAACAAGTAGCAAAATATAATAGAAAGTAAAAGTAGAGGCCAATATATAATGGTGACTGCTGATAGAATCCAATTTGGCATACTATTAGGTTTGTTAACTAAATGAACTTGCCAATACTAATCTATAGAATCTAGCAATCTTATCAGTGAGAAGGAGGCTTGTTCAAATAAGATTTATGTAATGAAGGGGCACCTGGGTGGTTAAGCAACTAACTCTTGGTTTCAGCTCAGGTCATGATCTCATGTGTCCTGAATTTGAGCCCCCTCCCCCCACGGTACTCCATGCTCAGTGAGAAGTCTGCTTGAGATTCTCTCCCTCTGCCCCTTCCCCCACTCATATGCATGTGCTCTCTCTCTCTCTCAAATAAATCTTTTAAAAAAATATTTACACAATGAAGAAACAGAGAAAAACTCTGTTGATAGTCATACTCCCAAGAGAATGGAAGTGTTGGGAGATTAATTTACCTAGTCTTTCTAAATTCATAACCCAGACAAATTTCCTTGAAGAGGAATGATCAAAAGATGGAGAGAATCCAGAAGTGAATCCAGAGAAATTCCTTATCAAAACCAGAAGTATATAAAAGTGTTTTGTATAATCACTTTTCTATGTCCCCACATAGACTTAGCTATACTTTAGCTGTTCTCAATTCAAAGAATTATTTTTAAATGACATTTATTTAAATACAAACCTCATAATTACAATTTAACTTTGACCTCTCCCTTTTGTTTCAGTCTTTTTTTAAAATTATTAACATATAATGTATCATTTGTTTCGGGGGTACGGGTCTGTGAATCATCAGTCTTACACAATTCACAGCACTCACCATAGCACATACCCTCCCCAATGTCCATCACCCAGCCACCCCATCCCTCCCACCCCCCCACCCCAGCAACCCTCAGTTTATTTCCTGAGATTAAGAGTCTATTACGGTGTGTCTCCCTCCCTGGTCTCATCTTGTTTCAGTCTTGAGTTCAAAATTTGAACTTTCCTGTCTAATGGCATTTTATACTCAGAGAACTCTGAATTTCTGCTCACCACCCCCCAGCTTTTCCTACCATGGCCTTTCTCAGTTCTTTAAAGAGTAGCTCCACCATCTACCTTAAGTAAACCTCAAAGCCCAGGAGATACACATAGACCCTCCTATTCTTTCAATCTTATATTTCATTAGTCATTTAGTTCTAATGGTTCCATCTTCTAATTACATTAAAATTGTATGCTTCTTTTCGTTCCCATTTCCACTAGCCATTGTCTTTAAGAGTGAGTCTCTATATTGTCACCCTATATATTTTATCCATATAACAATCTAATCACAGCCTGAATTGCCCTATGTATTTATTGTTTTATTCTTTTTGATCTCCCTGACCAGAATTTCAGTGCCATTTAAGAGTGTCTTCTCTGACTTCTACATTGTTCTATCCGTAATACCTTGATCAGTAGGTGGCACCTAGTAAATATTGTCTATGCAGTTGGCACATGATTAGGAAAAGAAGTTATTTAATGTTGAATATATAATGTATTTGTTTCATTGAAAAAGGAAATATAAAAATTATACAGCAGAAATTTCCATGTAAACATGAATAAGTTAGTAAATATTTAGTAATTATATATATGAAATAATTTTATATATTTTATCTGATATCATCCATTATTTTTTATGATTAAAAAGGGACAAATATATCTTCTTTAAGTGAATTCAAAATAAAATAACAAATGAAACTTCTTTCAAGTTTGGGAGTTATTTACTCAAACTATGCCTCATTTCCTACCATTTTAGTGGATGTGAGAAATGTTGGTATATACTAATTCTACTTATATCCCTTTTTAAATTCTGTTTATGTCCATTCTACTATCCCACCAAACAAATACCCTTCCAATCTGGAAGGAGTTTCTTCTATGTGCCTAATACCAAGAAATATTTCTAACTTCCTCTCCTCCCTGGTAAGGGAACTCTACCCTTAATCCCCTAATAAAACATTTCTATATGTTAGTTTTGCCATGCTGAAGGTTCAGGGTCAATATTCGCACCTTTTGAGGTTTCCCTCCATTCCACTAGGGGTTTAGTTTTTCTTCTCCCACTACACAGTAGTATGTTGCTATTCTATCTCTAAAATTCATCAAATTTATTTACTTATTTTCTTTCTTACAGACATCATCATATTACCTTGAAAAGACAATGTGGGGAGCAGATCAAAGGCAGGGAACCTGTAATCTCATTCGCCTAGTTTGAAAGATTCTGGTTTTGATATTCTTTAGCTATATTACCTTGGGTAAATTAAGGTTTTCAAAATGTAATGCCTAATTAGAAGAATCCACAAAACTATATATATAATAAAAATACCTACCAGTTAATGATTTGGACCTTAATTCAAATAATATAAAAGAACTTATGCCGAATCTTCATATTCTCAATAATCCATACTATTTTATTATATTACAGTAATTTTTATGTATCTATGTCCCGTATTATTTTGTTAAATCCTTTATGATAGAGACAAATTATAATTTAATATATTACCTCCTCTCACCCCTATTTGGGCTTTCAAAATTTCCAAGACATATTGTAAATTCGGACAAAATATTTGAACATATAATTATATCCATGCAAGTATAGGATGCTTTAGAAGAGAAAAAAAAACCCTTCCTAGATCAAGATAGGCAGACACACACCTATAGTTAGGATTCTAAATTTTAGTTGTAAAAAAATGGCTCATAATAAGAATGATTATTCATTATATTATCTTTGCAAATACATGTTCATATAAGGAAAAAAAGATAGAACGCCTGAATATCTGAACAGCATTTAATACTTGAAGAAACTGCAACATCATGTTTAACTAGCTTATACCTCTTTATTTTGAAAATAAACAAAATGTTAAGAGAAATGAAGTTGGAGAGGTTATAAATTCTTTAAGTATACAATGTTAACTGGGTCCTTGATAAAACATTTATTTTCACTTTGAACTATTTTCTAGTCAAAAAGAAACTCTCATTAATAAAAACATGTATATGACCAATGGCTTAAAGCTATAAATATATTATGAGTTCATCTCATGGCTTTTCAAGTAGAACAAATGATAATTTCTATTTGTCATTTCGCTCCCACCTGTACATTTTTCTTTATATAATGTTTAATCTGATTGACGAGGCTAATATTAATGAGAAGATGACAAAGAAGAGAAACAACATTAATAATTAATATTTATTGGATCTTCCAAGTATATTTATATGCATATTATATATTGCTCCCAAAAATCTAATGAGGTAGCACTAATATTATACTATTTGTAAGGATAATTTTGGTGACTGGGGAAAATAAATAGCTTTTTCAAGTATATAAACCCAGATCTGTAAAGTTATGCTTACTTAACCACCTGCTTTTTCTACAAATGTTATTTAGTTCATTTGACTTAACAATTAAAATATTGTTTAAAACTTGATCTGATCATAATATACACATCACTGAGTACAGTATTATTAAACCTACCACAAGGAGAATGCTACAAAATTTTCTACAAAGATTTCTCAGAACGCATTTTGCATTCGACCTATCCATAATTGAGGAGATGATATAATCAAGTATTTTCTGAGTTTAACCAACTGTTACAGCTAATGTTATATGTCAACTTGACTGGGTCATGGGGTACCCAGATATTTCACCAACATTATTCTGGGTGTTTCTTTGAGGGATTTTTGAATTAGATTCACACTTGAATCAGTAGATTGACTAAAGCATTGTCCTCCCTAATGTGGTTGGCCCTCATCCAATCACTTGAAGATCTAAATAGAACAAAAAAGCTGAGTAAGAGGGAGCTCCTCCTGCCTGACTGAAAGAGCTACCAAATTGTTTTTTGCTGGCTTTTGGACTCAAACTAAAACACAAGCTCTTCTTGAATCTTGAATCTGTAAGCTTTCAAATGAACTTTCATTGGCTTGACTGTTTTCAGACTTTGAACTAAGACTGGAACTACACCATCAGCATTCTTGAACCTCCAGCTTGCCAATTGCAGATCTTGGGACTTCTCAGCCTCCTTAGCATAAACCAATCCCTTATAATAAATCTCTCTCTAGAGAGAAAGATAGAGATAGAGATACGCATGTGTCCTATTGGTTCTGTTTCTCTGGAGAACCCTAATACACCAGATGTTTCAAATGATTTAATGTATTAACTAGGAATTGGGAAAATACAACCAATTAATTCTTTATTATTTACAATGTGGGAATAAGAAGACTCAATTTGTAGTCTAGCTTCTACTATTTTTAA
This sequence comes from Potos flavus, assembly GCA_028534135.1. Classification (NCBI taxonomy): domain Eukaryota; kingdom Metazoa; phylum Chordata; class Mammalia; order Carnivora; family Procyonidae; genus Potos; species Potos flavus. Next base: position 77,556,493 of record CM052884.1, on the reverse strand, counting down.
CTCTGTGTTCTCTGAGTGTCAAATTCTCAGGTCAAAAAGATCTTATGAAACAAATAATCTAACATGTAAAAAAGATACATTTTAATTTTAGAAAATCACAAACAAAAAAAAAGGCCATTACAAATTTATTTGTATTCCTTTTTTTTCTTTAAAGATTTTATTTATTTATTTGACACAGACAGAGTGATCACAAGTAGGCAGAGAGACAGGCAGAGAGGGGGAAGCAGACTCCCCGCTGAGCAGGGAGCCCGATGTGGGGGCTAGATCCCAGGAACTTGAGATCATGACCTGAGCCAAAGGCAGACACCTAAGGACTGAGCCACCCAGGTGCCCCTGTACTCCTTTTTTGATGATTATTTAATTCTGAGGTAATTGTTATGAATCATTGTTACGGAATTTTCTACCAGACCTTTGCTTAAGGTTGCTTCCAGCCCCACTTCACTGAAACCAAAGTTGTCAATAAATACAAGTAAAAGTAAAAGCATTATGCTCTTAGCTAAAAAGTCTATTTCTGTGATGCACCTTCAGTTTTCTTCTAAAGAGACATTTCTTATCAAGATTTAACGTTGGGGTGCCTGGATGGCTCAGTGGGTTAAAGCCTCTGCCTTCGGCTCACTCAGGGTCCTGGGATCAAGCCCCACATTGGGCTCTCTGCTCAGCAGGGAGCCTGCTTTCCCCTCTCTCTCTGCCTGCCTCTCTGCCTACTTGCGATTTCTCTGTGTCAAATAAATAAATAAAATCTTAAAAAAAAAGATTTAATGTTGATTTTAAGTCACTTTTTCTTTTTTACCTAGACTGCTTTAAAGTTGTAAACTTCTTACGCTCAAAGCATCTAAGCAGTCTCATTTGGAAAGTCAAGTTATCATTAAAATTAACTTTGCAAGTTCTCTTCAGAGTTAAGAAGGAGGGTGGAGGAGAAAGAGTTAAAGGATTCTGCTTATAGCTATTCACATTTTAGACAACGGCAAATCATTAGAATCCAGAATAAAAATAATGGGAATGTACAATAAAGCTGTGGCAAAAACTTCGAAAATTGCCAAAGTTTATAAAGTGAATGGACTATTTTAAAAGTAGAAACAGAGAGAGGTCAATAGTGAATACAAAATAAAATTATTTCAAGAAGAATGATAAAAAAGTGAAAAAAGAGATGTTATTTGATAAGAAATTACGCAACTCATCAGTTACCATAAAACACTCCACATGCTAATAAGAGAATAAAAGTTGAGCACACAGGGCACTTGGGTGGCTCAGTGGGTTAAGTATCTGCCTTCGGCTCAGGCCATGATCCTGGAGTCCAGAGATCAAGTTCTGCATCAGGCTCCCTGCTCTGTAGGGAGTCTGCTTCTCCCTCTGCCCTTCACCCAGCTCATGCACTCTCTGTCTCTTTCTCTCAAATAAATAAAATCTTTAAAAAAAAAATTTTGAGCATGCATGTGTATATGTGTGTGTGTATATATATACATATATGTATATATATACACACATAGTCACCTATGTTGCCATATATGATTTAATCCTTCTCGATATCCTATTCTTTAAGAAATAGGCCTTCAATTTTTTTAATCTCTAAAATGGAATGGTATATAAAACATATGACCAAATTTAGAAATTTAAATTAAATTATGTGGTGGTAAAAATATGCATTTTAATTTTTAAATTAGAAAATATATAATTATTGTACAATAAACAATTAGTAAAACACAGAGTTAAACATGAAAATTCCAATTGATGTCCCATCTCTGGACTGCCATAATGTCACTCTGCTTTTTGCACACACCCATTTGAATATAAGCAATGCTATCAGTTTGGTATATATTCTTTCAGTCCTTTTTCTATGGTTTTCTATCCATATGATTTTTTTTTTACATATCTAGAATCACAGTTTGTATATATGAAAAACTGAAATTATACTCATGTATTTAAATTATGTAACTTTTTATTTACTTAATATATTTCGAAGATCTTTATGTCAGTGCATATAGGTCTACCTGATTCTCTAAGTGGATTTCCTAATTAATGCATCATTATTACTGCACCATTATTTACTTATGCTTTCACTTTCTAAGGCTCATTTAATTATTTTCCAAATCTATCTTTACAAACCACACACACACACTTAAGTATTTCTACAAAGTTGAATTTCAAAAGTAAAATTGTTAAGTCAAAGGAGAAATTCCTTTTCAACCAACAAAAGAAAACAGCTTATTATTTAGTTTTTGGTTAATTCATTTTTAGATGAGATGTAGTAGTGGCACTGATGTCATTATAAAGCAGTATGATGTTAGCCTTGAAAGATGACATGATAACTGATCTACATTATGTCAGCCACATTGCCGCTTCCTGACGGCGCACGGGAGAAGAATGAGGCACAAACAAGTCAGCTGCAATAGAGATTGGGAGCA
>CM052884.1:77522206-77553591 GCA_028534135.1 Potos flavus | reverse complement strand
TTCAAGATCGTGTATCTTCCCCTCCACCTGAGGCCTGCTGGCCTACCATGTTCTTCTCAAGGTTATCTTTAAGCATGCTTGCATGACCAGCACAACTCCTCCTGGTTATATTTTCAAGAGTGTATTATTTTGAGGGATGGTTACACACATATCATAGATACGGGCACCTCCATGAGGTCTCTGTAAGGGACATATGTACACAGCATAACAAGCCAAGCAAAACAACATTTTATTTATCCCGGCAATTTTTACCTCAAATCCCAGAACAGTCTAGTAGTCAACGGCGCTTACTTCCACTAGAGAGCAAAGGCATCCTTTTGCTTGGGAAGAAAGTTTGAGGGCAAGACTAAAAATCTATAATATTCACTGTGACCATATCCAGAAAATAATTGCCACCCCTCTGACTAAAGCGATGAGGTAAAGTTATTTATTTCACTTATGTTCTTCTGACATCAAGCTACTTAGGTGATCGCTTCCTTAAAATTCTAAAAATAGGAAGAGAGTAGGTGACCCTTCTAAAGAGAGAAGCACTGAGACTTTTCTTTTATCAAATCAAACTCAAAGGAAAAGAAAGACTCCAGAGAAGGTGGCTTCCAAAGGAGAAAAACAAAACAAAGCAAAGCAAGTAGACTAGGAATCCTAAGAGATTAAATCCAAAGCGATTGCACCATTTAAGACCTTTCCCTTCACCCCGGTTGTCACACTTTACTACTATTGCCCAATGACATGTCCCGAGAGCCATTTTGTCTTCAACTCCTATCTATCACCCTCAGAGCAGTAACAAAAAGATGAGAGAAGCAGAGAGGAGCTTCTCTTAGTCACTAACATAGATTCATTAATGAGAAACCTCACAGAGTTGCTCATATACTTTGATCTAACAACTACACTTTTCAGAATTTATAACAAATAATTTAGGAGAATAATATTTTATATGTGGATAGATAAATACCGAGTACATGTATAATTGCAAACAGAAAGAGGGACAATCCAAATGTCTGAGAGTAGTAAAATGTTTGAATTATGGTAACTCAGATGGCATTTAGCCATTCAATTTATAATTCTGCAGACTATTCAAATGGAAAACATTATTATGATATGGTGTTAAGTAAAAAAACAAAAACAAAGTATTGCGAGTCAAATATTCCATCTGTAGGGTGCAGTATAAAGATAGTATGGAAATAAAACAGCTTTATTTTAGAGAGGTAGATTTTGTTAATGTAGGGACAGTTCTTTCAATTTCAAAATTTCATTAATGTTATATTATAGCCTTTAAAATAACAAAATTAATCAGTCATTAAAACTTAACATCTCTTAAGAAATTTGTACATTTTCATTTTAAATTTCTGAAACGGGGAGCAAGATAGTTACCGCAAAACGGAAATAGCTAAGCAGTCACAGGCCATCACAGGAGAGGAAAAAAAAAAAAAAAGCCTGCATGAATGGCTTGCTATATCTGATTTATTTAAGAACAACTCAAAGGATTTGACAGCTGACAGAGGTTTTAGTAAGGGTCTGCTGAAAGTCAAGTCATGGTTGTAAAACAGAAATTCTGAGAACCCACTAAGACGAACTCCAGTAAATGACAGATAGTGATGTTGAGAAGCAAATCTTTTTGAAGAGTTAATGGCCCGATGTGTAGTTAGAAGGGAGAACACCACCACAACAACCACCCCCAGCATAGCAGGGTTTTACCTTAATGTACTCGCCGTGTCAAACAGTGAGTTTCAAGTAATGCCTTGCACTTCTGGGGATGTGTGAGTCCACTAAGGCACATGCTTAACTTGAGAATAGGCTAGTGGGCGTCACAGGGATTTATCCAGATCTGTATTCTCATGCTTGATACTCTTAAGGATCGTAACTATAGATAGAATCTGCTTACAAAGATATTTTTACCTTTTATAAATGCCTTGGTTTCAGAAAGCCCAGGCCTAGGAGATAGGATTTCCTGATGAAACTGCACTGAATGGTAGGATAGCTCCGTAAAATGTTAATAACAGTTGTGGCCTTATCTAGTCTGCCTGAATCCATGTGAAATCTCTTATGAGTAGTAGCACATAGAAACTGGTTTTATCATTTAAAATGCTGGTCACTTTTGTTCCCTCACATTTGTTTCATTTGTTTCACATATACGTGCGTGCATATATATATATATATTTTTTTTCATATAATTTGTGCCTAAACATGCGCAAATACATACATGTGTGCATATATCTATATATCTATACATATATACATGTACATATATAATGTGTATATATATATATACACACATTAGAGAGAGACAGAAATGTTCAACTGATTCCAGTCAGTCTGGAATCCATTGATCAATATCTATATTGTCCCAGATGTCATAAACTAAACAAAACCGTGTTAGAGGAGAGTATGAGTAATTGCTATATACCACCTCCTTCTTAAAACCAGGCAGATTAAATGACCTCAAGTTCTAGAGAATGTGAGTTCCTTTAACTTCTTGTCCCCATATCCCTCCTTGAGATTCAGATATTATCTAAAAACAAAACAAAGTATAGTAAGCATCTGAACTGTGACTCAGGGAGTGTCTCCCTTTCCTTCACACCTCTAACTCCTCCACATCTGTCCACTATTGTTGGACTCCTAATATCAGGTTTTGTATTCTTCCAATGTGCATTCACAGTATGGAAACCTCTAATAACTCTGAGTTTCTGCTCAGAGATAATCTATAAATTTCCCCGTAATTCTATCCATAAACAACAATGGGTGTAAACTATTCTTGTGTCAACATCACAGTATCCTACAGTATGAGATCTGGGGAGAAATGAAGAAGGGAATTTTTGTGAGTGATTCTGTTCAGTCATAGCTTATGTGTAAACTTCCATCAATGAAATAATTGTGTATGTGTGGATATTCTTCTGGTTTCTGAATGCTATACCACTGATCTGTTTCTCTTATTTTTAATTTTTTTCTGATTTCAATGAAATTGCTTCTTATTAAAATTTTAAAAGAATAGAAAAACACATAGGATGAAAAAATAGTCATTAATAACCACTACCACTGTAGATAGATGGATATTTTATTGCCATGTGTGTATTCATAATTTTTCTTGTGTAAAAGCGAAGTATGAGTATATTTCACATAATTTAATGTTTTTAAAGTTGAAGGTAGTTATCTTAATTGTTTCTTATCATTAAATAGTTTTGTAAATCACTATTTTTATTATTATAACATATTCTCATATAAAGGATACCATCATTTATTTAATTCCTAATTAATGACATTTAATCTTACTCTGTAATTTTTATTTTGAGCCTTACTACAACCTTTTGAGGCAGGCAGTGGATATATTATTATTATGCTTTTACTGATGAGAAAATTGAGGCTCATACAGTAGGGTGTCTTACAAAATGTCACCCATGTAGGATGAGGGTTAGACTCTAAATCCATTCCACCCACCATCTTTTGCCTCCCATCGTGAACACTAATTATCTTTATGTTGCACATGTAGAGTTAAGAAGTGAGAAGTGATAGAAATTAAACCCTAGTCAAAATCCCACTAGAGAATAGTATTTCTTATGTTTATCAATTCAACTCCTTGCTCTCTCACTGGAGACTGACTGGTTTAAAGGTTAAAGCCTATCAGCCACCCAAACTAAGTAAGATTCAATCCATAGATCAGTGTCAGCTTCATTATTATTCTTGACCAGATATCCCTAATCGTTTTTCATGTCTGACATTAGAATCCCTGCATAGAAATAATTTGCACAACTTTAATTTTCCCCCCCATTTAATCCATCACACACTGAGACACTAGATATTCCCACTGTGATCAACCCATGAAATTTGTCAGCTTTATCTCTGATTTACACTGGACTCTGCTCATAATAAATGTCATTGCTGAATGTATCCTAACTTCTCTAGACTTGCATGATCAAAGAAAGTGTTATTTTTCTTTTTTAATCAGTTTTTGGTTAAATGAACACAGAAAACACTGGGCATAAAACTATCCAACAGTTCAAAGATGATTCCAACACCACATGTTACAAAAATCAGTAGTTCAAGGAATGCATGAAAGAGATGGTAAAATATTATCCTCTTATGACAACTGCATGTTAGTCTTACCAAGGTCTCATATACATTCTTTGTAATGACTTTCCTGGGAGGAAAAATATCAAATTTGAACTTCTTACTATGATTATTCAGAAAAGATGCTATAAATAAATGTCATCTCAGGCAAATAGACAACTTTTATTGCTTACAAAGGGATCTAACTCTCACAGGGTAATAATATATAACATCTAAAATGTACTAAACTTAGTACACAAAATATGTTAGCAATTATGTTCTAGAAATGAGAGAAATAGAGAAAGCTTCAAAGGAATAAGTAACAGTTAATTAAATACCATTGGTAGACATCAAGGTACTCATTACCTCTAGAACACTAGGAACTAAAAAAATTGCATCTATCCTGTCTGTCCTACATAAAACTGTTTTTTAATTGATAAAGAAAAGAATTCCAATTTGTAAATGTGGAAAGAATGAAAAAAAATTAGAAAACCACTACCATGAAATGTGGGATTTTTATTTTGGCCAACAATTGTGGATGAAACCAACAATAGAGGGCTGGCTGTCACCTCCTGAACCCACGGACCAAGAGTAGTATCACCAAATCAGTGCCAACAATTACTATGCCCCCCTCAATGGAAAGCAGTAGAAAGCACAACAGTACAATTAAAGTAGTTTTGTTAAAAAGAGCCCTGATCTGGGCGCCTGGGTGGCTCAGTTGGTTAAGTGGCTGCCTTTGGCTCAGGTCATGATCCCAGTGTTCTGGAGGGATACCCCACATGGGGCTCCTTGCTCAGTAGGGAGCATGCTTCTCCCTTTATCCCTCCCCCCTGCTTGTGATCTCTCTCTCTCATAAATAAATTGTTAAAAAAAAAAAAAAAGAGCCCTGATCCAATCAACCTTCTTGATTTAACTTTCATTTAAAGGAAACTCTGAGGATAGAAGAATAAGTTAAATAAAAGCACAAGGAGGATAAAAGACAAATTCAGAAGGCAAGAGATTCCACAGGAAAATTTAATCTATCGCTTTCATAAGCCAATACAATAAAAACAGAGGAAAGACATAGGAGCTATTCTAGATTGAAACAAGATTTAAGAGAAATCACTACAAGTTATAATAAACTGATTTTGTTTGGATTATGAATCAAGTAAACTCACTGTAAAAGTACTTTTTTGAAACAATTAGGAAAATATTTTTATGTCCTGGGTATTATTTAATACAAAAGACCTTGCATTAGACTTTCTGGGAACAATAGTAGAACGGTTGTAAAAAGAAATGTCCATATTTTCAGAAATGTATAATAACTGAAAGTAAGAGTCAAATGAGATGATCAAAATGGAATCCTTCCATCTTTTTATGTTGTCTACTTTAAACTGTAGGAGAATCATGAGAATTTTTAAATCCCTGGGCCTAATGCTGGCTCATCTTACTTCCTACATTCCATAGGCCGAGACTTGGTTACATGGTCATCAAATAATTTGCCAAGGGATGAAATATGCCTTTCTGGATGTCGAAGAAAAGTAATGAAATGGGTAAATGCACATTATCTCTACTCATTCCTTTTTCCTTTTTTTATTAAGTAAAAAATCAGGTTCAGTGTAACAGACAGTATTATAAATGTTAAAATGGTAGTTAATTTATATTGTTTACTATAGACCTAGCACTCTAGCTAATGTGGATTAGTTCATTATTTCCAGTCCCACAACACCTATTTTAAGATAAGTATAGTTAGTTTTTTTAAAAAAGTTAAATATTAGTTTAAAAATGTATTGTAGTTAGGGATTAAATTACAGTCCGATTTCAAGATATGTTTCCTAACAACTATGCTAGAATAATATATCAATGTGTTGCAGTATATCTCTTGTTTAAAGAATCATATTTTTTAAACCTTGAACCTTCAATTGACATTAAGTAATCTAATCAAGATTCCCAACAAAAAAACATGCATTTTGGCTTCTATACTAATGGAAAAAGGAATGTATTTTTCCCTATAACACAACTCTTATTAAGAGGTAATCTTGAAGGAAAGAGCTCGAACCTCAAAGTAGGACAAACTTTGGTGTGAAGCCCTGCTCCATTATTTACCATCAAGTGACTTAATTTCTTCAGCCTTAAAAACAAAAATCTATAAAGGGGATAGTAAAAGCAATCTAATAAAGCTTCTGTGACAAGTATACCATGAGCAAAGTAAATAAAAGTTTTCCAGATAAATAAGAAACACAAGCTTTAGAATAAAACCAATATATATTTGATTTGAACTATTCAATTTTAAATATGCATTGCCTTATTTGTTCCTCATAAGAAATTCTATGAAATAACTACCCCAAGTATTCTGATTTACCTTAGATAAGAAAACTAAGGCTCTGGGGCCATAAAGGATTTATGACGGCACAGCTATAAAAATGGGCTTGGGAGTCACATTAACTTCTTTTGCAGCAACTTTCCTTTTCCACATTAAATCCTTGTTCAGTTCTTTCCTGACTCTCTTCTTATGAAAGGTAAAATCTCCTGCTCTCCCTAGTACCTGAAATACGATATGGAGAATGTGGGTGAACTGAAAATTGCTATGGAGTGTTTTATTAGCTGCTAAATCAGTACTCAAAGGAACCCAGTCAATATCTATTAAGCCTACAACATAAAAAGAGAAACTAAAAATTTAATAATTGTGGATCCTCAACTGGAGTCTTTTGGAGTTAGGAGATGTCAAGCCACAAAGAACATTACAACATGAAATCAATCAGTATGCTAAGAATTTTAGGCCAGTGTTTGAATCAGGCTATCTAATGCATATAAGAATACTTATAAGTTATTATTCAGAGAGATTTAGTTATTTTAATGAAACAAAAACTCCTTTCACTGAGTTTTCAGATATGCGTGTGTGTGTGTGTGTGTGTTTGTGTGTGTGTGTGTGTGTGTGTATTTTGTTCTAGAAACTGTCAAGCTAATTGCATGTGCTCCTAAAAACCAATACATTTATTGAAGGCTTCTTGTGTGAAAAACATTTTTCCCAAATGATAAATGAATTGTCATAACATTCTATGGGGACTGTTTGCATTTTATAGGTGAACTAATATTTAGAATAGTCAGGTAACTTCAAGTCACACAGCTAATAACCAGTAAATGCAGAACTGAAGCCAGATCTGAAGTCAAAGACTAAGTTTTCCACCACCAAATTATAAATCCGTGTTTTTAAAGGCTATCTCTGGAAAAAAAAAAATGAAGGTTTTAAAAAAAATGTTAAAAATTCTACATTTATGGCCAAGTGCAAAAATTACACAGTCATGTGTACAGAGGCAACATAGATGATCTGAGTGTCTTTGAGTTTGACACTATATTGGATTCATGCTTCCACATTGCTAAATTCCAACAGTAAAAATAGTGACAAGATTTTTTTCTTCTTCTTCAGTATAGTGTGATACAGTTAGGAACTTCTCCAAAGTAAAATATTTTCTGATTTTAACATTATACTCAGAATTATGGTAAATATTTAGAGCTATTATGAAATAGTAAATATTTCCACTTGTTTTAAACTACTCTCTATATTTTACTCTTCCAACTTATCTTTCTAAGAATTTCAAATCCTGATTTTGTTTTACCTAAGTGAACTGATGGTGTTATAAATTTCATTCTTGATCTGGACAGTTAACCTTTAAGGCAGCTACCTTTACCAGTCTCTATAATTTTATCACTTATATTTGGCTTGGTTTTATTTTAAATGTCTCACAGAGAAGTTCACTAGTTCTTATAAATATCAACAGCATTGCTCAGCTTGCCATTCATAGGTCGCTACTACATCTGACTTTCCAAAATGGAATAAGACTAGTCAATCTCAGGATTTTTTAATTTTTTTTCCTTTCGTAAATAATATTTTTGGCCCTCTCCATCCATCCACTTCAGTGCCTTTGTTTCATCCTCATAATCTTCCATAAACAGCCTACGATTCCGTTATGTCTTGCAGCCCATATCTCTCAGACTTAAAAATTAATTGCGAGGCCTTGGAAGTTTTAACCATAGATATTCTTTTTGTATGAGTGAGTTCTTTAATCATTTCATGTGATCTTAACATGTCTTTAAAACTTGAGTGGAAGCAAGAACCAGGTTTAAATACCTACCGGAATTAGTAATTCCAGCTCCTTGTGCATTGATGAACCTAACTGAGACACATGATAGAAGAAAGGTTTGCATCATGGCATGAGAAGGGAAACGAATTCATCTGTTATCTCTGCCCCAAAATTCTAGTTAATCGAAATAAGTTTATCTGAAATGTTTATAAAGTACTAAGGATGCCAATAGCTTTGCTACAACATAAAACCTAAAGAACCTACTTTTAAGTGACCAGGAGGCTGCTATCCTAAAAGTTATAGACCCAAATTCAAACAGTAATAATAATAAAAATAATATTTTTGTGAATATTTGATCTGTAGATACTCAAATGAAAACTTAGTATGTCTAATCTTAATTGCTCTAAACTTCATTGCATTTTGCAAAGATAATACCACTGATTGTCAATTATTTTATGCCTGTTTTTCAGAAAAAGTGTTTCAAGATGATGCCCACTTCATTTTGATATTCCTAGTGCCCAGCACAGTGCCTAATACAGAAAAGACAATAAATCAGTAGTTCTCAAACTGTGTTGTGGCTTAAAGAGGTCATCTGTATTATTGGTTAAGAGTTGCCAGATATTCAGTGGGTTTGTGAAACACCCATATTTCCATTTTTTTAAAAAAAGATTTTATTTATTTCAGAGAAAGAGAGCACGTGTAGCAGGGAAAGGAGCAGAGGGTGTAAGAGGGGGAAAGACTCTCAAGCAAACTCCCTGATAAGCACAGAGCCTGAGGTAGGACTCAATCCCATGACCCTGAAGTCATGACCTGAGTGGAAACCAAAAGTCAGATACTTAACCAGCTGGGCCACATGGGTGCCCCTTAAATGTATGGTAAAGGGAATAACTTAGATGCTCAATCTCTGTGGACCATAATTTAAGAAACTATATAATAAATTGGCAAGTTCTTGGTTATAATATTGTTTAATAAATGGGCAATTAAGTTTAATAAATAATTCCTAGGTTTTGAAGAAGATGTAAAAGGTCTGAATGTGACAACTTAAGAACTACAATGCAATGATTATTTAAAGGAAGAAGGAGAAAGCCCTGGCAAAAAAATGGGAAGGATGCCATTCAGCAGAAGTATATTGGTTGGCATGATACTATCACTATTTATCCCACTACAGTAATTATCAGCATTTTCCTTCACAGTTTTTTTTTTTTCTTCCTGTTAGAAGAAAGCCCTCAGTATTAGTCACAACCAAAGAGCCTGTGGGTGCTGTCCTTGGGAGCAAGGTGCCTGGCAGCATCAGTGTCAGTCAAGAATGATGCCCCTGCAGTTCCTGAAAAAGGTCAAAAAGAGAAAAGTGACAGTGACTCAGGTTGAGAATGGGAAGATGTGTTCTGTCATGCTCCAAAGAGCCTCGTCCCTGAGGTGACAGATAATGAGAGAGCATCATTCACAGTGTTTTACCAAGCTCTCAAATTGGATTAGCTTCATCTATGAGAAAGACCTGAGCAGACAAAAGATATTGAAGCATTTCCTGCTGAAGATGTAGTTTTCTTAAATGTGTCTTAATTTTTGCCTTGACCTCTCAGAAAAAAACAATTCTGGTGTTGTCTCCATTCTTTTAATGTAATATTATTCTTCTTTCCTCTCCAGTTTTGCTGGCAAGTCATAGTTTTTCAAGACCTGAGGTGGCCTCTTCAATCATTAAGTAGTAGACTTATGGTAAGGCTCTTCTGATATTTTTAAACAGCCTGAAAACTATGAAACAACCCCAGTTTCTGTTAAAATATAATAATGGCTCCCAAAATGTTGGGAATCTGTGATATTTGCTTTGCGCACCCTTCTCTTTCATGACCCTGGTAGAATACTTTCTTCCTCTGGTTACCTGCTGACTGCACTGGAGCCCAAAACCTCTGCCATTCCCCTAAACATTCTATGTTCACTTTTCAGGTCAGATGACGAATAACTATTTACTAAATATCAATTGTAAACCAGGCATCATCAGTCTTTTTTCTTTTCTTTTTGTTTTTTTAAAGAGGGAGTTCGGGGAGGGGCAGAGGGACAGGGAGGGAGAGAGTCTTAGGAGCCCTATATGGAGCTTGATCTCACCACCCTGAGATTATGACCTGAGCCAAAATCAAGAGTTGGATACTTAACCGACTGCACTACCTAGGCACCCCCTGCACATTAAATTTTCTAATAGCAGAAATGGCATGGTATTATAATTTTAGAAGAAAGAATCTGTACCAGTAATGCCTTTAAGACTTAAAAAAAAAAAAAAAAAAGGAAAACTAAGCCCAAGTTTGCTTAAGAAAAGGGAAATTTATTGAGTCACATAACATAAAAGTTCAGGCATGGATTTGTAAGAAGGTCTTCTATCAGGACATATAATTCTCTCTGTAATGTGATTTGACTTCACCTGGGTTGCCTCTGATTTTGAAACGGACATCCCTCATGGCAGCAAAATGGCTTCCAGTAGCTCTGGAGTTATTTCCCTTCAGCTACAAATCATTCAATAAGATGAAAATATTTTAATTCCATCATTATGAGGAAGTCTTGAGATTCATATTATTCAGAATTAATCAATCAGGTGCCCATATCTGAATCCATTATAGGGAATGTGTTACATTGATTGACTTTGGTGTGACTCCTATGCTTCTATCAATAAGCTGGGGACAATTTCACAGATGGATTTTATAGACTGAAAGTTATTGTCATATATTCTTGAACAAAAAGTGTGGATGTTGGCATCAGATAAAGAAAACGGATTTTGAAGAGATCACAGAAATCACAGGCCCCTAACTCAGCCTGGAAGATTTCAGAACAGGGGAAGGCAACTATGACTTTTGAAACATGTTTCAAGGTCCAGACGAGAAATAATATCAGGCAGAAAGGAACTATGATGTGAGGACAAACCTCCTCTAAATCTCAGTGGCTTAAGGGGCAAAAAAAAAGAAAGAAAGAAAACCTTCATTTCTTGCTTACACAACATCTCTCGCGGGTCTGGTAAATTCTTCAGAGCAGTAATATATCATGAGGCTTCTCAGATTATAGGCGACATTGATCTTATTGAAACTCCATTTTAATATATGCCTTCACAAGAGGGCTGGAGGGCATGGAACTGTCAGTTAAAAGCCCTATTTAATCACCACTAAATCAATCGATCATGTCTGTCCACAACACACTGAACAAAACTAAATATATGCCACACAGAGATATATAATGCTCCCATGTCAGTTAAATGGCCAGACTCTGCCCACAGCCCATTGACCAGAGCTGGTTACATGGCCTCGTTCAACCACAAGGGAATGTAGAGGCGTAACATCGCCTCCTGTGCCCAGAAAGAATGGAAAACTAGACCCAAGTGATCATGTGAAGCCACTACAACAGTCTAGAGCCATCTGAGTGAGGGAACAGCTGTAACGGAGTCCTGGAAATGTAAACAGTACAATCAGTTCTAGGAGCTATATAAACTTTGCCACTTTGGGAATGATAAACACAGGTAGAATGTAGGAGAAGAGGCCAGAGAGTTGTCTGTATATAAACTAGGTCATGAAGCAATTTGCAGATCAATAGTGCTTGCTTCTTTTTTTTTTTTAAGAGTTTATTTATTTATTTATCTATTTAGAGACAGAGAGAGCATGAGCAGGGGGAGGGGCAGAGGGAGGTAGAGACAGAGAGAGACAGAGAGAATCTCAAGCATGCTCCATGCTCAGCACAGAGCCCGACATGGGGGTCCATCCCAGGACCCTGAGATCACGACCTAAGCCGAAATCAAAAGTCCGACACTCAACTGACTGAACCACCCAGGTACCCCAGATAGTACTTTCTTCTTGAAGTCTTTCCTAATTTACTCTGAATTTGACCAGCATATTAACTTTTAACTTTTTTCCCCTCTATTCTACAGGTTTGTTTAACAATTGCCCAACAAAGTTAAAAGTCATTGTTAGGAACTGAATGTATTCCCCCCTCCCCATTCATATGGTGCAACCCTAACCCTCAATGTGATGGCATTAGGAGGTGAGGTCTCCAGGAAGCAATGAAGTTATAAGGTGGAGCCCTCATGCATGGGCATGGTGCCCTTAAAAGAAGAGATACCAGAGTGTTTTCTGTCTCTCCCTGCTCTCAGCCATGTGAGTACACAGCAAATAGACAAGTCTTCAGCAAAGCAAGAAGCAGGTTCTTGCCAGAAAAGAATCTGCCAGCACCTTCAATCCCCAGCCTTCAAAACTATGAGAAATACCTGTTTATTGCAAGCCATCCATTCTATGGTTGTTTTTTATGGCAGCCTGAGCTGACTGATGGTTTCCTGAAGGTGTGGCCGTGTCTGGCTCTTTCTTGATTATTTCTAGTATGCACACTAGTAGAAACTTTACTTAACAATGGTCTAAATGGGCAACCCTGACATGTAACTATTCAATTCAGAAGTTGTGGAAAAACCCAGAGAGCATGCATTCATCACAGCAGAATGACTTCAGAGGTCCTGGCAGCCTGATTCTAGGGCCCATATCAGGCTCCAACAGGCTTTATCGCTTTATTGGCTGGGTAACTATGTTTTCCAGCGCTGTCAGTCAGGCACCTGAACCAGGATCACAATTCATTTTAAAATGTCAAAAAGGTGAAACGTCAGAGATATAAGTGCTAAGAATGAAAGGACATATTTGATTATATTTCGAAATTGCTTAAAATTTTGTGGAGGTATTGAAATTTACCCACTAAGAATGACCTTTTTAAAGGTCCAATCATCCACAAAAGAGGATTCAGAATATTTGGCTCTCTAGAAGAAGGCAGGGGGTTAATAGAGAAAAGAAATGTAGGGAAGAAGTAGAGGTAATTGATGAAAAAATTTTGCTGAAAGTGAAAAGACCTCCAGAAACCTTTTTTGGTTGATGTCTAAATCAGTACAATGGCTATGAAATATCTACAAATCATTACTTCTTTGGATCTGCATTTTTACATTTACACAAGGGAGGTGTAGGAATAGACCATTTCTAACATAAGGATTTATAAAGGCATGAATTTTCCTTTCCAAGTTGAATATTGACTCACATTAATATGGTTTGATTTGGTTCTGAAATTACCTAGTTAACATTAGTTAACATTTCTAGCAATGGTTTGATTTAGAAGAAACTGTCAGCAAACCTCTGAATAGCCCTTTCCTGCTGACGGGGTAGTGGTCAGTACTTGGATATCGTTAGAAGGGGTGTCTGATTTGAGTACATACTAGTATTCACTAGACTTGGTTCCTTCATGGAGTCACTACAAAAATTCACATCTCACTCAACAATAATCACCACAAGGCACTTCTTATCATTATTTGTCTCTAAGAGCATTAAAGAGCATGTTAGTGGGGTGCCTGGGTGGCTCAGTGGGTTAAAGCCTCTGCCTTCAGCTCTGGTCATGGTCTCAGGGTCCTGGGATCGAGCCCCGCATCGGGCTCTCCGCTCAGCGGGGAGCCTGCTTCCCCCTCTCTCACTTCCCCCTCTCTCTCTGCCTGCCTCTCTGCCTACTTGTGATCTCTCTCTCTGTCAAATGAACAAATAAAATCTTCGTTTTAAAAAAAGAATATGTTAGCAGGCCAGAATAGCATTTCTTAAAAATTTTTTTTCTCGATCCCAGGTTGACCATCATCCATGGTGGCTCCAGAGATTTTCCTACAACAACACCCCTCTAGTGAAGCCTGCCTGACTTTCCTCTTTCTTTTACCCCCCATGTGATGTTACAGTTGCATTAGCTCCCTGATAGAACGGGCTATAGGAGTCCCATCTCTCCACAATGATGGTACCTGGATACTGAAGGATGGTTAACTCCTAGTCTTCCCTTGTTCCTCATGGACAGCAGTGCATAGGATCTCTTGAGAAGACACTTTTCTCTCATTTATTTATTTTTTATTTTTTTTTCTCTTATTTATTTTTCTCTTGAGAAGTTCCTGGCAACAACAAAAGAGATACAATTTCTACCTCATGCAGAGGTTCCTCTACTGAATGGCAAATTCTCCTCTTGCATTTTTCTTTGCACTACAAGCTTAGGGGTAAATTCCTTTGAACAGTTCTGGTAGCAAAGTTCAGCTTAGGCTGGCTTTTTCTATTAGATAACCCCTCACATAAACTTGGAAAAGGGAAAAAAAGGAAACATGCCCATGAACAAGTTTAATCCCTGCTCACAGCCAGTGACTAAGGTGAGTGAAGAGAGATGGTGTTTGAGGCCAGTCATCCCTTAATTATTGATCATGTCCACAGTTGAAATAGTCATGAGATTATCTCGCATTTCCCAAATTCTGGGGAGTTCAATTTTGAGTATCTCTCAGCATACAAAAAGGATTGCATAACAGTTTTTCCTGTTTCCTATTTCCAGTCTGAATTAGAAAGAATATTTTTTCTTTTCCCAGATACCTATAAATTCAACACACAGATGGTAGACAAATTCCACTCAGCCAAATACACCTCCTAGGAAGTGAGTCCTATATGGAAATGGAAGCCATTGTGTTATTATGTCTTTGAGTCCATGAATGACTTTTGTCAGCTTCCATTCACATATCAGGCTGTATAAACTTCAAAGAATACCTAATGCTGAATTATGCTAATAGCAAATTTTAACCATAATTTGAAACCTTTGTCCTTGATTTCTGCCATGTTACTTTCTTTAAATCCCTCTAGAAACTTTGTGAGGGAGTATTCCAAACCACTGTCCTGAAGGTATTAATACAAGACGAAATATTTCTCCCTTCAGTCCTCAGGGAGAGCAGGCAAACTCTGAGGTAGCTTTTATCTAAAGGCAACTTTGTTGCCTTGAGCTGACATAACCTTGTCCATATACTCTAATGGACTGCACAATGCTTATTACTATTTGTCCTATGACATGGGCAAATGTGATGCACATATCCATAAGAACACTTAATTGTAAGTTCCACTGTGATATGCAAATTTCCAGTGGATTCAGTCTTCCCTGGAAGAGGACAGCAGAGTCGAACTAATTTAAGTAGATTTTTAATTGTCTTATGTCCTCCAAAGAACACAGATTTTGAAGGAAACATGTAGGTGAAAAAGATTGCCACTTTACGACTTTTCATGATCATTTTAAAACAATTAATTTCTTAATGACATTAACTTAGTTTTTATTTTCTACCCAAATCATCTTATCACAAAGTGTGCATTTTCACCAATATTTCAATCCTGATGTAGCGTTTGTCTCTACATAGTCTCTGAGAGTTTACTCTAAGAATAATAAGGGCCCATATAAAATTGAACCTTTATACCATAATTAAAGCAATATAGGTAAAAATGACTCAGCAAAGTACTTCATCTTAGACATTCAATTCTAAGCAGACCCTAAACTGTAAATTAAACCACTATGGATCAACATCCTACTCCCTTATTGACGGAGTCTCTTCTTCCCACAGGAGGAAACAAATCCAAAAGAACCAAAAGAACTTAAAACTGGTTAGTGATTTCCAATATTAACTGGAACTTCAAATATGATTAAAAGTTAATCAACTTTTCACTTACAGAAATACTATTTTTCAATATCTTCTTTCTGCCCTTTTAGAATATTCTAGAACTCCATGGTTTCTCACAAGCTTTCTTGATAACTCTCGTACATAATAAAAAATGAAAATACAGGGGTGTGGGTGACTCAGTAGGTTGAGCATCCAACTCCTGATTTTGGCCCTGGTAATGATCTCAGGATTGTGGGATCGAGCCCTGGGTGGAGCTCCCTGCTCAGCAGGGAGTCTGCTTGAAGTTCTCTCTCTCTCCCTTGCTCCCTCCTCCCGCTCATGCTTTTTCTCACTCTCTAAAATAAGTAAATAGATCTTTAAAAACATACACAAAAGCAAATTAAAATCCCCCTGTATCCACTACCTATATGAATTTTCTTTTTTTACTCCTTTCTTTTTTCAAAGCTTTTCAATTCTTTTAGCATATGTGGACACCATAATTTCTGCCACTACAATTGACAATGCCATGTTGTTTCAAATGGTGGGAGGATGTAAAAGGTCTGTGCTTCCTGATTTTCACTTAATTAAAAAAAAAATTCTTTGGTAGTAAGGCTTTTTTTCTGCCCAGTTTGTTTTTTTGAAATGAAGTTCCTCCATAGGGTATCTAGTCATTAAAACTATCTATGAGTACATAATAAGAAAAATAGGGATCATTATGAGGAAAGTAGAAAATAGAGTCAAAAAAAGAAGAAAAACAATTATTGAGTATAAAAGAGTGAGCATAAAGGATAGGTACATAGTATTCACAGCACACTTTGAAACTTCAGAAGATAATCATGAAATAGTGGAAATTGATAAATCTGGTTAGAAAATTACTATTTAAGGAATATTCCATGCCAAGTATCATACCAGATCACGTATTTTATCTCACTTATTCCTGTCACAAATCTGAAGAGTAGATAAGTCTCAATTTTGCAGTGAGAGAGATGGACTCTCAGAGACTTGGAAGTTACACCTCCTATAAATGGCAAGAGTCAGAATGCCTGGTCCTTTCTTTGAATAAGGTATGTTATTTAACCTTTTCCACAAATCTATCAGGTACATGTCGCTTGCAATTTACCAATGGTAAAACCCAGGCCAGAGACTTGAAGTCAGTCATGTAAAAGCATCAAAGCAGTACATTAACCTTTGTATTGAACCCTGTTAGATCATTCCAGTATCATGTATATTATATGTATATAATCATGTGTATGTATGTATATGTGTATATGTGTGTGTATAAATTTATATATATGTATATGTGGGTGCATATAAAGTATGTATATATAAAATGCATGTTTATAGAGCATATATGCAGATATATACATATGTACACAAAATAGAAATATAACAAATATGTTTCAGTAAAACACAAAATTTATTTCAAAAACAAAATTAGACTCTAACCCTATATTTTTTTTGTGAGTAAACATTTTAAACATCGTGTGTGTTTATATCTAGGAGTATAAACTTTAATATCTATATCTGAAGTATATTTATGTACACACACATTCACATATACAAATGAACATATTTCCAAGTCTTTGAAGAAAGATAAATTCTTATCAAAGGCATTTATTCCATTACCTATTGTTGGACACTTAGGATAGGGTGTTTGGAAACTATTTTAGTTGGACTTCAATATTTTTCCTATTATGTGGGATACTGAAATAAAGATCATTCTGGAAAAATACAGATCTGTGTCTACACCTGAACATGGCTAGAAAAGCAAATATGCTCAGGCTAACTTTCATGTGTGACCACTAAGAACTGTCAGCCTTTAGCAAATCCTGACAATTTCATTCTATTGTTCTAGCCTAGTCACTCTTTTCCTCTTCTGGATGACTCTTTCACACCTTGTCCCTACACAAATCTCCAGAACCTTTTAGTATTCACTGTTTCCCAGACTCAAATCCATCACAAGGGGATCATCCCACTGTCCCTGAAACTCACTGAGCACATTCAACCTCAGCGACCACATTTATATCTTCTGTCTACAGAGAAGCACTTTGTCCCTGTGACTCAATGACTTACTACGTTCAGTGAAGCTTCCTCTGGTCGTCCCATACAAATCAGCCACTCCTAAATACCATAGCATATGTCCTAATGCCCATAATCTGCTTTATTATTCAGCATTACATTCATGATACATTTGGTTATTTATTTTACTTCCCCCTACTAGGACATACACTCAGAAAGCATGGGTTCTAGCATGTTCATTAGTCTATTGATGAGCATAGAACACTGTCTCAATTATAAAAGGCAGAATATAAATACATAATAGATATTGAATCAATCATCCTGTTTTTCTTTAGTTAATTGTCTATTCATCTGTCTGCATTTTTTTTTGATTTGTTAAACATTTTCCAATAATTTTTCTGGAGTTTTATAATAAAGATTACTAATATTTTACCTAAAATGCATTAAATATCTCACAGTGCTAATGGACTTTGATTATGTTTTGTGATATACAATGACACATATTTTAGATTTTTATTTTTTACAAGTGTGTAAATAGTCAACTTAGCTTCTTTCCGTGATTCTATTTTTAGAAAGCTTTTTCTTTTCCAGGATGACATAACTACTACTCTTTATTTTTAGTTTTTTTTTTTGTTTTGCTTTTTAAAGATTGTACTCCACGTTTAAATTTTGAAAAATGATGGATTTTTGGTATACAGTATGGATTAAGGACCTTCTTATTTTTCAACAGAGTAAATTTCTCAGTACTATATATATTCTCTTTTCATACTTTAAAATATCACCTTTACCACATTCTACATTCTTACATATTTTGGGGTTGACCACAACCATAATTCTTTTGAATTATGTATTTTCTTTTTTTTTAATTTAGTTCAAAAGCTTTATTCAGTGTAATAAATAGGCTTGACAAAGTGTGACCTACCTTTTTTTAAATTTAATTTTATTTTTTCAGCGTTCCAAGATTCATTGTTCATGCACCACACCCAGTGCTCCAAGCAATACGTGCCCTCCTCAATACCCACCACCAGGCTCACCCAAGCCCCACCCCCTTTCCCTCCAAAACCCTCAGCTTGTTTCTCAGAGTCCACAGTCTCTCATGTTTTGTATATTTTCTATTCCTACAGCTATGCATAGGTCTTTTCAATATTCTAAATGCATAATGTTTTAGTAACCTAGGATGAAAATTCTCTTAGGATACTTGTTTCTCAAATTTTAAATAAATTGATGTATTTAAAAGTGATAATTCTTCCAGATAAGATTTAAAATAATTAACTTCTCCTCAGACTACCTCAAGAAATCTGGAAATTTTATTCTTTACATTTGTTAATTACTTTGGTGAAGATTGACATTGTTTTTAAGATTTTATTTATTTATTTAGAGAAAGACAGAGAGAGCATGTGTGAGTGGGGAGGAGAGGCAGAGGGAGTGAGAGAATCTCAAGCAGACTCCACAGTGAGCCCAACTTGGGGCTCAATCTCATATCCCTGAGGATCACAACCTGAGCCGAAATCAAGAGTCAGATGCTCAACTGAGCCACCCACATGCCCCGAAGACTGACATATTTTTAACATTATAGCTCCCTATTTACAAATATGGCAAGCTTTTATATTTTTGAGGTATTAAGTAATATTTTGCCCTTTAAATTTTAGCATTAAAGTTTTACTTATATAACAAGATTATGATTATGGAAACATAAAATAGTAATCAATAACTTAGGACAAAGAAAATGGAAACCAAGTATAGCTTAAAACCTTTTCTTCTTCCTCATAGTAATTCATGAAAAGTACTAACCATGCCTCAAGGGCAAACACATGTAATATTAGACAGCGTAGCATTCTAAACTTTTCTGTATGTTTAAACAAATATAGGTACACAGTTACAGAGCATATATCAAAATATTTTATGATTTGCTTTAAATTGGAAGTAGATTTTTACAGGTAATGGGCATAATCACAACTCATCATCTATAGTTCTATACCATATGCTAAATATTCAGTTGTATATTTTAATGGTTCTTAGTTCTGGCTGCATCTCGCAATCCTTTGGGAAGTTTTATTTATTTGTTTATTTATTTATTTATTTATTTATTTTTACGGATTTTATTTATTTATTTACTTAAGAGAGAGAGAGAGCACAAGCAGGGGAGAGGGGCACAGAGAGAAGGAGAAGTAGGCTCCCTGTTGAGCAGGGATCCCAACGCAGGGCTCAATCCCAGGACCCTGAGATCATGACCTGAGTTGAAGGCAGATGCTTAATGGACTGAGCTCCCCTTAGGGAAGCTTTAAAAAAAAAAAAAAATTAGGCCCAGGCCCTACCAGGCCATCCCTAAGTTTCTAATGATATTGGTGGGTGGTGAGCCTTGAACACTAATACTTTTAAAAATATTTTAGGTGATTCTAACGTGTATTTAGGGT
Source organism: Potos flavus (assembly GCA_028534135.1). Taxonomy (NCBI): domain Eukaryota; kingdom Metazoa; phylum Chordata; class Mammalia; order Carnivora; family Procyonidae; genus Potos; species Potos flavus. The sequence goes on along the minus strand of CM052884.1, from coordinate 77,533,633 downwards.
TGGTAACTGCTACTATATGTGAAATATGATTTCTTAAACTGTTCTCTACTGATGACTATTTGGTTCTAATAGGGCTGACATTGCTAAAGTAACAACCCCAACAACTCCCTGGATTTCCCCATGTAAGCTCATTTCTCGCTTATGCCATATGTGTAACACAAGGGGGTAGACTAGCGGCTGTAGCTGTCATTAAGGCTGCTCACAAATGTTTGGTGCTCCTTTTTCCAGGCAGATGGCAAAATTCTATGTCTCCTTCTCCTTGAACTCAGGCGTGGCATGGCCATATAAGTTGCTCTGGCCAAAGCAAAGTGAACAGAAAATCTCTGAGCCAGTCCGCGCTTCTCTCTGCTCTCTTTCCCTTCTTCCACGGTTGTAAGAAATGTAGTGGATAGTAGTTAGCTCTATCAGTCCAGGCAACAACATAAAGATGGTTAAAACATGGCTTAGGGTCCCTAGTCAGCCCATGAATACTTCATAGGAGTGAGAAATAACCCTTTACTGGGCTAATTATCACAGCCAAATCTAACCTAGTCTGACTAAAGAGGGAGTTCTGCTCACTGCAGTCACTCAGAAACCCATGTGGAAAAAAGCTTCAACTCGACTGCCACCCAGTCAAACAACAGCAAGTAGGGGAAGGAGTGAATTGGGCACTGCCTCCTTTTTTTTTTTTTTTTTTTTTAAAGCTTATACCTAGAAATAACAGAGGCCACTTAATCTCATGTTTCACTGGCCAAAGAACCACCTAATCCTAAAAGGTTTTAATCCACAAGGTACTTGGAATATAGAGAGCCAGATGTATTTTCTTACAACACTTAGAAGAGGGAACCACAATGCCAATATCCTTCCTAGATGCAAAGGAAGGATCCATATATGTCTAGCTACATGTTTAAATCTTGACCTGAAAAGAACTAGGATTTTTATTTGGAGATATCAATTATTCCAGCACCTGGTAGCAAGTTGGTAGAGGCATCAGGGGTTGTTCTTTTTCTTTTAGGAAACAGCAAATAATTGTCAATAATGAGTTGCCTGGAAATTAAAGGTATTGCATAGGTTTGAATTATGTACAGCTAAAGAAAATCAAGATGTATGGATTAGAGGGCCTAGAAAACTTATGCTCAAATCCCAGTTCCTTGTAGTTACCAGTTAATGACATTAGGCCAAAAAGTTCAGTCCTCTGAGCTCAGTTTCTCCACAGGTGATACTCAGCATGATATATAGGGTAGCTCTTACAATTATGTGAGATAATATATACAATACACCAAGTTCATCATCTGCTCCATAGAAGGACTCAAAAAATACTGTCCTTTCTCCATCCCTCATGACCCTGATAGTCCTTTATTACATAAACAGAAAATCATTATCATCTCAGAACTACTTTACAATTCAGAGAACTACCTAGTGTTTTGCTGTATGTTTCAAAAAAGAAAAGAAAATAAACAATACTAGCAAAGTAAATTACCTTGGCAAGAGAAGGTCAGCCACCTGGCAATAAACACCCTACCAGATGCCCGTCTTTCTCCACCTTTTTAATTAAACCGGTTTATTTACAGACGTCAAGAATCAACAGAAAATGCAGGCCAATACGTGCAAAAGAGGAAGAGAAGATCAAGTAGTACTTCCTTAGGAGCCATGGTGACACATTCTCAGTCTCTCCAAAGTGTTGGGACATCTGCATTTTGACTCTTACACCACAAGGCATGGAGCAGCCTATTTAGTAGAAAGACCACAACCACTGCTTCTTAAGTACTTTGTCCCAAAACAGGCAAGTACACAGAATTGAGAAACCTTTTTTTTTTTTTCCATGAAAATTTGTTACTTTACCCTTTGGCTGACAAGGCCTTTTTCTCATTACTTCCAGAATAATTTTTTAAAATAGTTAAAACCAGGACACCTGGGTGGCTCAGTCAAACATCCAACTCTTGACCTCAGCTCAGGTCATGATCTCAGGGTTGTGAGATCCAGCCCCACATCTGGCCTCATGTGGAGTCTGCTTGAGACTCTCTCTCTCCCTTTGCCCTTCCCCCCATTCTCTCTCTCTCTCAAATAAATAAATTAAAAAAAAATAAAAATAGTTAAAACCTAGCTGAAACTAATTAACATTGTGTCCGACTTGACTTTTGCAGACTTTCCTAGTTGACTCTACATTTATGAGGCATATTTTCTTTAAACACACAACAAATGCTTACCATTAGTTCTGAAAATCTGGTAAGAAAATATGACCTTGAACAGTCAAGGAAGGAACAGCACTGGGGTTTCATCTAAACATTAAATCACAAAATAAAAAACAGCAATGATGTTTTTATGACCTAGGACACATAGTAGGTACTCTAAGGTTATGAGATGTTGGACAGCAATGGTTAATGGTCAGACAAGGTAATTGGGCTGCTGTGGATTCTGCCTTTGGTATTGCCAATATTTTCTCCTAACTATTGTCTTATTTGAGGATATAGAAGGCTTATGATTAAATTTATTATAGCATAGCACTTAAAAGAAGAATCAGTGTATTAGGTTACTTGACAAAATCAGTGTTCTATATCTCCATCTGGTGGAAATGAGGGCTAGACCAAATACGATTAATTATAATAGGGATAAATATAAAGATACTTAGACCAAGCAATTTCAGAGCAGGAAGGGACCTATAAGATCAGGTAATGGGATTTTTTTCTTTTTCTGCGGTAACAAAATTGAGTCAGAAAAAGTAAACCACAATTTTAGACATAAAGTAAAAAATCAGTTTTGTGAGTTTAGGAGGAAAAAGATAAGTGTTAAGACAGCAGAGGAGAAAGACTGCTGCACAATGTAAAAAAAAAACTGCTAAACGGCTACCTCTGAGGCAGATAGATGGGTTTTGAAACAGAAGCATGGCATCCAAAAAGGGAGATATAATGAAAGCCCATTTTCGGAAAGTTCTAGGTCCCACTTTTGTGAGGAGCATGACCAGTCTGGACTGTGTCTTAGAGAACAGTGGCCAGGAAGATGAGATTTAGCCCAGTTTTATATTATGTGTGGAAAAGCTAATCAAATTTAGACTGAAGAATTAAGAAAAAAAAAAAAAAAAAAGATTGTTGCATCCAAAAAGTGTTAAGGCTGCCATTTAGAACAGACTATTTTTTTTTATGTAACTTGAGGTTACTGAAAATAATAGAAACTATAGGAAGTGAGTCTTGTCATAAATATAAGGGAAATATTTTAAATGGGGCAATAGCTAATGCACTGAGGACTTATATTGTTACTGGCACTCTTCTATAAACTTGAGATATACTGCTTCAAATCTCATTTCAACTGTATGAGTTAGGTATTAATATTTGTGCCATTACACAAATGAGGAAACTGAGATTAAAAGGTGTTATTAAAAATAAACTTGCCTAATGTCACAGTGTATGACCAAACCAAGATTTGAACCAAAGACATTTGGCTGAAGAGCCGGTAGTATTACTATTTCCTTCTGCCAATATTTGATGTAGTCAGAGTGATTAATCTAAGGCTGGTTTACTACTAACCTTAACTTCTACATGGAATGAATACCTGATAGATTTTCAGGAAAAAAGATAGACTGTAAAATGTAAAAGATAGACAGTAAAAATGTTTTCTCTAAAACCTAAGCCATGTCTTAAAGTCTATGTGACAAGGTGTAATCCCAAAGGTGAGGGGGACAGTCATTCCTTTCCAGTTGTGCAAACAGAACTGTGTGAAGTCCTACTAAGAAGATCAAAGGACTTTGGAGCATTTCCTCAGGCACATGCACTCATCTCAGTGATTTTCACTTTTCCACAGTGCCAGCACAATGTCCTAAAAATGCCAGGAAGTAAGGACATCTATGTGGCAAGACCTAGTGGATGGGAGCTCAGTTATGGCTACAATGGGCATGGGGACAGGTAACTTTTATTGGGTTCTAAGGAAGTAGACACTTGTGTATTCTGTCCCTATGTAAGGTAGTTGTAATTCTTTATGCTAAGTCTTTATAAGTTGCCTTAATATGTTGACCATAGACATTGTTAGTTTTCTTTGAGTAACAGGAAACCACTGGAGCTAGAGCAATGATGAAAAAGCACAAATCATTCTTCACGAGAAATTATGTAGAAACTAACAAAACACACAGACAAGCACACAGATGATCCTCCAGAATTGGAAACAGAAATTGCAGTACTATTGGGATTCTTGATCCTCTGAACATGCTCTTTGCTGTGCCCCTCTCTATTCTTCTCCCTAGTTAAAAATCATTGAATTTTGGGGCATCTGATTGGCTTAGTCATTTAAGTATCCGCCTTAGGCCCAGGTCATGATCACAGGGTTCTGGGATTGAGCCCCACATAGGGCTCCTTGCTCAGCTGGAAGTCTGCTTCTCTCCCTCTTCTTCTGCCCCCCTGCCCCACTCATGACTTTTCTCTCTCTCTTTCTCAAATAAATAAATTTTTAAAAAATCTTTTGAGAAAAATCATTGAATTTAAGCCTCAAATTGTTCAAAGCATTTTCTGAGAATAAGGATTTACTCTTAAACAACCACAGTACATTTATCAAAATCAGGCATTAAGCATTGATAACATACTCTAATCTACATTTCATATTTGAATTTTACCAATGATCAATACTTCGGAATTATCTAGTTATATATTCATTTGTATGTTTTGTATTTTACTTTTATTTATTGAAGTTTCTACTGTCTAAAGTCCAATCAAGTCTTTCTTGTTGGGTAAGTTTAACTTAGTCTCAAAAGATCAGCGTTAGAGTGTATTGGTGAAAACTGATGTAACATTTCTAAACTCATTGAGTTGTAAAGTATGAGAGCTGGGACAGTTCATACAGTTTAAATAGCCATGTCCCTTAGTGATAAAGGAATCCAATGAGTGAAGTAGCATGTCCAAGGCATTTAGTCCAGAAGAAAAGAGAGAAAAGAATTCTAGAGTCTTGAATCCTAGCTAACAGATTTTATCTTCCTCCTTTTATTAGTTCTTCCCATTCACCTGTCCTCTGTTGTCTTCTCTGACTTATCTACATGGCAGTGCTTAAAATACCTAGCGTTCCATGATTGAAAAGCAAATGGCTGCTTAGAAGGAAATCCAAGAGACTCTTCAGTGACCCTTTTCATTGTACCATTGAGAAACCACAAATAGACTCCGTAGAAGCTAAACATTGTTGGTCTGTAGGAGTCTTTAGAATCGAGAAAGGAAGCTATACTTTCTTATGTGACTCTGATATTTTAGATTCAGAACCAGAATATACCCTGTCAATGTAATGAAGGAAGAAGAAATAAGAAAAGGTAGGGAATGAGAAGTGAATATCTAAGGCAAAAGGGAGCCTGGAAATATGGAACACCTAGATTTCATCACCTTCATTTTTTACTCTGAAAACAACTACTTCTCTTCTTTATTTCCCTGCTTCAAAACATGTTTAAGAAATACTATGTTCTAGGCTGAGGCAAATATGCAAAGATTCAGAACTAAATAATGGTTACCTTACAGTCAGCAGCTGAAGAAGCAGCTAAGGAAACATGACAAAATACGACTTGGTAGTAGAGGTATACACTCTATATAAAAGGTGTTGCCCTCTCTGTATTGAAATTGATAGTAAACAAGATTTCAATAAACATGGCATAGCATGTTTTTGTCACCACAAAAATTTCTGTATATTGGACCAAAACTCTTCAGAGTCAGCTTGAAATCTATATTACATGTCTAGCAACTAGTTTCCTAGAGAATGGAATCATCAAATATAAATGCTAACCATATTTATTGGTGATACATCAACATTCCACATACCTATTGGTAAGATACAGGAAATGGTTCTTTCAAAAGTCAGCCAGAAATTGGAAGATAGCATTAGGATTTCATGAGTAAAATCCTGGATCTGTTTTGCAACCTGGGTGAATTATCTTCTGCAATAAGAGAGTGGAAAGAACATGCAGGGACTATATATAGTTTCAGATGGATTATGGGTTTCAGTTAGGTCAGTTAGATGATAGCAAACAAGTCAGATTTATGTTGTGGGAAAGGAATTTACAAAACTAGGAAACTAAGTATTAGAGGATACTATCATAAGATGAGCATAGAAAAGACAAAAATTAAATTACTAGGCTTAGATATATACACATAAAAACTTTGACCAACAAATGTTACATAAACTTAGTACTGAAGTCAATAGAAAGCTGAATTTATGAATTGGTAAAAAAGGTTTCTTACATGCTTTCTTTCTAAGAATAGGATTAGCCCTGGAGATTAGTGCCTATCAACACCTGCAGGTGGCGATCAGCGTCAGAATGCTATCTTATCTGTGTATCTTAGAAGCCAGAATAGCACTTAGCATACAGTAAATGCTCAGTTGGGGGGCGCCTGGGTGGCTCAGTGGGTTAAAGCCTCTGCCTTCGGCTCAGGTCATGATCTCAGGGTCCTGGGATCGAGCCCCGCATCGGGCTCTCTGCTCAGCGGGGAGCCTGCCTCCCTGTCTCTCTCTGCCTGCCTCTCTGCCTACTTGTGATCTCTCTCTCTCTCTCTGTCAAATAAAAAAAAAATCTAAAAAAAAAATGCTCAATCAAATTACATGGAATGAATACTTAGCAGGTTGTGGCAATTATAATAATTGCCTATATGTTGACCCTGAGTCACCAGAAAAACAAACATAAGAAAGACAGTCTGAAGTTTATCTTTGAATAACTACCACCAAAATGACTATGCAAAACAAAAATGAAAAAATTAGCGAATCAAGTATATGGCACGATCAACTCAAGAAGATGATACCTAAATTATTAAATAATATGCTAAGGAGATTATATAAATTATGCTATCTAATTAAACAAAAATCTTATTACAAAAGAAAATATTATTTGCATGGAGGAAATGGAAATGGAGACTTTTGAGACTAGACTACTGTCCTATGGTGACAAAGCTACAAAGCAGTGGACCCAGAAATTTAATTCAGATTTATCTCCTTCTCAAGTCTGGTCCGAGTTTATTCATCTAGAAAAGGAGATCCGCACATCCAATCAAACTTGAGGAGCGCCATTTGGCATATGTAGACTGTGGATCTCCCTGGGAAGCATGGTGTTTCCTGCTGCTAAATGTTGTGTCTATGTAATTTGGAAATGCTGTGTTATCAAAATGCTCTGTTTCAGAAGAGGTCAGTTCCTTGGTTCCTCGTTAGCTACCTGGGCAGAAAACTGGATGTATTATAACTCAAAAGCAAAGAATCTCACTTTCACATAGATAAGCTTTCATTTGAACAATGCAGGAGCGTAGTAGAGGAACCAAGTTAAATATGGCTGAGGGCATCAATAAGATAAACACCTTTCACAGAACCAGAATAAGATTTGCTACATCACTATCTCTGAGGCCTACATGTATAAGTACACAATTTAATGGAATAAAATATCTATTTTCCTTCTCATATTTTGCTTTTGAAGCAACAGAGTTTTGAGTAGCTGAGCTAGTGGTAGGTAATTAGTTGTTTTAAATTCATGAAAGACAGCAATGATAATGTAATGCTGTGATAGAAGTTGTGGTAGGTAGACTTCCAAGATGGCTTCCAGAAATACCCTCCTTATGGTATTAACATGCATGGAATCCCTCCATTTGAATGTGGGCTACATGTAGTGACTTGTTTCTAACCAACAGAATACAACATAGGTACTGAGATGCCACTTCTGTGATGTGGTCCCAAAAGATTATAACTTCTTTCTTGATGGTAAATTCCCTTTGTTGCCATTTTGCTCATATATTTTGATAAAGTAAGCTGCATTAGGAAGAGGTCACCATGGAAGGAGACTGAGAGTAGTCCCCAGACAACAGCTATCAGGAACCCTCTGTCCAACAGCCCTTGAGCAACTCAATCCTGTCAACTGCCACCTAAATGTGTTGGAAGACTGTTTTTCCAGTTGAGCCTTCAGATGGAACAAGAGACCCCAGGGCTGACATACTCATTACAGCCTCATGACAGACTATGAAGCAGAGGCACCAGATAAACTGTGCCCATGTTTCTGAGTCACAGAAATTTGGAGATAATAAATATATGTTTTAAGCTACCAAATGTGGAATAATTTGTTATGCAGAAATAGATAACTAATAGAGAAGAATTTACTGATAATGGAACTATTAGTCATCAATGTTAGAGTTATCTTTCTCTAGATTGATTATATATCAGGTCCAATCTCCAGCATCCACAAAACCTGATGTGAATTCAAGAGTTACTGAAAACCCTTTTTAACTATCTTTTGCATCTATCTTACAAATGTGATATTTCTTTTCTGTCATCTTTATTTTGTAGCCTAACCTGAAGAAAGCACACAGAGACTTTAAAAAGGAGAAAGAGTGAAAACTGAAATAAAATGTGAAATCATCAATTCAAAGAAAGGAAATCCTGTGTTATAGTCTGTAACCTTGGAAACATTAACTACTATTTGGGGTTATTTCTAATATAATTTTGCCATAAATTATAACTGGAGTGCATTATAAAAGAAAATTTTGAGGCACCTTACATTACTAATTTTGGAACACATTCTTTGTGTAGAGTTAATTGAAAAATTACTTTTAAACAATAGACAATTATGTTAAATCTTATTGTGTTAGTACATAATTGAGGAAGTGCATAACAGAAGACATTTACTCTGTCAAAAAAAATTGAAGCAAGTTAAATATTTGATTATATGAATATTTTTCTATCTTTTTTTGATACTAGATGAGTTTTTTAACCTTTTATAGGAAGTAATATAGTCAATTTCATTTTTTTTCTATTTTTTTTAGAGAGCATGGTTGGGGGCAGGGAGGGAAGGGCAGCATAGAAGGGAGAGAGAGAATCTTAAGCAGGCTCCATGCCCAGCACAGAGCCTGACAAGGGGCTTGATCCCACAACCCCAAGATCATGACCTGAGCTGAAATCAAGAGTTGACGCTTAACCAACCAAGCCACCTAAGCGCCCTGAGATCTTATGTTTAATAGGGTTATCTAATTCAATTTCATATCCCAGTCAGTATTTCATTGCAGTTCTCCTTACCAATCTAACTTGCCACAACAGGCTTTTTTTTTTCTTTTTTTAAAGCTTCAATAAATAGCTTCCTTTACTTCAGAATTCCATATATCCTTAAATATCTTAATATTCATTGTAATCATTCATTGCAATGCATTTTTGTATTGATTCCCCACAATAACCCTCTCAACAACTCTGTGAAGTAGTATTATTGATTTCAATTTATATATAAATTGGCATACAGGGGCACATAGAGGATAAATAACTTTCAAGGTCAAATGGTAAAGGATAAATTCATCCACGGGCAATCTCATCTCAAAATGCATTCACCTAAGCTCTATGTCATACTGTCTACTATGTACACACTGACCTCTGACTTTTTTAATCTATGTTGCTTTTTCTCTTTATTCTCCCTCCCCTCCACCTTACTCTCTTTTTTTGGTGTTTGCAAATTTTATAAGTATATCTTTTTTTTCCTGTTTTTTTCTGGTTCTTTCAGATGTCCAATCCCTACCATTAAAGAATAAACAGAACTTTACCAAGGTTTCTACCTCCAGAAATATTCATGTTCTTTATTTATGCTATTCGATATCTACCATTAACTTGAATTTTAAGATATTTTAACTATGAGCAGAACTTGGGCTGAGCTAATATGCAAGATACGAGCTTGGGGTTTCCAAAAACTAGATAAAGAATATTATAAATTACAGACCCATTATGTCTTCCTGTGTCCCACCTCTATCTCAAACTGCTAGTAGAATCCAGCAATCCCTTCAGAACATCCTCTTCTTTCAAATATTTGAGCTAAAAGGCTGAAAATTGTCTAGCAGGGAGAACCTTTAAGTCTTCATGTAAATTTCAGCCTAATAATGGTCATATTGGCCAATGCAGTGGCATTAGGGTCGTCATTAAGAACAGGAATATGAAGCTAGACCTCCTGAGTTTCAATCACAGCATCTCCCATTCTAGCTGGGCAACCTCTGGCAAGCTACTTAACCTCTCTGTACTTCATTTACATTTGTAAAACAATGACAATAATCTGTACTTCATGGTTTCATTATGAAGATTAAAAGGAACTGGTATCAAGTGTTACTTAAGTATTGGTAAAATATAAATATGAACATGTACAAGATGAAGTAGAGGATTTCAATAAGAGAAATGGATGCTAGCTAGAACATGCAGTGCTTGAAACATGGGCAAGTAGAATTAGATCCCAACATTCCTGTTCCTGGAGCCAGGCAACTTAGTGTTGGCTTCCTAAGAGATGTCCTTTGTACCAGTACAATAAATACTTTTATATTTAAGCTAAGCTATTATGAATGAATTTGTCTACCTTAGAACCAGATAAAACTTAGAATTCTAATATAAATTAAAAGGATTCTAATTGTTAATGTTAACAAAATGCCTAACACAGTGTATAGCACATAAGATTTTTTTTTAAAGATTTATTTGAGAGAGAGAGCATGAGTGGGGGAGGAGGAGAGGAAGAGGGACAAGCAGACTGTGCACTGAGCAGAGAGTCTGGTGCAAGGCTTGATCTCATGTCCCTGAGATCATGACCTGAGCCAAGATCAAGAGTCAGATGTTCAACAAACTGTGCATAGATTAAGAAATGATATCATTCCTTCTAGTCCATCTTTACTAATATTTAATTCTAATATAGAGTTCTGATTTTGTAATTCCCTGTCCAGAAAACTTCAGTGGTTTCATATTGCTTAATGAAAACCGTCTAATATTAGGCTTGGCTTTTTTTTTTTTTTTTGGTTTGTTTTTTGTTTTTTTGTTTTTAAGATTTAGACAGAGCAGCAGGCAGAGGGAAAGGGAGAAGCAGGCCACCTGCTGCCGGATGCAGCGGGGAGGGAGAGGAGGGGCTTAATCCCAGGACCCTGGGACAATGACCTGAGCCAAAGGCAGATGCTTAACCAACTGAGCCACCCAGGTGCTCCTAATCTTAGGCTCTCAACATCCACTTCCTTTCATTATCCTCTCCCAGTAAAGTTAATTATTTTATTTTTTAAAAAGTGCCCAGTTGTGAGTTACCCATCCTGAGCACACATTTTGTTTATTTGCTTATTCTTGGTTTTTTTTTTTTTTTTTTTTTTTTGGCTTCTGAACAAGAAATTCTCAAAATCATCACTCTTGGCTTCTGAACAAGAAATTCTCAAAATCATCACTCTATCTAGCCATGAAATTGTGGCACAATCAAGAGATTTAATAAAAACCCAATCATTTCATCAGTTACTCCTGGTAACTTCTAAGATGAGGTTTATTTCTTTACTTATGTCCTCCTACCATGGGTCTTAGGTTATCAGAAGGTTTGGGAAATCAGCATGTAAACTAAGCTCCACTTCTCTCCCTTAACTATCCTCCTGATCATAATAAGGCTGGTATTATGAGTGCTTGTAATCAAGAACTTGGCTCTTGAGGGCATTTCAAGTTTTTGAGCATCTGCTTTATTTAACTGCTCACAAAATG
>CM052884.1:77376325-77521706 GCA_028534135.1 Potos flavus | reverse complement strand
CTGCTTCCCCCTCTCTCTCTGCCTGCCTCTCTGCCTACTTGTGATCTCTCTCTCTCTGTCAAATAAATAAATAAAATCTTTAAAAAAAGAAAAAGAGTCAGACTCTTAACTGAGTGGTGCCAGCTAGGCACCCCTAAAAAATAACTTTTGGAAAAAAGAAAAAAGCTATATAAAAACAGCATTTCCCATGGGTTGGTGAAATTAAGGGATCTGCTTCATACTTTTGTTGGATACTTTATTTTTCTGTGCCAAATAAAATATCTTATTTTTTTTTAAAGATTTCATTATTTATTTATTTGACAGAGAGGAGAGAGATCACAAGTAGGCAGAGAGGCAGGCAGAGAGAGAGGGGGAAGCAGGCTCCCCGCTGAGCAGAGAGCCCAATGCGGGGCTCCATCCCAGGACCCTTAGACCATGACCTGAGCCGAAGGCAGAGGCTTTAACCCACTGAGCCACCCAGGCGCCCCAAAAATATCTTATTTTAAAAGTTGAAATGTGTCCAAGTCGTGTCACTCTAGTGCAGAAAAAAAATGTAAAATACAGATGCTAATGATCATGAAGCTAACTGAGTAATGTGACCAATTCTGTCCAGAAGAACAATTTTTCAAAGGATTTAGTCATAGTGATCTCAGATAGGGATGAGAGATCCATTTATAAATAGTTCTTTCCTTGGGTTGTAGCTCCTCTGTGATCTATACAGCTCTTGGTTCATTCAGTAAATATTAAATGCAGATGTGAAGGACAATTATTCTTGTCCATTTTTCTAAATTGCCCGCTTTGACATTAGAAAAGAGTAATTTTAATACTTACCATTCAATAATATGGTCTTTAAAAGACAAATCACTGTAGATGTTTTTAGAATACTGGCTACTAGGCCTGATCTTTTGTTTTCTATGTTATTATACAAGTCCCTCAAAGCCAAAAATCATCACAGAATGACTTGGGGAAACTATTTATTCAAGCTTTTCTTAAACCATCATTGCATTTTCTGAAGTATATACTTCAAATTACCTATTATATCCCAGAACACATCAATCCCAATAGGCTGATAAATTCCCAGAGGTACTGATAAGTAGTAAAAAGTACAATGGCACAGAAAAAGCATGACCTTGGGGATGAAGTCGACCTAGGTCCTAATTTCAGCTCTGTTTGCTACCTGGGCAAGTTAATTTGTCTCTGTGGTTATTGGAAAGAGTCATCTGTAACTTGAGCTAGTTATTTATTCTTATTTTATTTTATTTTATTTATTTATTTATTTTTTGAGCTAGTTATTTATTCTTACTGCTATTACTTCTCAGAAATGGAAATGTAGTTTGCTCACAGGCAAAATAAAACCAACCATGCTTTCCTATCAGACTGAGGACTAGATGAAATAATTAATATAAAGTTCCCTTATACAGTTCTAGGAACAAAGTAACCATTCACTGTTTTTTATTTCTCTTTGCCTCTCCAGATCTGTCTAGTACCTTTTGTGATTTTTACCCTTTTAAAATTGAAGTCAGTGCTTTTTTTTTTTTTTTGTTATAAAACAATATTAGATAGCCTTTTGCAAACTGTCTATTGACATAACATTTCCAAGGAAGAATTTCACTTTGGGAAGTCTTGGATTTCTTAGCTCATCTACTTTTAGCGTTCATTTGTAATTTGTATCTGTTAAGAAAGAACCAAAAACGCATGCTAAGTACAGCTAAAATATTTATGATGTAATTAAGGTAAGCATAAATTTTTAAAACAAATTATGCTCCCCCCTCCCATCTACCAACAAATTCCTCGGAATTCTATAGTACCGGTTCTACTTTAGGGTGAAGTGTGTGTATTTGCTTTAGAAATGACATTTAGCAACATCCTGTTTGCCTGATGTATATTAAGAAAGCAAAAATAAGACTGTTCTGCTCCTTTTACATATATCTGGTACAGCTTTCTCAGACATATTAAACACTAGTACTGAATTGCAATTTCTAAGACTAGAAATAATAAAAGACTTGTAGGACATAAAGAAGAGTACCATTCGTTTTGCAACTTTTGCAACCCTGCCAATATGGTATTCACATTGTTACTTTTTCACATCTGTATTTTTCTATTGCTTCCCTACAAGTAATCTATATGGAACTACTTTGAAATGTACTTAACATACAATGTAACTAAAGAATGTGATTGTTATAAAATACTATTTTTTAGATAAAATAAATCCAAATGTTTGGCAAGATAGTGATAAATTTTCTTTTTCTTCCACACCTCAGTAGGTGGTTTTTCCAAATGTATACGTTATTTTGGTAGGACAGAAAAGCTTTATCGATGATATTTTATATCATCTAAATTGTTTCACCCTTTAATATTTCCCTTGGATAGATATCAGTTAAATTTAAAATTCCTGGAAATTATGTTCTTGGTAAGCTAATGGCTAATAAAGGAATATGCTGTAGGCATAATCATTTGGTTCTTCAATGTTCTATATTCCACTTAATCAATTGCATCTTTTTCCTTTAGGTACATTTGGGATGAAGAAATGGAACAGGAAAGATCATTTTTTTTCTTCAGTGTCAAAGGAATTTGAATTCACGTTTTAGCACCATCAATGCCAACACACGTCACCCTTGGTCAAGTCTCTTTTTCTCCCTGCTCTTTAGTTTCATTATCTATATAATAGAGCAGTGACATGGATGAGAAGGAGACGAATTATCTACACACTGGAGGGCTGTAGCAGAATTCAATGATTATTTACACAGTTCCTAGTGTAATCTCTTGTTTATAAATAATGTTCCACAGATGCTTATGCCTACTTGCTTTCCTAAGGGATTTTTAAAATGCCATTTTTTCCTCATGATTTTATGCTAAAAGATTATAGAGAAGGTGTTGTAGCTTATTCTGCTTTGCAAAAACAAATGAAAACAACAACCATATACTCCTTTCCAATTTGAAAATGAAAATTAGAACAGAAGCAACAGTCTTGGATTAAAAAGAGATCAGGTACTTTTTGCCAATGCTTTCAACTACCTTTTCAAACTCATTAACAAATTCCATAAGATCAATGTGTTTTAAGAAATTAAATTCAACATAAGAGGACAGCCTTTCCTGCAAACTCTTGGATTTAATTAACCAGTGAAACAAATTTATAGCCAACCTATTTAATGACTGTATCCCAAAACCTTGCCAAAGCACAGCACAGACAGAAGAATCCTCCTATAATAATATCTTGCTTCATATAATTTTTTTTTCAGTTCCTTGGGGAATATTCATAAAAGACTTTCTCTGAATTATATTTATTTTTACTGAAGCATGTCAGTATTAAAAATGATTGCACCATTGGTTGAGTTCATGAATAGTGCCATCACATATTTATGCCGACTCTCAGAAATAGCAGATAAACCTGAAAACTATAAATATATATTGTCTTTAAAATAACTTTATACACGAATGCATAAAAATCCATTTGGCATATGGAAACTGCCCACTCCAGGCTTACTACCTTTGAATTTAGGAATGGTGGAAATAAATGTCTTTGGTATTAATGCTGAGAATGTCAGTTTTGACAATTAAACTCAGCATTTTGGTTTTAATGGAATGTCCTGAAAAGTATCCCATGCTTCTCTGGATGATAGAGCACCAGTTACTGATTGCTTTAATTTTGCCCTCAAAGAAATCCATCAGCACTCTCTAGTCCTGTATACTTCTGTACAGTATCACCTTGAAATTCACATTTGCACAAAGATATAGTAATTGAACTAGAAGGATAAGAAAGAAAGTAAAATAAGTTGCATGCCAACTGAGTGTAGGGATTGAGTAGGGAATGTCTACATGGTATTACATCTTATCTCTTGAAGAACCCTTATAATAGATAGGTATCATCATTCTATCATTCCGTGTATATAAAACAAACATTCAGAAATATCAGTAAATGACCCAAGGTCACATGCTTATAAGAGGTAGAGATTTGATTTAAATGGCTTTACATGTGACTCCAAATATAAGCTCTATCTGGCCTTAATGTTAAGGACAATAGAAATAGGCAGATGTGGCTTGTAACAGATAGACATCCCATGCAGAGAGAAATGGAGAATGTAAATTAATACTATTATATCTGGCCTTTACCAATAAATAATTCGTTGCAAAGATTCCTAAATAAGTAGACTGAGGGTGTCTAGACTGAGATTGGAAAATGTCAAAGATTAGCCATAACCTCTCATAGCAGGGGAATGTGAGGCCATGGATAGAGCCAGGGCTCTGAGTTAGATAAAAGTGAATTTATGTTGGTATTGTATTATGTGTCCTTGGGCGAATGAGTTAACTTTATTCTGCCTCTGTTTCCTAATACTTAAAATAGAGGGACAATGTCAATGAGGATTATTTATAAATGTCTCTCAGGGTATTTGAGAAATAAATGAGAGATATTTGCAGTGTCTTACCCAATTCATTTCTCAGAGTGGGTGTTTACATTACCTTTGTTCACCTTCTCTGCTCCTATTAATATTTTGTAGAGTTGTTCTTTTCTCTTGGATCCTGTGAGATAGCTGCAATTTTATTTTTAAATATTATTTTTTTTCTTTCTTGGCAGGCAAAACAGCAATGACCTTCATCTGACTAATATGCTTATGTGTCATCCAAATACTTATTTTCTCCCACTGCCAATGCCTTAGTAGAGATGTATCATTAGGAGCCATTTGGAATAATACACCCACATATTACATAAACACCTTTTGTTCCCAAGTATTTGATACATATGTTTAATGTGCTAGAGGAATAAAATTACATATATAATTGTAGCAACTGAGATGTGCAAAGGAGAAAATTGCCACCAGAACGACTTGACTTACAACTAGTGCATTCCCATTCTGTGATCAAAATATGGACAAAAACAAAGTAAGGTGAGAAAATAGACTAGCATGAGTGGCCAGAATTGTCAAATTTCTATTGGTGAAATAAAAAATTCAGTTCCGTTGCTAAACTGTCAGTACAGAGAAGGTAGATATGTTTCTAATGAAGTGTGAGCATAACGGCTTTCACATCCTTGTCCATGTTCTTCAAGCACTATCTTGGAGAATGGTTAGGGAGGAACTGAGAATAGAATAAACTGGCATAAATGGATATCAGTCATTGAACATGGAGGGCATACAAAGAAGGAAAAGAATGAGAGCAGCAAAGTTGAATAGATTAGATAGGCACATGTTGAATGAGATCCAGGTGATAATAGAACATCCTTCCCACACTCAGGGCTCCTTTTTTCCTTGTTGAGACATACATCAGCAGATCCCCTCATGCACTTTTCAGCACTTTTGAAAATTAATACTGACCTATTTAGATACTAAACAAAAAGGAGGGAAAGAGAAAGAGTAGAGGGAGGGGCAGAAGGAGAGAGAGAATATTGAAACAGACTTGGCACGGAGCCCGACGTGGGGCTCAATCCCAAAACCCTGAGATCAGGACCTGAGCCAAAATCAAGAGTCAGCCACTTAATCAACAGAGCCACCTAGACACCCCAGAGGATATGAATTTGAATTCCTCTTATCCTGTTATCAATTCTTGATCACCTTGTTATTACTCTAAGCCATACTATCTTATCTAGAACTGACCCATTTGATAAGAGTAAATTTGAAAGTTATTCATCTTCTGTAGTAGCCTTTTAATCTCTGATCGGTGTCATACTCAAAAAAACTATCAACCCTAAGTCAATCTCCTCATAAATTGTTTCATTAAAATCTTTTTTTCCATAATTAAACAATTACAGATCTTAGTGTCCTCTTCATTATTGCTAGATTATTCTCCACTCTTCCTATAGTAATCATGTTCCTACTTGAAAATGCTATAACAGACTCTTTCTCACTTCTTCAAATAAATTAACAGCCCTTTCATAACTTTTCTTACACTGATCTACTTTTTAAATCTTTCTATTATCTGCACTGCTCCTATATGCAAATGAACATTCTATTATCTGGGACATAAGGTTCTTAACCAGTGACGACGTTGAATGACCCACTCTGCAATGGGGTTCTGAAATCTACTGGTTAAAGGCCAATAAATTGAATCATTATCTTAGTCAAAAGATATATGTATGTTCTGGCAAAACTTTGAAGTCATCATAAAAAAAAAAACAAAGAATTTTTTCAACATTCAATGTATTTCTTTTTTCTGACATTTATCTTATTCTTCAGGTATACTAGTCATGTTCTGTTAAACCGGATGCACGGCTGGCACATACTTCTCCCCTTAATAACTGTTAGTTCTGCCTGACTGAAGCTAAATATCAAAAATGATTGGAAAGAGATGGGATGACAATGTCGGAAAGAGTTCTCTAAAAGGTTATGTATTATGCTTCAAAAATAAAGTAGCAAATTCACTCTTTCTCTCGTTAGTAAACCATTCCATCCAGGAAAATCTGTGCCTTTTGTTCATTAATTGCAGGGTGTGCTGCCCCGCATGAACCTCTTTGCATTCTGTGGGTAATGCCAAAAAGAAGCAAAAATGAGTTATCTCCTTAGCATCCAGTATAGTTTATTGCTGTCTGCTTTTTTGATGTTTAGCAGTGATCTCACTCCCACCAGCGATAGGTCACTGAAGCAAAAACACATAATAAACCCAATCAAGGTGTTATTTTCTTCCTTTGATACAATCTCTTTAAATGCTTGTCTCTGGTATTTGCAACCTCTTACATGGAAAGAGTGATTTTGTGGACTCCTAATACAATAAATCATTATAAATAACTTGATTTCTACCTATCTCTGAATTGGTGATGTATTTATACTTTTTATCATCATCAATATAAAACATAAAACCTATCTAGTGGGCTGAATTGTAGCTCCCAAAAACATGAGGCCAAGTCCTAACTCTGGTACCTATGAATGTGATCTTACTTGGAAATGGGGATTTTGCAGATATAACTAAGGGTCTTGAGATGAAATCATTCTGGATTGAGGGTGGATCCTAAATCCACAAATGTTACAAGAGTAAAGAGTGAGAGATTTGATGTGAGACACAGAGAAACAGAGGAAAAAACAGAGATCAAAGTTATTGCAGTTACAAGCCAGGGAAATGTCAAGGATTGCTAGGAGCCCACAGAAGCTAGGAGAGAAGCATGGAACAGATCCTCCCTCAGATACTCCCCAAGAACCAACCCCATTGACGTCTTCTTGATTTTGGATTTCTGGCCTCCAGGACTGCAAGAGAATAAATTTCTGTTGTTTTAAACTACCCTGCAGCAACTCGTCGTGGCAACCTTAAGTGGAAAATATATATCAAGTAGGAAATTTGCTAAATACTGTAAGCAAAGGAATTTGCATCAAGAAGAGATTTACTTTGAATACCAGCTTGGAGACCTTAGCTCTAAGCTTACTGCCTAAGCTTACTTAGATAAGTTACTTAAACCATCCATGTCTCTTTTTATTTTTCATAAAATTGGAGTTAAAACACCATCATCCTCGTGGAGTTATTGGGAAGATAAAAGAAAATTACTTATGTAACTGTCTAGATTTTTGTGGTTTTATATACAATATTTATTAAAAACGTTCTTCTCAGAACATTTCAATGTCTCATTGAAACACAATGTGCAGACTACACATACAAATTGATATTTTTCCTTTAGATCCTCTTAATTTGAGAACAATAATTGCCAAGTCAACCACTTAGCTCCAAGTGAGGCTTTAGGTGAAGTCTCTTCTAGATAGCAAGACATTTGTGCAAAGACTTTTTTTTTTTTTTTACTTCTTAGCCACTATTTCTCACATCTGATTTTGAATATGCTTGAGAGATGATATAATTATCAAGATTAATTAGTAGTCAGCAGAATAAAGTCATATTTCTTCACATTAGCAATATGTCAGTATCAAAATGCTAAAGCTTTCAGAGAAATTAGATCACAAATGTTTAGTGCTTGTTAGGTCAGACAACTCAATGAAAATTTACCATTTTTGTGTGTATGCTGATTTGCAAAAATGTAACATAGTCAGATGAAGGGGATGAAGATTCATTAACTTTGTAAAAAAACCTCTTTACTTGCAAATTAGATAGGAGCGCATCAAATTCAAATTAGAAACAATTAGCTCTTTCTCCCCTAACCAATTAATAAGAAGAGAAGATACTTGAAGGCATAATGATCTTTAGGAGCACTCTTTTGGGTAGAGCCGTGTATCGATATTTATTTCCATAAAAGTAATTTAAGCACAGCAACAGCAGTGTTGCTTATTGTGGAAGGCATGGGTTAGTCTGTCCTGCCAGCACTAGTGATAGATATGTGCTTCTAATGTGCCCCAACACTCCATTTACCTGTGCTCTACTTCTTTGTCTCCCCCTAACGTGAAATCTTTGAGGACACAGGCTTTGAGCTATGTCACATTGTGCCATTTTGGAGCTTGAGACAAAAAGGAAAAATCAACACTACTGACCTCTTTTTAAATACTTAAGATTTTGTTCATCACGGATTTTTTCCATTCATTGTCATTTTTTAAAGTGTTTTATTAAACTATTATTTTGAGTGCTGAATTTTTGGGCACCTCCTTAAGTGCCATGCTCCAGGAGAGGACTTTAGATAAAATTCAATGACATTTAGAAGAGCTCTACATTGGTTGAGGGTAACTGTTATTGACCATACACATTTTTAAAATATTTTATATGAATTAAATAAATTCAATTTAGTTAACATATAGTGTATTATTAATTTCAAGGGTAGAACCTAGTGATTTTGTTCCCTATAGTTAAGAGTTTGTTATGGTTTGCCTCTCTGTGTTTTTGTCTTATTTTTCCTTCCCTTCCCCTATGTTCATCTGTTTTGTTTCTTAAATTTCACATATGAGTGAAATCATATGGTATGTGTCTTTCTCTGACTTATTTCACTTAGCACAGTACCCTCCAGTTCCATCCACATCATTTCAAATGGCAAGATTTCATTCTTCTTGATGACTGAGTAACATTCCATTGTGTATATAGACCACATCTTCTTTATCCATTCATCTGTTGATGGACATCTGGGCTACATAGTTTGGCTATTGTGGACATTGCTGCTATAAACACTGCAGTTCAGGTGCTCTTTTGAATCACTACGTTCGTATCCTTTGGATAAATACCCAGTAGCACAATTGCTAGGTCACAGGGTAGTTCTATTTTTAATTTTTTGAGGAACCTCCATTCTGTTCTCCAGAGTGGCTACACCAGTTTTCATTCCCACCAGCAGTGTAAGAGCGTTCCCCTTTCTCTGCATCCTCGCCAACATCTGTTGTTTCCTGACTTGTTAATTTTTGCCATTCTAAGGTGTAAGGTGGTATCTCATTGTGGTTTTGATTTGTATTTCCCTGATGCAGAGAGATATTGAGCATTTTGATAATATAAAAACTTGTTTAATACGATGATTAGTAAATGAGCTTTAAATAGGATTAGAGGTTCTTAATGAGCATCTGAAATTATGTTCTGCCTAGAAATGGGATGAGTATTATAGTAGGATACTATAGAGGACATATCTATTGATAAGTTAGTCTGTGAAAGAAACACATACTCATTTAATCAAACTTGTCTATAGTAAATTTCTTAAAAATGTGTCCATGTAATTTGTCCATGTAATTAAAAAAAGCTTACAAAGAAAATATGACTTGCATTTTTATGGTGCACTATGGATTGTACATTATGCTAAAAATACATTGAATACTAAAACTGGTAAATCCCATGCCAGCCACTGCTAATGTCTTTCAAACTATCATATGCAATGTCTTCTCTCCTAATTCAGTTCTGGTCTCTTTATTGGCTTTTCTCAGGTCAGAAAAATGAAATATTAAAAAAAGTGGAATCATATAACCTATAATTAATTGCCTGACATTAATCCATTTAGTCAAAAATTTTAAGAATATGCCTTATGCAAGCATAGTCCCCACAAAAATGGATATAACACAATTATAAACAAAATTCCTGGAAATAGAGTAGTGAAGAATGGGAGGGGAAAGTTTATAGGATTACATAAAAGTAACAAAATTTTTTTCTAGTTCAGAAGAATGTTGTTAAAATGATTCATGCCTCAGAATCTCATCTCTTAACCTCATAAGTCAAGAAGGTCTGTAAACTTTCAATCAGAAGAAAAACCCAACCCTGCAATAAAATAAAAAAAAATAAATAGTTCTAAGCAATAGCCGCAGGTGATTCTACCAAGCAGATTTTGACAGATAGTGGGTTTTTCCTTAAATGAAGCTTTGCATGAATCTGTCCAGTTATTAAAAGAGATAGAAATAGCTATAAATACAATAATATGAATATATTTCTCTCTTAAATTCAGAACTTTCTCCGTTTGAAGAGAGATTGAGAATTTTCTAAACTTTTAATACACTACTTCTGGAACTAGATAATACAGACCAAACTAGGGTGTGGATTGACATGGTAGGAAGCAGAAAAGTATACCTAGGAAGAAAGAATATAGTTCAGACAGAGTTAAATTTTGCCTTTTTTTTTAAACCAATGGTATAATGAGCAGGGTTTGCAAATTAATTTAAGAACCATATCACATATATCGACTATCTTGCATCATATATATTATCTATTATTGCATGATAAACCATAACAAAACACAGGAACTTAAAGTTTTTCTCATCTTTCACTAGTCTGATATGATTTGGCTCAGCCTGTAGTTTTTCTGCTCCATCTGATATTGACTGGGTGAAGGTCAGATAGCCATGGAATGCCAGGCCATCAGGCCAATCTTAAATTGGCCTGAAGTGTTAAAGATGGCTCACTACACAGGCTGGTCCTGGCTGCTGGGTAGGAATAGAATGGGACCGACAATGAGAGCAAGTTAGTCCTCCACATGACCACCTTCTAGGCTTGGGCTTCCTCATGCTGTGGCTTCTAGAAAGTGAAAACTGACAGTCACCTTAAAGCCTGAGTTTCTAGAATGTCACTTTTGCCATATGCTGTTGGTTGAAGCCAGTCCTAAAGGCTAGCTCTAATTCAAGGGGAAGTCAACTAAGTTCCCGTTTTTTATGTTCATACCACACCTCACATCAAGAAAGGACAGTAATCGTCAGGCAATGTCTTTGGAGAACAGCTACCATGTTACTTAATATAAATTTATCTTTAATAGGATAACCTGAATACAATCCGTTTCATAATATAGGTATATATATTTTCTAAAATAGTTTATTTTTCACTAAAAAAACCCTGAAATTACAAGCTTTATTGGTTTTTCAAAGATAGCTACCTAACATATACAAAGTCACTTAATAAATCCAGTGAAGGTAGAATGGACAAACCAAATACATATAGTGTAGGATGTACTTACTCATGGCAATGTATAAAATCCAGTCTCTCTCATGGAGTTGAAAGTTACAAAACTGAAGTTATGAAAAAACTTCAAGTACAGAGTTGCCTTCAACTCCAGGTAAACATTGTTAAGTTGCTTGATTTCTTGAAATCTTTGTTTCCTCATTTATTACAGAGAGCTCCAGGGCATCCTGGGTGGCTTAGTCAGCTAAGCATCTGCCTTAAGCTCAGGTCATGATCTCAGGGTCCTGGGATGGAGCCCCGCATTAGGCTCCCTGCTCAGTGGGGAGTCTGCCTCTCCCTCTCTCTCTGCCCCTCCCCCTGCTTGTGTTCTCTCTTGTTCTCTCTCTCAAATAAACAAAATCTTAAAAAAAAAAAAATAGAGATCCTAACATTCTAGTGGATGTTCCTCATCGACCAACATAGCCAGTATTTTCTAACTGTCCTCATCTAATAACACCCAAATTTGATTTGGATAACTACCTATTTCCCAACTACCTATTTCCCAAACAGCCTAATATGGACCATTAATGACTTAACCAATTATCACTTTTCATCTTTCTGGCCAAAATGGAGTCAGGAGAGCATTTGTAACTCAAGCTAATACAGATAGAATCAATTTAAGAACACATGAGATATTGGGACAAAGAATACATTTCTTTCTCCAGCCATAGACAAAGAAGCCTGTAGCGCTGGGCGTTGGTACCAACGCCCTTCCACACAGAACTGTCTTAGCATGATGCCAATGATATGGAGTTCAGAGAAGGGGGAACGGAAAGACTACATCCTTGGGGATGCTGTTGCACCATTGGATCTACCTTCCTGAAGCTCCCTTTACTTCTGGACATTCCACATTTGAGAGTTATTAAAGAACCTTTTGTTCTAAGTCCCTTTGTGTTGGAATTTCTGATACTAGCAAAATTAACAGTTTGAAAAAGTATATATACTTTTCACAAGGTCATCTTGATGAAACGTGACAGTTTTTACAAAACATTTAGCACAGTGTCTAGCAAAAAACAAAGATCTTTTATCTTTTCCTTTAATCAATTTATTGAAATATGGCAATATTTCTGTCCATCAGTTTAAATTTTTCCTCAAGAACCAGATTTAATCTTTTTTGTTGTTGTTTAGTTACTGAACAAAGGAAAAAAATCCTAGGAGTTTGGGTCCACTTGACTTTAATTTAAGTACATATGGTAGAGCTGTCTGTAATTACAAGCTTACCTACTAGAGGAATATGGTATAAATAAAAAAACACAATAAAAATGTAATTACAGAAGCTGGTTGATTTTTTTTTGAAAGGAGTTTATGTTGGATAAAAAAGTGCTGATTTCTATTATTTTTTTATGATTACAGTATTCTATTTATATTCTCAGCACTGAATTAATTTCCTTGTCTAATGCTCACCTTGCTGAGGATCCTTTTAAAATACTTTAATGAGTTGAGTACATAAATCATCTTAGTGAACACAAATACTTACATGTAAAAACTCTGGAGGGAGATTTTTTTTTTTAGATTTTAGAGTGGTAGATAAGTAACTGAAAGGCTTCATGCCTCTTTTTTTAATCTATCAAAGTAAAAAAAATAACAAATGACCTTTTTCACAGACTTAACAGTGGCAAAGTCTTAAAAAAAATTCAAAAGAAATATAAAGCATTTCATAGAGAGCTATGCAATGCATTATAAACAAAATTTGCCAAGTATAGACTTAGCATTAGTGTACATTTTTATAACTTTTAACCATAAGCTGGCATCACTCCGGAATTATAAATGAATTATATGCATGTAGGCACATGTCCCTATTAAAAATGAGAATTTCCTAAAGACTGTATATGGACTGAAATTTGAGAATTCACTTCTAAATATTAAAAACCAGATTAGAGGGGTGCCTGGGTGGCTCGGTCGTTAAGTGTCTGCCTTCAGCTGAGGTCATGATCCCAGGGACCTGGGATTGAGCCCCACGTAGGGCTTCCTGCTTTGTGGGGAGCCTGCTTCTCCCTTTCCCACTCCCCCTGCTTGTATTCCCTCTCTCACTGCCTCTCTCTCTCTGTCAAATAAATAAATAAAATCTTTTAAAAAATAAATAAAAACCAGACTAGAGAATATTTCATTCATTTCTTTCATTAGCTATATAGATATATTTTTTCTTTAATTCTAATTTTTAAATATTTTATGTATTTTTATTCTGATATAGAAGAAAAATTTCTTAAAATGCCCAACCTTTCCTACTTCACTCTGCCTTGATCACCAGAATCAAAACCACATATAAGTGAACAATTTAAAAACAAATAAGAAGTACAGTAGTTCTGTGATGTGTATGAGCCACTATTAAATATTTAAATTCATTAGAGGTTCTCACACATTCAACATGAGTCTGGTGATTCAAGTGGCAGATACTTGTTAATCATATGGAGAAGCACTGGGTATTGAGTAAACACTCCTTAATTTACTAGTTTGTAAACTTTTCATATGTTGAATTTGCTTAAACTCAGTCACATCTATATTCTCATTCAGCAGGTGCATAACAAATCCCTACCTACAAAGAGACACTAAAATTTTTCCTAAATGAGAATCATTGAAGGGAACATAAAGACTCATCTACGATGTGATTGGGAATATAGTAGCAGTTTAGTTTCTTTAAAACCATATACCTAGTGGGCCTTGCCTATCTACCTTACAGTTCGTGAGGAAATGGAGGAATGTATGTTTTTATAGCTTGTTTCACTCTTAACGATTCATCATCATATAGCTATAAACACTAGGAAACATAAAATCCCATCAATACAGAAGGAAATTAGGAATCAATATCATGAAGAGGAAGTTGATCTAACAACCTACAATTCTGATCTGAGATCCATAACAATGATCTAGCCTCTGTGGGATAAATTTTTCTAAGCCTAAGTGTTTTCCTTTTGTTAAAAAAAATATGACAATAACTTTTAGGCCCTCAAGGGAAGTACGCCTAAGATGAACAAACTAACAGAATAACTACTCAGATATCAATCAGAGGTTGACATAAGAAAATGTTTTTTGCAAGTCCTGTTTACATACCTTAACTTCCAAGGAGAACTCCTTGCTCTTACTTCATAAAACATTCTGCGTCCCTGATAATTGGCCTAGAGTTCCTGTTTCTGTTCAGTCTACAATAACATAACTGATTCCTTCAACTTTCCACTGACCACCGCCAACATTATGTTATTCCGGTCTAAACATTTGATTTAATCCTTGTCTACTGTCTGGTTCAATTCTTCGTCATACATCCTGGTCAATCCATAACAGGAGCTCTGCCCTGGACAGCATTCTTTTGTTCTATCACAGTTTAACTTTGATGGCTAGTGAGAAGATCAAGAGAATTTTAGGACTGCCTTGAGGTTTTGAGAAATACTTTTCACCAAATACATAAATTTATTTATCTGATCTCCATATAAATATCTCGAAATCATTATTCTGTCATAAATTACTCTGCAGATGATAATCCAGCACTCTCAAAATTGCATTTCTGTAATATCAGAAGTTTGAAGTGGATTTTACGGATGTCTTTGCTGAGACTCACTCTTTGCAAGGTTGAAGAACAAAACTTGTATTAAGGATTTTTTTGCTCTTGTTCAAATGAGGTAGAAGAAATAGAAAAGATCAGTACAAATGAAGAATTTTCTACTTGGAAAATAATAAATATGAACTATATAATTATTAAAATAACCAAATCTAATACTAAAGTTTTCTCAACATAATGGAAGCCATTTAAACACATGATCTCTTCTTTTTCCCTACTGATAACCTTGCTTAAAAAGAAAAAAAAATTACATTGACTTCTAACAATCCCAAAATATGTGGAATAATTAACGGAGCTGTGATCATTGTTATAAACCTCCTGAGAACAGCCACTGTAATAAAATTCGCATATTAAAGTCTACAGAAAAAAAAACCAGGTGCAACTAAACATGATTAATGATGAACTGGCTAATTTCACATGCAAAGAATATTAAACAGTTGTGAACTTTGACTCTTATCAAACTTCCTCATTAATCTGATTTTTTGTTTGATAAGAGCAAACCTACTAGCATATACCTTACTTTGCTCAAATATTTGAATTTCCTACTCCTGCGGCTATAGTGGATTTTTTGGGCAGTTAGAGTAGAAATAGAATCTCCAAACATTGAGGAGGCAATAGTATAGAAGGTCATTCCCACAGAATCATAGATATATTTTTCAATGCATGATTCTGATAGAAAATTTGAAAATCCTTGTGTGGCCAGGGGTTATTCTGTAGATAGTCTATTCTGAGTGACTTTAACAGTATGATCTGTGTTTCTCAATGGTCTTGAAATCTTTAAGTAATTTGGTGACTAATGTTTATGCCCTCAGTTCATTCATAGCTCCTCTTTAGACAAATTCTCAAATTGAAATAAATAAAATAATTATTTAATTTCTTACCTGTATGTTCTCTATTAGCTATGGAAATTTTTTTCCCCCAAATGAAGTAAAGGGTGGGAAATGGGCATAGTCGTAACAACAGCAGGAAGGAAACTGCCTGTATATTATACATCTTCAATCTTATGATTGAAAATAGCCTTTTTTTTTACTGTGTAATAAACTATTCTTGATTCCAGTATTTTTTTTTCTTGAGGAGGTTTCTGCTTTCACAGTGGCAATAACTAGGATCAGGATATTGAGTAGACAGAATACCCATTATTTATTTGGCCTAAAGAAGGCACTAAGATTACCCCTGGGTATATACCTAAAACGTAAGCATTACCCCTGGGTACATACCTAAAACTATACAGTTGCTTCATATATCAAGAATCAGTTTCTTATATTTTTGCCCTATGTTCATTTTTACTATAATTTTTTTTTGTCTTTCCTTTTACTGCTTTTCATTTTCATAGCTTCAATGTGTACCTCTTTAAGGCAATATTAGGTATATTGGAGGGCTACACATCGGCAAATGCAGACTTCTTTAAAATTACAGAAGAATACGGTAGCTGCCTTTGGATTCTCAACATTCAGCATATTCAGCAGGAGTAAACTTGGGAATCTGAGAGCATTCCAAGTAATAGCAATAATGACAACAATAGACTTTAACTGAGCAGTTAATATATATGCAGGTACCTTGCTAAACATTCTAACAAAGTTTACCTGATAGTTGTTATTAACTCCATAGGAACTGAATGAAGGCTTACAAGTCTTAGGTAACATACTTAACATATAGCTGGTAAGTGGTAGATCCAAATCTCCCTATAGCCAAATATTGTCCTAGAGTTCTAACCATTGGCTGAGCCAATGTGCCCCATGCTTGAATTAACTACTCCAGCCTTTACAAGGGAGTCTTCATTTTAATTAAGGTTTGCAGGTGGGATTCCAATGGGATGACCCATAAATATGATAGGCTCCTTGAAACTAATTCTAAATATATCCTAAATTTCAGTATCTCCCTTCTTATCACTCCCCCAACAATGGAGGAATTTGGTGCCTATTTACCTAAATAAATGGGTCTCTTTTTAGGTATATGCTAAGTTTTTAATGGGCAGCTAAATAAAAGCAGTGAATAAGTAGCCCTGTTTTATATACCTGTGGGCTATCATATGCTTTATACTTAAAGTTTATTTCCTTTTATTTGTTGCTACAATTCATTAAAAATACCAAAGACGATGATGATACTATTGATGATTATGTTGCATAGGTCTGATTCATTTCCAGATTCTTTTGATTAAACCTAATCATTTTTTAATCATACTGAGGAAGTAAAATCTATCTTTTTGTAAGAGACGGAGCTACAAAATTATAAGGCCCAGAGTAATTTTGGCAGAAAATGTATAGCGTGTGGTTGTACTGAGGACTGAGTCAAAAGAAATTGTTGCCACTTACACAAATTAAACATTATCATACCGATATTGACTTTTTTGTACCTCAATACTTTATCTTTTATTAGCCAATTTTTAAATGTAAATACAGACTTTTTATAAAGTGTTTAAAATTGGGTCACCTAGATGGCTCAGTTGGTTAAGCATCCAATTCTGATTTCAGCTTCATGATCTCCAGATCATGAACGTCCAGTTCATGATCTCAGGATCGTGAGATCGCGAGATCAAGCCCCACATCAACCTCTGTAGAGCCCATTTAAAATTCTCTCTCTCCCTCTGTCCCTCCCCCACTTCTCTCAAAGCAAATAAAATAAAATTTAAAAAATATGTTTGCAATGGAATATACTGAAATAATGCTTATAAATATTTCTTGGTTTGGTTTATAGCAAACAAATCATCAGAATGTAGATAATATGAAATCCTACCAAAATGGATACTCTTATTTACATAAATTAATATATTAATTCCAGTTAACATGGTCTTTTATCTATCTTCTTGACCCTTGACTCCCTTTCAGTTAAATTAAATTAAAATGGTTTTTTATCTTTATGTCTCCTTGACTCCCTTAAATTTCTACATTTTATCACTTTTATTATTATTATTACCATTATTTCTTTTATCTATCCAAGCCTTATTCTTGTCCATGCTGCTGAACTGGGAGGGGAAATTCTGAGATGCTGCTTTTCTATTTCTTCTTTAAAACGGTTTAGTTTCCTTTGTTCTACACCATCACATCTTTACCCGTCACCACATTTCACTAAAACATGGCTTTCCTTTTTGTGAAACCTAGGTCAGATCTCTCCTTAGTGATCCTTATCTCTACCAGAATTTCTCCAATGCACCATGATTAAAATAAAAAAGAAGAGTTGTCAGGTTACAGACAAAAGAGACATATGACAGCCAACGAGGTTAAAAATGAATGTAGTAGGATTAAAGATTAGAATCTGAAATGGACAGAAAGTAAGAAAAAAGCTGAAGAAGGCATTTGGTAAAGATTCATACTGCTGCCTATAACAATTAGGGGAAAAATAAAAATGGAAAATATGTACCATATCTGTTCAACATTTTTTAAGCCTCTCAATGAAATCAGAAGTGAGAATCTTTAAAGCTTTCGCTGATGAAATTTTCAAAAATATAAAGAACTATCACTACATTTCCCGGGGACTTCTTAATACTGAAGCATCTTCACTGATATAATAATGAAATGTCAGTTAGTGCCAGACTAGGCTCCAAGGCCCGTTTTTCAGGTATACACAATCAAAAGTTGAAATCCAATAAGATTAAGAAGATAGCTTTTCAAATATTCTCAGGAGCTTCTCAAAAACAGACTACTTTAAATTGGTTCCAAAAAAAAGAAAAAAAAAGGCACTCTAAATATAAAATGAATGTTGCAGAAGGTTACAGAAATTCAAGAGCAGAGGAAATTAAATTGCAGCCAAACTAAAACCTATAAGAACTCCTTATCAATAGATGGTTACTCCTTTTATTTATATTCTCAAATGTATAACAAAATCAGTAGAAAATAAGATAACTAGAAATAGGATTCTCTTATTTTAGTTACTTAAGCGTCTCATACTTTGGACATTCAGTTAATGCCAAAAAAAAAAAAAAAAGTAAAAGAAGCTATAACCTAATTAGAAATAATGTGTTGCTCTTTTACCCTGTTTTACAATTAACGTGCATAAATTAAACCACTGTAGGTTTTTTCCCCCCTCCCCCCTAAAGACTTTTTTATGGGGGAAGAGCAAATCTAGGGTTGTCTTTCTCTTTTTTAAATGCAATCTATTTTCATATACTTTGTGTGAGATGAAAGTATTAAAAAATTGAGACGTTAATGTCCTATATACCTCATTTTCAAGTACCTTTTCTATTTTTTTTCCTTTGTAGAAAACAAAAATACTGGATTTGGTTATTTTCAGTGTGGCAACTTAAAGATGGCTAAAAATTTGACCATCAATAGGTGGGGTGAAGGGCCTCTCCTCTTAAATCTGGACTGACCTATGATTGCTTTGACCAGTAGAGTGTAACAGAAATGATGCCACAGCATTTTCATGCTTAGAATTCAAAGGACTCCTACCTTTCTACTTTGGTCTTGTGATATCCTGAGCCAACACATCAGTTTGACTACCCTGCTAGAGAGATCACATGGTGAGGAAGAAAGGGCCTGCTGAGCCCTCTCTTTCAGCTGCCCTCTCTAAGATACCACACATGGAAGTAAAACCACCTGGCACACTCTAGACCAGCCCATCTCCCCCATGTCATCCCAGTTCATCTCAGGTGAGCAAATGAATTGTCCAACCACGTCTTACCTGAATTCCTGACACACTTAACTGAGAGAGACAAAAAATCATGTTGCTTATGCCACTGAATTTTGAATTAGTCTCTTATGAAGCCATGTGTCACTGGACAGTGGGCATACAAGCTGATATTCGGCAAAGTAGAAAGTCGTATCTGTTAAATTATTTTAGAGTTTAGAAAAACCTACTTGACTGCCCCTCTCCAAAACTGTGATGAAAACAACATAGTCGGGATGCCTGAGTGGCTCAGTTGGTTAAGCATCTGCCTTCTGCTCAGGTCATGATCCCAGGGTTCTGGGAGAGAGCCAGGCATCCTGCTCCCTGATCAGCAGGAAGCCTGCTTCTCCCTCTCCCCCCTGTTTGTGCTCTCTCTCCCTATCTCTGTGTCTGTCTCTCTTGAATAAATAAATAAAATCTTAAAAAAAAAAAAAGAAAAGAAAAGAAAACATAGTTATCTTTTCATCAGTTTAATCTAGCTGGAAATTCCTTTAACTCTGAAGGAGCAGAGATTAGCCTCTGTCAGAGATGGGGATAATTGTCAAGTCTTATATTAATATATGCAAAATTGTAAGATTACCTCAATATATTATTGTTTTTAAAATTATAAAGCTGATTTAAAAAAAAGTATAATATAGAGATTTTGTAATAATGTATATTTAAATGTATGCCCATATATAATGAATTATATTGACAAATATTTAATGATTTATACTATACATAAGCCCTATTCTAGGCATTGGAGATCATATTTTTCTAAATATAACTGATATTACTAAGTAAATAGGTAGCTAGATGCTTTATATCTGTCCAAAACATTAACTGTGGCCAACTAGCAACTATGTTTCATTGTATTTCAAGGACTTTAGTAATATTCTTTTACTACCTTCCCTTTTAGACTTTTTTTTTTAGACTTTTTTTTTTAACATTATTATGTATTACTTGTATATACACGAGAAATTGTACATTTCAAGAAGCTAAGTGAGGAGAGAGTACATAAGTAAGTGGTAAAATATATATATGATGATTTTGCTTTAAACCAGAATAAACTGTAATGGGAATTACTCAAATGATCCTAACAGTAGAAAATGGCTTGGAAAGATAAGGTTAAAAGGGGGGCATTAATCATACTTTATAATTTATAATTTCTTCCTACATCAGCCCCAGAAATGCAGGAAAACTTTTTCATCTATAGTCAACATATTCTCATCAGCTTGAGAAGGGTGATTTGCTTGAAGATGATGTTGAAATTTCATTTAATGGACTAGCCTGAAGTAATGTCTCAATGCAAGTATTCACATTAATGATATTAATGTTTATACCTTATGTGAAAGAACAGTATTGGTGTAACCAGGTTACTCATGCAAATCAGGAGACTCCCATTTTATAATATTAACTTCCCACTATAATTTGATCAGGCTCAGTGACCTGGAGGTAATAAATGAGTAAGTCAACAAACTGAACAACAGATAAATAAATCAACTGCCAATAACATTCTTTCAAACCATCCAATCCCCTGGGATTGATATGTTTAATTAAGGAAAATAAATTGTGCTGTGTTGAATCACTAATGATGCTGTGAATCAAATAGTATTTAAATGATTTGTCTTGCAGTATTTGTGTGCTAATTATATTACTCAATACTGTATGAGCAGGCAAGATAAAGGAAATAGAAATAAGATTTATTTTATCATGTGGTGAGTTTTGCTTTATGAAATCATGACTGATTAGCCACTTTAAATCAAAAAACAGAAAAATAAAATCACCATGACACATAAAAATTATATTTGTCTAAGTCACAGATTTAGGGTGCCATTTTGTAGTGAGTGTCCAAAATTCATAACTTTTAGCCATTATGGTGAATGCCTTTCATTCTCTCACTGAACACATTGTGATTAAATTGGAATGATGAGTTCCACCTGATTTAACACGTAAATAAATAGAGCAGACAAAAGTAACCAAATAATAAAAACCACAAGCAATAGGAAATATATTATCAACCATAACTAAAATGTGGAGCGATTCAGGCAAGTTTTGATGCATAAAAAATGTCTTAAGGGAGTCCTTTCCTACCTGTGTTTTTCATGACTCTTACATTGTGACTAAGTCTTATCAATACGGTAACCTCTCATATAGTAGGAACTTAGACTCTAGACCAACAGCCCGTATTTTAATCAGTAAAGCCTTGGTTTCTTCATCTGGCCCCAGTATCTGTATCTGAAAAAGTCCAACAATGGTATCTACCACATAGATGGTAAAATTATATGAACTAATAATAAATGTGAAGCTCTCAGTTAAGTGTCTGATGTCACATAAACCTAATAGGAAGCTGATGTCATTTTCAGTTGTTATCATGATCAGAAAATGACCCCAATGGTTAGAGACTTCATTCCTCTCTAGCAAATAAGAGTGCAGTTTTCTCCTCAAAGCTATTAAGACTCTTGAAATTTATTCTTTCATTGTCTCAAATTGTCTCAAACTAAGTCCTCTTAACCATCTCTAAAGTAATCCTTATAAATAGAAAAATCGGAATCACAGGTTAATCTCATTAGGGTTCAAAACTAGAGCTAGGAGTGGGGTCAATCTAAACCACACCAAAACATATCCACTGAAAATTTCAAATGTTTTGTGTACGCTTAATTATATTTCAATCTATAAGTCAGAACCTGAAGTCTTACCATATACACTGTATACTATGTGTGGAAGTCAGTGTTATATTCCACCATAATAAAACCACCACTTACGAACCTATTAGATAATAATGTGTATGTGTTTGTTTACACTTTCATAGCCAAATGTGTACATCTTGAAAGGGAAGATAGAATTATTTTTTGAAGTGTTTATATATTATGTAAAGTCAAAAATGAGCTAGCTTTGAGTAGACAGGAATTGGGAAATCGAAATGGAGAATATGATGCAGAACAGTAGGTTACAATTTGGTGGCAGAAAAATGATTTAAAAAAAGTTTTTATGAGGATAGTGAGAACATAAACAAGACTTCAATTGAGAATGTATGTGAAAAGTAGTAGAAAGCAAAGTTGAAGGAATGATAGGCCTTACAGTCAAGAGAAGGAACTGGGACTTGATCCCAAGTGGGGAGCTGTTATCCGTCCTTGAGTCCTTTACTGACATGATGAAACCAGTGTTTCACAAGAATTAGTCTGACTGAAGTGGACAGAGATTGCTGAAGGTAAAGGAACCAGTTACCAGATTGTATAGTAATTTAGGATTGAGATGATAAAGCAGTAGACTAAAGTAGCACAGTGAAACAAGTAGAAAACAATCGAGGACAAGCCTTAGTGAGAAACTGAATTTAGAAGAGGAATGGGAAATGTCTAGACCAGTATTTTTTCTAGGATTTTAGTTTAGTAGTAAAAAATCATGGTAGTATTAATATAAAAGTGGGGAAGGAGAAAAAGTTATTAAAGAATGGATTCTGATTTTAAATTTCTGGGTTTATTATTTCTTGAAGGTAGGAATTTTAAGGTGGAAAAATGTCAGCCTCAGTTGACTACATAGAGGTGAAGTTCATGTGAGAGGTCAAATCTGGAGCATCTCAGAGGACTCACTTGTACCTTCACATATTTCAAAACTGAACATGGAGATTATACTATATTTTTGAATTTCGACCCAAGGAAAGTTCATTTAAAATATATTCTTTTGTTAGGTCTCCTTTTATTGAGTCCTTTGAATTATCTGGTGAAAAGAATCAAATGTCTTTTCACAGAGTGATTCCAATGATTGGAATCCAACTAATTGCTTGTATATAACTGAGTTACCATTATTTGTGGTTATTACTTACATATCATTGTGTTGTCATTATTTGTGATTAAATTTGGTATTTTATATTAATCAATGATATAGTTTCTCTCCACAATTTGTCTTTTTAAAATTTTTCTTAATTGTTAAATAAGCCAAACTCAGTCTAAACTGTTGAATCAGCAAGTTTGCTTTGACTGAAGTAGAAGAGGAATCAAGCCATAACCCATTTAATGTCTTCCGCTGTCTGTAGGAAGCAAGAACTTTTTACCATATGCTGAATGCAAAACAGATGTTGTTCAGTAGGTTTGACTATGGGCCACTTCAATTTTTTACTTTTAAGACAACATTTAAGGATGCCAGATTGTTCTAATCACAAGTGTCAACCATTCATTAGCTTAATGGAAAAAGGTAACAGATTATGTATATCATAGTCGCCCAGGGAGAAGATATACATTTACAACCCATAACACTTATGTAGATAGATTGTAGACATAATAATCTTCCACAGGAGGGAG
Source organism: Potos flavus (assembly GCA_028534135.1). Lineage (NCBI taxonomy): Eukaryota > Metazoa > Chordata > Mammalia > Carnivora > Procyonidae > Potos > Potos flavus. Next base: position 77,498,051 of record CM052884.1, on the reverse strand, counting down.
AAAGACAAACAATTACTCTAATGGAAAGCAAGAGAATGTGATTAACATTAAATGCTACCCAAAGACAGATATTTGTGGTAGGGATGACATACAGGATAACTATATAAGTTGGCCTTGCATTTGGAGTAACAGAGATAGGCAAGATAATATATGTTTGAGATGATGCAGTTTGAAGAAACCAGTGCAGATTTGTCTTTAACTTTTTGAAGAAATCACACTGTTTTCCTTGGTGTGGTTAACTGAATTCCTAAAATGGCTACCAAAGATGACATATCTTAATTCCCTATAAGTATGGTGAGATATCACTCTGATTATTATGTGAGGTTATAGATCACAGTTGATCTTAAGATAGGGAAATTATCTTGCTGGGTCTTATCTACCTACATGAGCCCTTAAAAACAGAGCCCTTTCTTTGTATGTTGCCAGAAGAGGTCAGAGAGATTTAAAAGATGAGAAGGATTGGATGTGTTCTTGCTGGACTGAGGATAAAATGGGCCACAGGAGAAGAAAAGTGGCAGCCTTAAGGAATTGAGAGAGGCCCTTGGGCAAAGAACTAGCAAAGTATGGAGGACTTCAGTCCCACCACTGCAAAGAACTGAATTCTGCCAATAAAAGGGATGATTTTGAAAGAGGATCCCAATCTCCATTAAGAATGCAGTTGGCCAACAATTTGATTTCACCTTTGTGAGACCCTGAACAGAGAACCTAGTCAACCCTGCCTGGACTTCTAACCTATAGAATTGTGACTTAGAAAAAGTAATGTTAGAGAACAAATCCTTTGTATGAGAAAATCGAGTAGATAGAAAGCACCCTGTTTAACAATTACTTTTTTCAATAATTTTTTTATTTTGAAAAATAGTTATTTTTTTTATAAAAACTTGTGATGCACGTTAAAATAAAAAGAGAGAGAGAGAACAAATCCTTGATTTTATTAGGGCTGGAAGACCAAAAATTTTACTACATATTAAATGCCTACAGCATGAGAAAAAAAAACATTTCAGATATACAATATGAATAACCATGAAGGAGCAAAACATAGCTATGCCATCATTCAAGATTAATTTTAAGGGAAGATTGCTAGAAACAGTGTAAAAACACATATGCATTCATTTTGAATACTAGGTTTTAAACTGAGAAACAGTATTTCATGAAAATGCCTCTGATTTATATTGTCAGACATATTAAAGTATAATGAAATGGAGTATGTGGCTAAATATAAATTTTGAGTTCTTTTAATTACTCTGGCATTATTAAATACCTGATTTATTTGAACTTACAAATGAGAGAAAGAATTTTATTTTTGATCTATAGTTGTCTCATCTAAGTACTTTCTTCTTAACAAGGAAATATATAATATATCTCCTCTTTGTAAAGCAATAAAGGAGTTTTGATTATGAAAGTGATTATAAGAGATAATAAATTCATTTCCATTTTCAAAGGAGTGCAATATCAGATGTACTATGGCAGGTGGCAATATGGAGCTTTGTGAAGTGGCAGAGTGCTAGGACATAAGCAGCAGATGAAAAGGGAAAGAAAACAAATCACTAATGAAACACTACCATCCACGTATTTGGAATCAAGTAAATGTGGAACTTTCGGGTCTGAGTGACTACTTAATGGTGTTCTCTCACTCTCCTTTCCTTTTTTAGCCATTCTGTGTTTCCTGTATGTTTTGTTTCTCTCCTATGATTATTGGCACTCATTCCTAGCCAAATAAGTCCATTATTACCAAGTTTGTGGTGAGAAATTATAATTTCTTACCTCATTCTTTTATTTTCCCAATTTTTTCCTGCTTTATTATAAAGTTTTGTGCATCTGTTGAATGTGAATTTTTTTCTATAAGATTACACTGGTGAACATAAAATATTAACATTAGCTTTGTGTTTTCAATGTTATGGCTATTTATTTTGATAGCTTTAATATTAAGTTGTCACTATTCTAAGTCACAATTCAAGGGTAATAGATGTGACTTAATCTCTACTTGACTGTACAAATGAACCATGAAAATGATTCAGTAGGACTTCCAGATGGCCAAATTAGAAAACACTTGGAATTGCTACATAGATGATGCTTCTGAATGCAGCTTCGTAAGCTGTTTTAACACACTTTCCATAGTCTCTATTTTTCTCAATGGACTTCAGTTAGGCTTCCTCCCAAAATGTTACATTTAAGCAATTCTCAATAAGATCAGAAATCTAGGTTTCTAAATCCCAAACACTTTTTTGATCCCTTATCATGAGACCTTTCAACATTTGACGCTATTGGCCATATCTTCCTTCTTAAAGGACAGATGCTTCTGAACATCTTGTTCTTCCTACTTCCCACATCACTTGTATTGCTTTGTGCTCCTATTCTCTTCTTCCCAGCCATTCAGTGTTAAGTCCCCAAAGTTCTCTCATAGGCCAAATTTCTATTTCTATATCCTTCCTATAGGTGATTTCAACTACCAGGGACCAGTAGGTCACTCCCTCTTTTGGATTTCAAATCCACACCTATGAACTTTCAGGGATGTATCCAAATGCCAATTTCCCTCCTCTTGGATACTTGGTTAAAAGCCATCCAAACTTAATATGACCAAAGCCAAACTTAGAGACTTTCAGCAGGTATTAGTTATGTATTTCTCTGTAAAAAAGTTGCCTCAAAACTTAGTGGTTTAATAAAAAAATTAACATTTATTATATCTCACAGTTTCTCTAAGTCAGGAATTTGAGACTGGCTTTACGAGGTATTTTGGCTTGGTATTCAGTCAGATGTTCATGATTGCAGTCATTTGAAGGGTTGAGTAAAGATGGAGGTTACATTTCTAAAGTACCTTACTCACATGTCTGGCTAGTCAGTACTGTCATTCATCAGATTAGTTACTTTCCACAGGGGCTTTCCCTGAGGACGGCATAAGTGTCCACAAAACATGATAGATGGCTTCTCCTAGAGGGAGCAATGCAAGAGACCAAGATAGATGGTATAATATCAACTCCATAGTATTCCATCAGTTACCCAGGTCAATCATGATTCAGAATGAGAGTGGAGTACACAAATATGTGAATACCAGATGGTAAGGATTATTGGGGGCCATCTTAAAACCTTACTACCGTACTATATAAGCTTGTCTTTTTCTAGATTTTTAGTGATAACAGATACACGAGCCAAAGATCTAGGAGTCATTCTTAACAGCTCTCCTCCTTTTCACTCTGGCATATTTAGTCCATTGCTTAGCTCTGTGATTTTGTCTCTCCAATAGGTTTTAAATCCACTCTTACCAACTCTACTAACACCTTAGGCCTAATGAGTCCAACTGCATGTATTTTTATCTTTTTACAATCAGTTATTTGCACTGCAGTTCAAGTAAACTTTTCACTAACATGACTTTAATAGGACTTCCAAAACCCAGAATGGTATGGTATCTAGCTATGCCTTCAGCTATAGCGCATATGATATTCCCCTTTCCATTAGACATATAGAAAATCATTCGGTCTGTCATACTATTCTTCTGTACATGGGGACTTAGCTATCCTTCTAACTGGATAACATTCCTGGTGACTTTTCTTAGTGAACAATCATATCATCTTTTATAGCTTACTTCCTTAAAGAAAAGCTCCCAACCTTGGACTAGTTTAAATATTTCTATAATATGCTATTGTATCATGTACCTCACATTCATATTCCTTATAGGATTATAATTTTATTTTCATTTTTATGGTTTTCTGTTAACTACTCTACTTGTTTAGTTATATCAGTGCCCACTGCCTTTAAGGCTTCTGTCTTTGTAACTTCTATTGAAGCAAAGCCAATAGGAAGATGGGAATATTGTTGTTGTTGTTGTTGCTGTTTTTTAATTATGATGACATTTGATATCAATACACCAAAAAATACTGAATAGCAGTACTTGACTGGTACTATGGTGAATACAAAAACATAACAGTTACGATGTCCACTTGGTTTTGAAAAGATTAATATGACCATCGAAGAATCAGGCTTAGGTAAAACACTCAGGATATCCATCAAGAAAGACTATGTTATGATTGAGAGGAACTAGTACATCTCCTTTATATTCCAGTTATAAAATTTTAGAGGCTCAAAGTAATTAATCCAACTTTGTCTTGCAGCTACATTGTATAATTCCATGTTGATATTTTTGGTTTATCTCGCCATTTGGTAACAACTAATAAATTAAAATGATAGCCTGCCAGTCCACAACCAAAATTAATCACCATAACTACATAAATATTTGATCTGGCAAACTATTAATTATTCTATGAAAACATTCAACTCAAACATTTAAGCACCTGACATATGTAAAATATTATGCAATGTGATCGAGCTGCATAAAACACCATATAACATGTTAATTCAAGTTGCCTAAAGTTTATTTAGGAAGATAAATAATATGTAACTGTAATATAACTGTAAGATAAGGTAAATTGTGGAAAGTATCTTAATATCATAGAAGCTGTCTTCTATAAGTTCAAGAACAATTTCTTGAAGGTTGGGGATTATCAAGCTCTTCATCTGCCTTCTGCCATCTTAGCAATTCACCAATAACTGCTATTTCCATTAAACAAAGACAAACCAAAAAAAAATTTGTCTCACTGAATCAAGTGTTCACTTTTATTAAAAAGTCACAGAAACTGTTCTGACAAGAAAGTCACAGAGTGATATCTGACCCTATAACTCTTAGCCCCAAATTCCAGGAGACATGTTAAATATTGTTGCTTGAAGCCTGCTGTTGTATGAATTTTCACAGGCAACCTCTTGGCCTATCTCTCTAGGCCAAAGACATCTCCAGCCTCGTAGGATGTATTCTTGCACTCAATAGTTATCATGAAACTTATACTACTTTAACTACTTCCTCCTTTATTCCATATACAGGAAATTGCTAGAATATTATAGAAGTAAATTCATTCACTTCTTTTAAACTATGTTAGATTTTTAAGTTTATGTTTGTCATATGTATACGTATGTACGTACAGTGAATGCTAGCTCCCTGTGAACGTGTTTTAGAGGGTTCTTGGCCAAAAGTAAGTTTTATTACAAAGGTAATAAATACAAAGATGGTGAGGAGAGCCAAAAGAGGAATGGAGGAGCAGAGTGAAGTGACTGATGATGTGATTTTAAGTAGATGAGGAGAGGCTACCTGAAAGAGGTTATGGGGAGTATTAAAAATGGGTTATTCTGTCGAACAGCGACCTACATGGAAGAAGGCATTCCAGACAAAAGGGGCAATCATGAACAAAACAATGAGTTAGAAAAGTGCGAGGTACATTTGGAAAACAATCTCAATTTGATGACACTGAAAAAGTTTTTATGTGGTAGTGTACAGTAAGAGACAGTGCTATAAATATGATAGTCACACCACATGGGAAAAACCGGCTTTTGTTCTAAAGGCACATGTTCAGGATTTTTCTTTAGGAATACATAGCCTTAGAACTTATATATACGTTCTATACCTCTGAAAGCACATCTCAAAACTTTTGTGCATAAAACTGCACATCAGCATTAATTTTTAAGAAGTCTAATATAAAATTAGAAAATTTTATTTGGTTTTAGAAAAAAAGTGTATAGAACCTAAGTTAAGCCTTATAAGAAATCAAATTATGGTTATATTTAAACATATAACTGGTTTCTGTCTTGTTCTTAAGAGTACATTAGAGGAAGGCACTAGAATAAAGAACGCTTTATTGAATTTTGTCATCATCTCTTGGATTTGTTAGGTAGAAGCTAGATATGAGCAGTGGAAGAAAAATCTGAGGCAGAGTCCCAAGTGCTTGAGGGGGGAATGACAAAAATAGGAGCTAGAGGCAAGGATGGTGATAAATAGGTTACACATTTGGAGCCTGGGGGTGCTTTCTGACCTTGTGGCTTCTAAGACACTAGCTCTAATAGGCCAAGAGCCGTAGGTGAAGAACAAGCATTCTCCTCTTTCATTTGTGCCCGAGGGTAACACCCAGGCTCATTATAACGTATGTACATTGAGGTCATAGCCCCTCTAACCATGGGGGAAGGCTGCCATGATGGTTCTTGTACAAATCTGGTAGAGTCAAAATCTCCCCCTTCCAAACTATGGGAGGGGTCCCCCAAATGACTGGAAGCAGCTTCCACTAGACACCACCCCATCCATGACAAAAGACCCAGCTCACATAAAAGGAAAGGACCCCTGTAGCCTTAGGGCCACCTCTGGGCCTGTCCATTCTCCCACCTTGAGAGGGTACTTTCCTTCCTGCTGTCTTTATTCCAGCATGGATTCTCATGTAACTCTTTCATGGGGAAATCCAAGAACCGAGAGACCTCCAGTCACATAACACAGACTCTAACAGGTAAGAAATTCTTTGACTCCTCCTCAGCATGGAACAATGCCTCATCTATCTTCTCAGAACTTCTTAGAATAGTATAATCACATTATATTTAATTTTAGGGGGTTTATAACAGCTAACACTAAAATTAGTCTTGTTTTTTGTTTTTTGCTATACTAAATGTTATTTCTCTAAGCAAAAGAGAACTTGTTTTATCTTGGTCGTACCAAAGAAAGCCAGAGCTAGACAGTAGTTAAAGGTAAAAACAGGGGGCGCCTGGGTGGCTCAGTGGGTTAAAGCCTCTGCCTTCGGCTCAGGTCGTGATCTCAGGGTCCTGGGATCGAGCCCCGCATCGGGCTCTCTGCTCAGCAGGGAGCCTGCTTCCCCCTCTCTCTCTGCCTGCCTCTCTGAGACTTATTTGACAGAGACAGAGAGACTTGTGATCTCTCTGTCTCTGTCAAATAAATAAATAAAATTTAAAAAAAAACAAAAAAACAAAAAAAATAAAGGTAAAAACAGATTTTATTCAGGAAATACTGAAATTAAGAAAAAAGAGAGACCTTATTATGCAAATGAACTCAATTCTGAATACAAGGAAAAGTGGAAATTTATAGTTGGGAACAAGGTGGAGGCATCAGTGGATGGAAAATTACTAAAAGTGAATCTAGAGACTTGAGGGGATTCTGGCTAAACTGATTTGACAGGATTCTTGCTGAAGGCAGGTCAGGGTCACCTGGGTGAGGCGCTGGATGAGATTTGATCAGATATTGAGGAGATCAGATATCAAGAGTGGGGATTCTTGCTAAACTGATCCAGCAAGATCTTGTTCCAATGAGCAATGCAAAGGGGAACACATTGTCCAGACATTGAGGCCTAGTTGAAAAGAGGATTCAGAGTAGTCTGGCAACGGTTGGTCAAGGAGATCATCTTGTCAGTGGAAACACACATATCTAAGCCAAGGGCAGAACACTCAGGAAAGTTGGACAGCACTTTGCTGAAATCTCTAGAGGACTTCAAATGTTATTGTGAACTTTCAACATTAAGTGCTACAGATTCATTCTTGGTTCGTCTTTAGATATTCTTATGGTAAGTAGTTCAGCCTTTCTGAAATGCACTATGAGTCTCAAGTAATTAGAAGCTGATTAATCAAATTTGTAGTACCTCATTTGGTTGATTTTTTTTTTCTCTGCTGAATGAATTCTGCCTTTGACTAATGGATAGTGGTGTTGATAACAGAGGACATTTTAATCACTGTGCTCTGGTGATAGATGGTCATTCTGTTTAATCAAATGTTATTTGACAGAGTATTGTCTTTGGGGTTTGCTTAGGTAGTGATTCACAGGTGGGAGGCATGTGGTGGGGCAGAGGAAACATTATAAGTTTCTTTAATAATATGGTTAGACCAAGACATGAAAAACGAGACTGCATCTTATAGAGAAAATTTCTAAACCAGCATTTACTATAGTTACTAAAAAGAACTATGATTTTAAAAAATCGTATGAGAAATACTTGAAGCTTTACATGCAGAGCTGCTTTCAAACCAAGTACATTCTTACATGTTTTCCTTGATTTAAATCCAAACACATGCTACAAGAATGGTCAATATATTATCAATTCATCTCTTTTGTCTGAATAGTTTTTGTAAAGGGGTATTTATATTAAGAAAAACAAGCTCAAAATGGAGTCACTTTTGCTAAGCCCCACCAAGACTGAATACCTAACCTAATTATAGCTTCAGCCTCTACCAGTAGTGGAATTTTAAACCAATCAGTCTGGAATTTCCTGATCAGCGCTTGTGAGGCAATCTGCATAATAAGACCCCCTGCCCTTCACTCTAGGGGGAGGTGACCTTGCCTGAAACAATTCTTTTGCTAATGACTTCCTTGTCCCTCTCCATTTCTGCCTATAAAAGCCTTCCATTTTATATAGCTCCTCCATTTCCTTCTATTTGCTGGATGGCATGCTACTTGATTCATGATTCATTGAATAAGGCCAATTAGATCTTTAAATTTACTCAGCTGAATTTTGTATATATTATATACATTATTAATTATATATTAATTATACATATTAGATACCTGGTATATAAGTCTTTGTCTTGAAAACTAAAAATTTTAAATCATACATGGTATACAATTGCTGAATAGCTCTTGCTCCAAATTTGAGAATGCTTTAAAGTATTTTAATTCTTTTCATATATATAGAGGTAATATTTTTAAAATAGAATTTTTAGCAGAGTAAAACAGAAGTTTACAACTTCTAAAATTAAAAAAAATGAAAAAAGCATCGACAGTATTAAAACAGTAGCTAACAGAAGAGTGAGGTCATACAAAAGAGAAAGATCTTTAAAGCTTTCTTGATGCAGTCAAGTGAAATATGTAGGAGCATAGCCTAAAAGACAGTATCTTCTTACAGAGAAATCTCCAGGGAGCCATGCTAAGCCAGGAGAGCAAAACCTCTTACCATAAAGGAAGGGGATTTGTCACTGTACAAGCTATCCATTGCTACAATAATGCCGTGTAAATAGGCACCTCAAAACTCAAACATAGAACAAGTAGTCATTTATTTTGATAATGATCCCACCCACAGTTCAATGATTTAGGGTAGGCATAGCTCAGTGGATCATTTGGTCCTGGAATACTCATATTTCAGGCAGTCAGCTGACTATATCCTGGGCAATAGAATAGGGGGACAATGGTGCCTGTGATTCTCACTTCGCAGCAGGCTAGGCCAGGCATGTTCTCATTTGAATGACAGAACACAAGAAGGAATAAACCCAATCATTTAAAGCTACTGCTTGAGTTAGGCTTACCAACATCCCATGGGCCACTAAGTCAGTCTAGGGAGAATACTATCAGGTTATATGGCAAACAGGGACGCCTAGAGAGTAATGAAGTATTAAAGCCATTAATGCATTCAATCTTACATTTTTTCTTCAACTCTTAAGCTCTTCTTTCTGGTTTCTCTCTTAACTCAGGGAAATGAAACCAGAAACCACCCCTCAGGCCCTGGTAAGGCCTTCAGCTGTCTAGACCACCCAGACCAGTTTGAGTGTAACCCCCAACTTGCATGGATGGACTATGGAGTGAACTCTGGAATGACCTACAATTATCTTTACCTCATTATAATACTAAAATCTCCACCCAAAGAGGAGCCTTAGCATCATCTACTTAACATACAATGTTTATATAGGCGTTTCCTTAAGGCACATGTGTGACCTTATGTCTGCCTCTAGATGACAAGACTTCCCTATCTAAATATTCATCCTAACCCTAAGCAAAAGGAACCCATTCACCCTCTCTCAAGAAGTTATGTCTTTGGGAGTGATATTTCCTGTGATCTCCTTATTTGCTGCAAATCAAGTTTCCTTTGTACAACAACTCACCAGATGTAGTTTCTGTTACTCACCAAGGAGTAAACTCACCTGGGTTCAGCTATAGAGCACACACTAAGTATCCAGGAACTTGTTAGAACATACTTAGCAAAATCATATTAAAGATATAGTGGAAGGCCACTCTTGATTCCCCCTGCCCTGTTGTAGGAGGTCCAGAAAAATTGGTAAAATTTAATGTCTAGCACCTCACATGATAAAACACTTTAGATAATTGGTGAACAAAGAAAAATCTACTGAGCATATAGCAATAAAAATAGAATAAATAGACAGGGCTGTGTTCAGTGAGTTCATGAATTTAGATCATGACTTGAGATGTGGTGGGGGTGTGGGGTGGTGGAGTGGAATTCTTTAGAACTTAAGAAAACCACATTAAGAACATACATGGTATAGAAATGTTAGTATTTACAGTTGAAGAAAATATGAAGCAATAAAATAAAGAGGATTTTTAGTTGGATTGGTTCCAGTTTGAGGCTATAACAAGTAAAGTTGTTATGAACTTTCAAGTATAAGTTTTATATAATCATATGTTTTTATTTCTTTTGATAAATACCTAGGAGCTGGATCATTGGATCATATATTAAATGTAGTTTTGCTTAAAAAAAAAAAAATCCTGCCAATTGTATTTTTAAATGTCTGTTTCATTTTGTATTCCAGCTAGCAATACAGGAGGATGAGAGTTCTGGTTGCTACTTATCTTTACCAATACTTGGTATTGCCAATCTTCTTTTACTTTTAACATCCTAATGAGTTTAGATTTAAGCTGAATTTTCCTGAAGATTAAGGATGTTGAATGTATTTCATGTGTTTGCCATTTTCATACATTCTTTGGTTGTGCATGTGAAACTTTTTCTATATTTTGAAATTGGGCTCTAACTTTTGTAGAGTTGTAAAATCTTTTTTATATATTCTGAACACAACTGTAATGTATGTTGCCATTAATGTCTCCTAATTAGGGGGTTTTCCTTTCATTTCCAAAATAGTGTCTTTTAAATGGAAAAAAAAAGTTTTTAATCTTCAGGAAGTTGAATTTATCAAAGTTTTATGTTTCCTGATGTTTATGTCCTAGCAAATCTTTCCCTATTCTCAGTCACTGAGATTTTCCTGTTTGAGACAACTGATACTTTCAGCTCTAATACTTAGGTGTATTATCCATTTCATGTAAATTTTTACACATGTTGTATGGTTCATTTTTTCCCCCATTTAACTATTCTATTATTTACCACCATTATTATTTTTTTTTTTTTTAAGTAGGGTCCACGATGGGACTCATGACCCTGAGATCAACACCTGAGCTGGATCAAGAGTTGGACACTTAACCAACTGAGTCACCCAGGCACTGCCACTACTATTTTTTGTTTTCCCCATTATATGCCTTGGCATCCTCATAAAAAAATCAGTTAGTGTTGAATATAGTCACTGCACTCTAGCTGGTAAATTTGTTCTTTTATCAGGGTACAGATTAGCAATTGTAAAAGTACTTTACCTGTATACAAGATGAATAAATTCTAGATGTTCTCCACCATCATGCCTACAGTTAACAACAAAATATTGTGTACTTAAAATTTTGTTTAGAGGATAGAACTTATGTTAAGTATTCTTACTACTGAAAAAGATACAAGGAAACTTTGGGAAGTGATGAAGATGTTCATCATTTTGATTGTGATGATAGTGTCATGAGTGTATCTATATGTCCAAACTCAATTGTGTACATTAAACATGCAGTTTTTTCCTGTATCAATTACACTTCAATAAAGCTATTAAAGAAATGATTCTAACATTATAAGAGTTTCATTTACAGTGTTATAAAATTTCTGTTTTAATCTCCAAGGTAATAACTAAGAAAAAATCATCTCAGAAGTTAATAGAAGAAAGTGACAATAATAGACCAATTTTTAAAAATGTACATATGGGGGCTCCTGGGTGGCTCAGTGGGTTAAGCCTCTGCCTTCTGCTCAGGTCATGATCTCAGGGTCCTGGGATCGAGCCCCGCATCGGGCTCTCTGCTCAGCAGGGAGCCTGCTTCCTCCTCTCTCTCTGCCTGCCTCTCTGCCTACTCATGATCTCTTTCTCTCTGTCAAATAAATAAATAAAATCTTAAAAAAAAAAAAAGTACATATGAGAGCACTTTGGTGGCTCAGTCGGTTAAGCATCTGCCTTTGGCTCAGGTCATGATCTCAGGGTCCTGGGATCGAGCCCCACATCAGGCTCCCTGCTTAGCAGGGAATCTGTTTCTCCCTCTCCCTCTATCTCCTCTTTCCTGCTCATGCTCTCTCTCTCTCTCTCTCAAATAAAGAAATAAAATCTATAAAAAAATAAAAAAAAAATAAAAATGTACATATGTTTAAAAAAAACACAAAATTGTAGCAGATACTGGGGTGCCTTGGTGGCTCCATCGGGTTAAGCCTCTGACCCTTGTTTTCAGTTCAGGTCATGATCTCAGAGTCATGGGATCAAGCTCCCACACTCAGTGGGAAGTCTGCTTGAGATTCTCTCTCCCTCACCCTTTGCCCCTTTCCCTGCTCATGCATGCTCTCTAAAAGAAAGAAAGAAATCTTTTAAAAAATTGTATCAAATACAACTAGAAGGATGTTGATATAAACACAATCATACCAGTATTTACATTAGATACAAATGGGCTATATACTACATGTAAAAGAATAAAACTGTCAGCCCATAAAAATTATAAAACTCCTCTATATATGCTGCTTATAAAAGGTATATTAAATGTTAAAAAAAAAAACCAATTTGAATATAAAGGATGGAAATGGTTTGGTAATGCAAGGGCAGTCCAAAAAAGTTGGTGTTTCTATACTAGTTTCATCCAAAGTTGAGTTTAATGCAAGATGCATCATTAATGATAAGGAATAGAAGCAGAAAAATATTCACCTTTAACTGAGAAGACTGGTGTATAGCTTGCATAGCTCTGATAAGGATCAAATATGTCCTGGTTGCTACTTTCTTAAATGGTCTCATGACTGCCTATACATTTCACCAATAGTTAATACCAAACTGAATGATAAGCGGGCAAAGAAATCCTGCAAATGTAGCTTTATGGGTAGAAATTCCAAGAATACATTTATAATACTCCCTGTGTGTCCCCTTCCCCTTGAACACTTAGCATATGACCATCAACTTCATACAGCAAAAGTACAGTTCTTTCTGCCTATGAGACCTGTCTAAAAGCAGTTTTTTTGCACCAAAAATGTCTCAAGAATTCTTTCTTGACCATTCACTTGCAGTCCTGCAATAATTAATGTCAAAGATGACATTTCAGAAGCACAGAGGAGCCAACTCAATCTACATAATGCTTTTAAATATGCATACACCCAATAATATAGAGTTAATATATAAAGGCAAAATAGGAAAAAAATTTTAAAGAAAAAAATAAATGAACTATCATAATGCAGTAACTTAAGACATCTGTCTTAAGAATAACCTCACAGAAGTCTAAAAACATACAGAATATTGGACCCATTAATTAACATGATTGATATAAATAAAATATGTAGAATTCTGAAACCAGAACCATAACCCACATATTATTTCCTAGGTCAAATAAAAATTATCAAAATTAACAATATGCTAGTTAACGATAACTCTCAAAAGACTAAATTGTTCAGATAATCTTCCCTGACCATAGTGAAATTAAGCTGAAAATCAATTCAGGATAATTTCAAAATATATGGGGATTTTCTAGATAAGCAAAAACACTTCTAAATATGTTAGAAAAAGGCATAAAGGAAATGTGAAAAATAGAAAATATATTTAACTAAATAAGATATATGAAAATTGTATGACCATAAAGCAGTAATTAGATGTATAGCTTTGAAGAGATATGTCACAAAAGAAAAAAACCACAACTGATGATCAATTATCTATGTATCCACCAAAAGAAGTTAGAAAAACCAAGTGCAATCCTTAACAAAATTAGAAAGAACAAACAAGCAGAAACCACTGAAATAATGCATAAGACTAAAAAAAACAAAAAACAAACCAAAAGTTAGTTCTGTGTAATATAACACCTTATAAGAAAGATCAGGAAAAACAGGTTAGAAAATCTAAATTGTTAATAGAAGAAATAAAAAATAGACATTGCCACTAGTAATAGAAACATTTAAAAATAAAGACTTTTTTTAAGTATTTGACAATTAAACAAAATTAACGACTTTTTAGAAGAACAAGTTTCAAAACTAATGCATGAAAAAACAAAGTGTAAGCATTACTAAATCTAGTTTAAACAATTTAATCTACTTGTTAAAAGTCACATATGGGAAATTCCAGGATTTTGCCAGTAAATTTTACCAAACATTTATGAAAGTAACCTCTATGTTACACAAGCTCTCTCCGAGAATAGAAATAGAGCGAATTTAAATGTGAAGGTAAAACAAAGCAGCTTTTAGAAGAAATTCTAAGAATAGCTTTATGACATTTGGTTAGGTTAAGCAGGAATGTCACAAACAGTACACACATAATTGAAAAATAGGAGGCCATAAAAATTAAGAGCTCGCTTGTTCGTCTTTCCAAAATACAATCTAATTTATCTAATTTTTGATGGCTGGCATGAACAAAATGCTATAGAAGGATTGGAAAGGAATTGACAGATTCTACCTGGGCTTATTTGAGGGTGCCAAGAAAGACATTAGAGATCAATTTACATTTGAATGGGTTTTAAAAGATGAGCAAATATTCAGAAGTCAGGAAATAACAGCAAGGACATTCCAAAAGGATAGAATAATCTGAGCAAAAGCATATAGAGTGAAAATACATTCACATTACCAGAAATATTCAGCAAATAGATTAGAATGAGTAATATGCAAAATAGATTAGGTGTAGGTTTTCCAACTAGTTTTTCATGGAGCTCATTGAATCATATTTTTTTCCTGTATTACTATAGATCCAAAGAAGTTGAAATGAACCTAAAAATACATAGGAAAAACCACTGTATAAGAATCATTTTTAGGCAATCAGGGAAATTTTATTTTATTTATTTTTTTAATCAGGGAAATTTTAATAAGGGTTGTTTATTAGGAAATATTTTTAAATGCTACAATTTTTTATGTGTCACTGTGTCATAATGGTATATAAGCAAATTCTTTAACTTTTACTTTTTTTAAGATTTTCTTAAAATACTCCCTTAAGTATGTAAGCATGAAAAGACATGATGTCTAGAATTTGCCTTAGAATTTCCCTACAAAAAATAGAAGGGAGAGAACACTATAATGATGAAAAATTATGCTACAAATGTGATGTTTAAAATCACATGTATTTTCTTGTGTGTATTTGGATTTATTGGGGAATTTTTAATTATGACATTAAAAATGTCATGAAAAACCCATCATGAAAAAAAGAGACATATTTTACTAAGTATTCTAAGTATTCTATTGTTGCACTAGTAACTGTTATTCAGTCCTAATAATATATTTTTCAATTCATGACTAATTAGTGTAAAAATTCACTGAACTTCCAAGAGTTTATTTCTTAGAAAATAAACTTTATGATAGGATTTTTTTTTAATGTGTCTGCTTCATGAGACAGAGCAGCAAAGCACACAATTTTTTTTCCTTTGTGCCCCCAGTAAATACTAGAAACTTCCTACTATTTTCTAATTTATATTCACTGACTTCCTTCAGCTTATTAGTACAGTTGCATGTATGCAAAAACATATTTCTTCACTGCTAGGGAAGTACGCTTCAAGTATAAAATATACTATATAGGAATGCAAGAAAAATGTCAAAGTCCCATTGTTTGTTTATATGTATATAAACAAAATACACACATACAAACACACAAAATGTTTCTTTGAATCCTTCAAAGACTGAATTGCCTTTGAAAATGACCTTAAGCAAAAAGTGTAAATTTCAGTCAGACTTAAAAAATAGATGACAGCGTTTAGTAATTCATAGAACTATAAGTAGGAATATGTTTAATATATTCTCAGTGACTCCAAAAATAAGTCATTGTTAAAGTAACTTCTACTAAAATTTCTTCATTTTCCTGAACATATAATCCAGTGATTTTAAATTAGGTTGGTATAAGCCTCACTCCAATAACACCTCCACATAGAGAATGTGAGGGTATCTGAGTTCTCTCAATGTTTAGAATGTACCATTACAAAATGTAAAGTCAAGTCCAAAACGCAGTACTGCGGCATATAGAAACGCTGCTGATTTAGAGAATTGGTGCAGAGTTGTGGGTTTTTGTTTGTTCGTTTGTTTGTTTTTACTGCTTCTGATTCTATATAGTTTATTACATCCAATCTAAAATTTCTCAATTAACTGCAGCTGGCTTTTCTGCTTTGCCATCTAAATATAACCACCAATAATATTTAATCATTTTAGAATATAAGAATGGGGGGAAAGGCTGATTTGCAACACATATACACACACACCACCACCACCACCACCACCACCACCACCAAGGTTATGGGAAAAGACTCCCAGGATCACCAATGTACTTGAAAATCTTGATTAGGGTGCTTGTTCCTTGAAAGTGAGTAAGCTCAGCTATAAACTTAAGACAAGGATTTATTTATCTAAGAGGTATGATCATTTTCTTCCTCATGGGGTTGAAACCGAGGAGGAATTGTGTAAGAATGGGAAGGATATCCAGACTCCAAAGTCAAACAAAGTATCCAGGGGATTCTTGGCTACTTCAGGTGTATTCAGCATTCACTTTTTAATACAGTTGAAAATTGACTCTATGGAACAGCTTCTAAAGATACAGTTGACTCGGTCTAATACTACCCTTCATCACAGTAACAAAGTAGAAGGTTCAACTTCAGGGATATTTGTATGTCTGCCACCATAGAGTTCAACACAATGAAATCAGAAATTTGCTTCACAACTGCCATTTCTTGAGCAGCCTTCATATGAAGATATTACACATTGTACAGCATTCGCATATCTCAGCACAGTAGCTCCTAGGCAAGTGCATCTGGGAAAAGAACAGGAACCATGGGTCAGCTTCTCATCTCCTTCCTGCCGAGCCCATCCAAGCACAAAGCTTCCTTTTGAAGACAGCTGGAGCTTTGTGCTTGGATCTGCTCTGCAGGGGAACAGAGCCAGAGAACCGAAGTCAATAGCTACTGTGTGTAGTTGCGATTGCAGGATGCCCTGCGTAACTGGTGTCACATTCTAATGGAATCTGCAAGCCCCTTGTTCTTTCAGGTGATTCTCCAAAGTATCTCATGCTCAGTCCCTGGGGCTCACCCACCCTTTCTCACCCTAGATGAAAAAAAAAAACCGCCACTCAAGACCAACATACTGAGAGCCAGGATCAGGAGACTGAAAACACAAGTTGATAGAGAAGGATTCACCATGCCTGTAGTAAGACTTGAATTTTTCACAGAGTATGGGTTTGTGGCTACTGTTATTACTTTTTATGGAGTTAAAAGTTATCTTGCATCTCCACTGACCAACAAATATTTTAAGAGGGGCTATTAATGACTTACCACTTTTATTTACATTCTGGGGACCTTCACCTGTTTTAATTTCTGGTTCCCAAGTCACATTTTCAAGCTAGAGCTATAGAAAAAAATGACTAAACCTATAGCTATTCTTCTTTCATAATAGTTGCTAGAAAATATATATGCAATGCTTGTTATATGCCACGTACTTTGTCAGGACTTTTTATTTATTATGATGATATATGAATCAACTGAAGCAGAGAGAGATAAAGTTAGCTTGCCCAGAGTCATGTAATTTGTAAGTGGTGGATTCAAACCCAAGGAGTACAGCCGTAGGATTTCTCTTCATTACCACATCTTACAACTAGTATAAATAACACAGTATTTGCACAATTCTTAGATTGAAATTAATTTAATGACGTGGCCAATGCAATACATTTGGGGTTTTTTTTGTTTGTTTGTTTGTTTGTTTTAAAGATTTTATTTCTTTATTTGACAGAGAGAGGGAGACCACAAGTAGGCAGAGAGGCAGGCAGAGAGAGAGGGGGAAGCAGGCTCCCTGCTGAGCAGAGAGCCCGACATGGGGCTCAATACCAGGACCCTGAGATCATGACCTGAGCTGAAGGCAGAGGCTTTAACCCACTGAGCCACCCAGGCGCCCCTATACATTTGTTTTATATAACAAATAACATTTGTAAACAGAGAATCATTCAGGATGCCCCAATAACCAATTTTCGTGTATGCATTCATTCATTCCCCAAATTCATTTGAACTGTGGTGTCCCAAACCTGGTATAAATCACTGAAGGCAAATACCCCTACCTCCCAGAAAGTCAAAGCTATTTGGTAATTTACCACAAACACAGGATAATTTTCTACCATTCCCAAATCACTTATAAGTGATTGGTTTGGGTAAATGAAAACATGGGGCTAACATGAGGTCTCTGTTAGTCTATTAATTCCTCTCAGAATAGAGTGGGTTTCTCAGTAGTCCAAGCAGGGTAGTGCTGCCAGAGGGCACCTAGAGGAAAATGTAGTGCTCAGGACAGGTCCAGGTGCTGAAAGAAATCAGAAACTAAATTGAATAAATCTCTACTGCCAGCAAAGCATCGCCTGGTGATTAAGAGCTTGGCTCTTGAGGGGAGTGTCTGGGTTGGAATCTTGGCTCTATCACTTACTAGCTATGCAACACTGACCAGTTTCTTCAGTGTTTCTAAAGTCTCCAATATAAGGGAACCTGGGTGGCTCAGTGGGTTAAAGCCTCTGCCATCAGCTCAGATCATGATCTCAGGGTCCTGAGATCGAGCCCCACATCAGGCTCTCTGCTCAGCAGGAGCCTGCTTCCCCCTCTGTCTCTGCCTCTCTCTCTGCCTGCCTCTCTGCCTACCTGTGATCTCTCTCTCTCTGTCAAATAAATAAATAAAATATTTAAAAAGATAAAGTCTCCAATATAAAATTTAAGTTATTATTTGCTGCTACATATGTCTATGAAGATTAAATGAATTAATGTAAAAATACTGAAAAGAGAGCCCAAAGTACTCAGTAAGAGCTCAGAAACTCAGTTATTCTTATCAGTGGTTTCATGGGAAAAAAAAAAAAGTTTACTGATCTCAGAAGAGTCATAGAGGTGTGACAGAGGGATTGCATCAGCAGAAATTCAAGTGAACCTGGCTGAAGGTGGGAAAAAAAAAATGAAGCAAAGACCACACCTGCTATAGTGGGTAATCTCATCTATATACTGGCCAAATACTATTTACTTTCCACTTTGGCATCTCTCCTTTCTGTCACACAGACATCTGCTTATGTAGATTACTATAGTGAGGAGTAATTCTTTTTTAATTTGCAAATCCCCCCACCCCTGCCAAGAGATAGGACAGCAAGGCCAAGTGCCCTCATAAAAAATAATAACTTTTAGGATCTTTCCATCTGCTTTTCACCATTTATAAATACCTCATTTTATTCTGCTTTCCAATTACCCTTTATCAGCTTCCCAGGGCTGCCACGACAAACACACACTGGGTGGCTTAAAGCAAGAGAAATTTATTATCTCACAGTTACGCAGGCTAGAAGTCCAAAATCAAGGTGTTGGCAAGAACATGCTCTCCCTCTGAAGGCTCTACGGGGGATCTCACAGCTTCTGGTGTTGTTGGCAATCTAGAGATCGTTGGCTTGTGGACTCATCACTCTAATCCCTGCCTTTGTCATCACATGGAATATTCTCTATGTGCCTGTGCTTCTGCGGCTTTTCTCCATTTCTGGTAAGGACCCTTGCCATATTGGGCTAGGGCCCACATTACTCCAGTAGGACTTCATCTCAACGAATTACATCTGCAATGAACCTATTTCCCAATTAGCTTGTATTTTGAGGTATCGGGTAGGACATGAACTTGGGAGGGTACATTGTTCAACCCAGTACACTCTCTTAAAATACTCATGCTAATGATAGGCCAAAATCTTTTCTGTCTTAAATTGAAACACATCTTCAAGACTGTATTCTCTATGACTCGATATAGATCGTCAAGGAAACATTATTTCATATTTCATTTAAGGGAAATTGTTAAATGAATAATTCTACTCACATTTAGAGGCAATCAAGACATGATATTTTAGGTTTCTTTACTATAAGTAGTAATTTTTCTTATAAACATGCCATCAATATAGGAGTCGGTTTCTCGATTAATAAACATTGACATTACTAAACAGGAAATTCTACAGATTACCTATTAAAAAATTTACATGAATTTGTATTTGACCCTGGTAAAATTAAGCAGTTTCTAGATTGTGCAACTTCAGCTTTATTACATAAACTAAAGAAATAGATCAAGCACTTGTTGAATTTGCTTAAATTCTTTTTTTTTTCCCCTTTCAACAACTTTGGAATTAAGAACATAGTAATATTATAAAACTAAACAAAAGAAAAGCTTCTAGAAACTGCTAACATTCTGGATTAGATTGGAAATTTTGGTTTATTACTACTGTATGTTGTTGTTGCCTTTTTTTAGAGAGAGATCAAGCACACATGTGCAAGAGAGCACACTAGTCAGTGAGCAAGGGGGCCGGAGAGGTTGGAGGAGGGGCAGAGAGAGAGGAAAAGAATCTTAAGCAGTCTCCACTCTCAGCAAGAACTTGATCTCATTGACCCTGAGATCATGACCTGAACCAAAAATCAAGAGTCAGATGCTTAACTGATTGAGCTACCCAGGCGCCCCTACCGTAAGGTTCTGTGGGAAAAAAAAAAAAAGAAGAAAAGAAAAAAGATTTTATTTGAGAGAGACAGAGAGCATGAGCTGGGGGAAGGGGCAGAGGAAGGGGGAGAAGCAGACTCCCCACCGAGCAGGGACTCCAATGCAGGATTTGTTCCCAGACCTTGAGAATGTGACCTGAGCCAAAGGCAGACACTTAACTAACAGAGCCATCCAGGTGCCCTTCTACTGTAAGGGTCATTCAATTTGTCTTTCAAGAGAGGATTTTCAAATGCTGAAGGTCTTATTTATATTTGTGAAACACTAAAAATGACAGACTTGAAAATATTATTATATTTGTCTTTATAAAATGCACAGAAATGCTTTCATTTTTAATAA
The DNA here is from genome assembly GCA_028534135.1 of Potos flavus. NCBI lineage: Eukaryota > Metazoa > Chordata > Mammalia > Carnivora > Procyonidae > Potos > Potos flavus. Next base: position 77,477,385 of record CM052884.1, on the reverse strand, counting down.
CCATTAACTACAATTCAACTAGGGCTTTGTTCTTTAATCTTTTCACACTTAAGGTAAAGTAGTAAGGTAGTAAAGGTAAGGTAAAGTAGTAGAAGCCAAGATTTACTTCTTTTTAACAAACTATATCATCATTTTATAACTCTTTCCAACTTTACCGTGAAAATGGAAGTAATACTACTGAAAGGAATTATAGAATTGCCCCCAGAGGACCTGGCAAGTGGCTAAAAACTCAGAAAAACAAAAAGAAGGGACAAAAAGGGTGATTTCTTTCTGGTGAGGACAGAATAAAATTTCAGATAAAGCAACCACAAAGAGTAACTCCCTGTGTGATGTGTAGTTTCTACCATCCCAAAATTAGCAAATGAAGAGTCCCTGATGTGTCCTCACTAAGAGCTATAAGAATCTGAATGGAGGAAGCAAGGCACTGAAAGGAGACCATGGGCTCAGAGTCAAAAGATCTGAAATCTACTCTCAGTTCAAGTACTTAAATATTATGTGGCATTGACTCAGCAGTTGAGGCTCATCTGTAAAATAATATACTATGTTAAAAGTAGTTTGCTAAATGTTAAATAATGAAATGACACCAGACAGCAACACAAATGCATATGAAAAATATAAAGCTCTCTGGTAAAGGTAAATATAAATAGAAATACAGATCCTATAAAAATGTAATAGTGCTGCATAAATCACTTTCAATTCTTAACAGAATTTAAAAGGTAAAAGCATAAAATAACTATCAGTGTAAAACTATGTTAATGAATGAAAAACAAAAATATGCAATTTGTGACATCAATAACTTAACAAGGATGGGATCTTGAAGTAGAATTTCTGTATGTGCTAGAAATTAAACTTTTATCAGTTGAAAATAGACTGTTATACCTATAAGACACTTTATGTAATTCCCATCATAACTGAAAACAAAATTCCCATTGAAAATGTGAAGAAAATGGGAAGGGAATCAGAGCTTATCAATGCAAAAAAAAAAAAAAATCAAAGAGAAACAAAGGAAGTTAGCAACAGTGGGAAAAAGGGACAAACTAAGAATACAGAAACAAAATGGCAATAGTAATTCCTTCTCTATCAGTAATTTTTTTTTTTAAGATTTTTATTTATTTGACAGAGACAAACAGCGAGAGAGGGAACACAAGCAGGGGGAGTGAGAGAGGGAGAACAGGCTTCGTGTGGACCAGGGAGCCCAATGCTGGGCTCGATCCCAGGACTCTGGGATCATGACCTAAGCCAAAGGCAGACACCTAATGACTGAGCCACCCAAGTGCCTCCATCAGTAATTACTTTAAGTATAAATGGATTAAGCCCCCCAAAAGACAGAGTAGCCAAATAGATTAAACAAACAATAACAACATTCAACTATATGCTAAATCATGAAGACATAAAAAAATCTGAGCAGACCTATAGGTAGTAAGGAGACTGAATTGATCAACAACTTCTCAATTACAAGAAAAGCCCAGGACCAGATGGTTTCTCTAGAGAATTCTACCAAATATTAGAAGAATTAATATCAATTAATTTTTTTTATTAGAGAGAGGGGGAGGGGCAGATAGAGAGGGATCGAGAAAACCTCAAACAGGCTGGAAGTGGAGGGGGGCTCAACTCACAACTGTGAGATCATGACCTAAACCAAAATCAAGAGCCAGATACTTAACCCACTGAGCTACCCAGGCACCTCAACATCAATTCTTTCAAACTCTTCCAAAAATTGAAGAGGAAGGAACACTTCAAATCCATTTTATGAGATTGTTATATGGACACCAAAATCAGACAAACATACTACAAGAAAAGAAAACTGTAAACCAAAACCCCTGATAAATATTGATGCAAAAATCCTCAACAAAATGATAGTAAACTGAATTTGCAACATATTAAAGTAATTATACACCAAGACCAAGCAGGATTTATGTCTGGGATGCAAGAATCATTCAACATATAAAAAATCAAGTCAGTGTAATACAGGACATTAACAGAATGAAGGGGGACATTAACAGAATGAAGCACATGATCATCTCAAGTCATTCAGAGAAAGCATTTGGCAAAACTCAATACCATTGACAAAAACTCTCAACAAAGTAGGAATAAAAAGTACTTATCCCAACATAATAAAGACCACATATACAAAGTTCACAGGTTTTATCATACTCAATGGTGAAAACCTGAAAACTGTCCTCTCTTACCTCTCTTACCATTTTTATTCAACATAGCACTGAAAATTCTAGCCATGGCAAATAGGCAAGAAAAGGAAATAAAAGACATCTAAATTAAAATGGAAGAAATAAAAAGAATCCTGTTTGCATGGGCGCCTGGGTGACTCAGTCGGTTAAGCATCTGCCTTTGGCTCAGGTCATGATCCCAGGGTCCTGGGATTGAGTCCCACATTGGGAGGTCCCTGCTCAGCAGGGACCATTCTTCTCCCTCTCGCTGCTGCTTGTGCTCTTTCACTCTCTCATTCTCTCTTTCAAACAAACAAACAAATAAATAAATAAATCTTTAAAAAAAAAAAAAAGAATGCTGTTTGCAGATGATATAATCTTATATCTAGAAAATCCTAAACATTCCACACACAAACAAAAAATTATTAGGTCTAATCAATTCTGCAAATTTGTAGGATTTCAACATGCACAGGTTGGTTCATTTTTAGTAAATGAAAATTCAACTCTTTGAAAAGGAAATTAAGACAATCTCATTTAAAATAGCATAAAAAAAAAAAAAAATAGGAGTACCTGGCTCAGTTTGTTAAGTGTCTGACTCTTGATTTTGGTTCAGGTTGTGATCTCAGGGTCGTAAGATCAAGGCCCATGTCAGGCTCTGATTCTCTGTCTCCCTCTCCCTTTCCCACCTACCCTTCTCAAATAAAGAAATAAATCTTTATTTTTTAATTAAATTCATTTAACATAGTGTATTATTAGTTTCAGAGATAGAGTCCAATGATTCATCAGTCTTATATAATACCCAGTGCTCATTACATCACATGTCCTCCTTAATGTTCATCACCGAGTTACTCCCCACCCCTCCCCACTCCCTCCCAATAAATAAATCTTAAAAAAAAAACAAAACTTAAAAATAACCTAAGAGACAAAAAAGACTTGTACTCCAAAAATCACAAAACATTGCTGAAAGTAATTAAGCTACAAAAAAATAGAAAGACATTTCATGTTTGGCTTACAAGATTTAATATTGTTTAAATGTCCATACAACCCAAAGCACTATACAATTTTAACATAATCTCTACCAAAATTTCTATGGTATTTTTCTGCAGGAATTGAAAAGGCATCTTAAATATATACGGAGTTTCAAAGGATCTCAAATAACCAAAACAACTTTAAGAAAAACAAAGAAGGAGGCCTCACACTTTTTAATTTCAAAACATTACAAAACTACAGTAGTCAAAACAGTGTGGTCCTCACTTAAGATAGACATAAATCAACAGAATAGAATACAAATTACAGAAATAAATCCTGACATATAGGTCAAATGATCTTTAACACAGGTGCCCAGGCTACCTATGGGGAAAGGATAATCTCTTCCATAAGTAATGCTGGGAAAACTGGATATCTATATGCAAAAGAATGAAGTTGGACTCTTATACCATCTATAAAAACTCAAAATAGATTAAAGACCTAAATATAAGACTTGAAATTATAAAACTGCTCAACAAAAGCACAGGAGAATAGATTCATGATACTGGATTTGGTAATTTTTGAACAGGACACGAAAATCACAGGCAACAAAAGGAGAATAGATAAATAGCACTTCATTAAACCTAAAAACTTCACTGCACAAAGAAAATAATGAACAGAGTTAAAATGCAATTCACAGAATGAGAGAAAATATTTGCAAGTCATGTACCTAATTAGGGGTCAATTTCCAGAATATATAAAAAACTTTTTTAACTCAGTGAGAAAAAAAATAATAATCTGACTAAAAATGGCCAAAGACTCTGATAGACATTTCTCCCAAGAAAACATATAAATGACCAATAAGCATATAAAAAGATGCTCAATATCAGTAATCACCAGGGAAATGCAAATCAAAAACCACAATGAGATATACCTCACACCCATTAGATAGCCACTGTTGAAAGAAAGAAAGGAAAGAAAAGAAAAAGTATCGATGAGGATGTGGAGAAATTAGAACCCTTGCACACTCATGATGGGAATATAAAATGAAAGATGCACTCCTATGATGCTATGATGATAAAATGAAAGATTCACTCCTATGAAAAACACTACAGAGGTCCTTCAAAAACTTAAAAAGAGAATTACCATATGGCCCAGTAATTTCACTTGTAGGTATATATCCAAATGAATTGAAAGCAGGATCTCAAAGAGATATTTGCATGATCCTGTTCACTGCAGCATTGTTATAATAGTCAAGAAATAAAAGCAACTTAATTGCCCAATGAAGAAAATGTGATATACAATGGCATATTATTTAACTTTAATAAAGAAGATGAAATCCTGCCACTTGCAACAAAATGGTTGAACAGGGAGTAAATTACGCTAAGTGAAATGTGCCAGACAAAGAAGGATATATACTGCATAAATTTTACCTAAATAAAGTTAAATTTATTTGAAGTTTATATGAAATTATTTATATGAAATTAAATTTTACTTAAATGAAGTATCCAAAGCAGTCATATTCTTAAGAACAGAAAGTAGAAGAGAAATTAAGAACAGAAAGGGGCTGGGAAAAAGGGGAAAGAAGCTGTTGTTCAATAGGTAGAGTTTCAGTTTTGCAGGATGAAAAACTTCTAGAAATCTTGCTTAACAAAATGTACACAATTAACGCTATTGTACTGTATAGTTAAAAATTAAGAAAGATGGTAGCTTTCATGTTTGCTTCTACTACAGTAAAGTAAATTTAATCTTAGGGCTGAAATGTTGCAAAGATCTCTGAAACACTGAAACATAGTATATAAAATTCTGTATTTATACTACTCATATGTATAACATTCACTTGAATGGATATTAAATACCTTTGTATTTACACACTTACTGAATATTCATCAAGCACTTGCCATCACTTGCAAAGGAACACAACAGACATATCCCTGCCCTCATTTAGTTTACATTCTAGCTTAATGTATGTTGAAATTAAGACTTTGTTTTTAAACACAACTACCTACATACACATACATTTAGCATTGTTAAAGGAAAAGAAAGAACATAAGTTTTGTCTTACACACCCTTGGATTTAATTCCCAGATTTATTAGACTTCTGACCTTACACAAATTATTTATCATATATGAGATTCAGTTCCTTAACACCAGGGTATCATAAGGAATAAATGAGATAATGCTATAAATTGCCTGGCACAAACTAGGCTTGTACCAAATGTTAGCTTCTTTTATGCCTTCACCTTAAATAATAAATGGTTTATTTTTCAAGTGATTGTCCATGGTTATATTTTATCTCTAGTTATTCTGAAAATCGTAGATATTGATCAGTAATATTACATATTTTTCTCACATATTTATGTATTGAGTCTCCTTTAAATGACAGAAGATAAATTTATTTGAGATATGTACTGGTCTCAATCTTGCCTTCATAAAGATGAAAAGTCTGCATCCGAACTTATTATCCTTTAATGTTAAATTAATCAAAATATATCAACATTTTAGAAAGCAATAGGGATAAAAACGTTTTTAGTTCAGACATCAAAAGTGAGTCACTGAAAACCACCCGTTTGGACCAATGATTTTAGTATTTTCTAAATAAAACATTCTTGGATAATGTTAAATTAATGGAAGATGGTTCCTAAAGCCAACCTTCTTGGCTTTGTCTCAGTTTTACAAATTAAAACAGCCTCCTTTGTGTCATTTTTCAAAACATATCACTTTTCTGTGATATCAGAGGTTCACAAAACTCTGGAAGATTTCAAAATTCCAGTGTATACAACATGCTATAAAATGCTTGAAGTGTTTCAAAATGAGACTTTGATGTCGTTAAGACACTACAACAAAAAAGGAAAAACACATATTTATCTTAATTAAACTCAAATTTCTGAGCTATAATTTTAACTAAATAATTACAAGCTGGGCCTAGAGAAGTGAAACCTCTGCCTCATAGATAGTTTTTGCTATAAAATGAAAGCCCCAAACTAGATATAATGGAAATGCCTGCTCAGCCATAACTATTGCACCATTATCCCAAAGTACTAATAAATCATTGGCAGATCTTCTTTCACCAGCAATAGATATGTCTTCTGTGATTATCCACCCTCTATGTTGCTGTAGGTAATCAAATCATTCAAGCACTAGAGACTTAAAGATCTTGTAGAAGAAATGAAAAGGTTCACGTTCTTCATAAACAAAAGACAAATGCGTCTCTCTAGCCTGTGAAGCAGAAACTCAAGCAGTAGATACCTTTTGAAAATGAAGTTTCCTAACGATGGAGTTTGAAAGGGTTACCCTATGGAAGAAGGGTTTTTGAAATAACTTCGGTGGTTGTATTCGATTGGTCATCTAAGGGCAATTATACATGGCCAGAATTTCAGAGTAAGAAAGAAATCAGTACTAGGGGGCTATTTTTTAATAATGTTTTATTTCCCATAATTTTGAATATAATTCCCTTTGGTGAAAACATGTACCACTATTTCTCCAAATCAAATTTCAAAGTTGAAGATTGCTTAAAGATAGTATTAAATCTGCCTTGAAAAACAAGCTAAATCCCTTAACCATCCAATATAATTTTACTTAGTAAAACAAAATGAATACCAACATGTTACAAAGTGAAAATTCTTCTAAACCCACTCCTCCTCTTACCTGTAAATAATTTTGGATTTATATCCAGGTATCTATCTCTATAAATATACCATCTGTAACTATATAGATATAATTAAAACGTAAGTTGAATTATATATTTTAAGTAATAAAAAACAACTATAAATTACCAAAAATATACATGTTAGAGATATTTCTACAGTAGCCTGAATTTTTATACTACTACTAATAGTTTAACCTCAATCTTCTTAAAGTCTTATAATGTTTCACAAATATTGATGTCCTATATTTTATTTAACCGTTCACCTATTAATATCTACATGATTTTAACATATATGACATTACAAACACTGCTACAGTGAGTACCTTTCATGGCATCTTTGCTCATACATGTGAGTACCTCTCTCCATACACAGATTTTTAAAGATATGGTTCTAGAACAAAATTTGCCCATTTTACATTTTGATAGATACATCTGATAGTCATCCAGAAAGTTATCACAATTCACAATTTGCCTATCATTTCCAGTATGATTTACAACCAGGACAAAAGTATCACATCCAATACCAAATGAAAACCAAAATCCATGCTTACTCTTTGTTCATTAATACCTTGGCTATGTCCTTTCCTGTCTTTATAAGTAAGGTCAAATTTTGACTGGCTAATTACAGAATTAATAAATCAAATTTCTCACTGGAGAAGGAGGTTTTGTTATCAACTTTGTGAATCTTTACAGAAGCAGAGGAGAGGCAGAGAAAGTAAAAACCACCATTGCTCTTAAAATACTGCTTTGTTTAGCAAGACTTTAGCAACCCCTAAAATTGGAACTGGATTGCATTTAAAACACAACAAATTATAGTATTTCCCCATGTAAAATTTGCCCAGAATGTTATATTACTGACTCCTGAGTGGTTTAAATTGCTATAAACTCTGAGATTAGTTTGTCGAGAATATTTTGTATGTATGTCTTTCTATGTGAGTTTTATATTTGGAAGATATATACCATTTTGCTCACTTACACAAAAAAGCATATTTATGGCTCATTTTCTAAGCCACGTGAAAAGAATTTAGGCTAACAGTAAAACCACCAACTACTTCAAACTTTGTATGTGATTTTGTTTAGAAACTGGTATTTTCATATAAGCACTATAATGGAACCCAGGAAAACTGTATTTTGATTCTGGTTATGTCATTCACTAACCACAGCTCCTAAATGAGTCACTAAAATGTTCTGGACTCAGTTACATATCTAAAATAATTGGTTCAATCAGGTGCTACTCTAGTCCTTCCAGCCCCAAAAAGATTCCAAAGAGATGATTTTTTCCTTACCACACCAATAAACTCTTCAAGACAGGTATACATCAATAAAAATCAATAAATCGCTCTCAGAAACCATCTTTCTTAAATAATAAAGCTCACTGTGATAGTTAAGAATATCTTTACTCTTGGGTCTAGAGTCTTTTGAGTCCCTGAGAATTAGTTTTAGTTCCCTGCTCTGTCACTTAGTAGTATGTCTATCAAACTAGTTAATTAATACTCAGCTCCTTTCTAAAAAAATCTGGGCAAACACGGTAATACCTGTCTAATAAAGATGCTGCTGGGAGTATTGAATGAATGTGTTAGTGAAACACAACACTCAATACCTCTCAGTGCTCATTACTGCTGTCTATTACAATTGTGGTTGCTATGATTTATCTGTGAGACATCAAAAAGGTGTTAGTCTTTATGATTCCCAGCATTAACTCAGTCTAATTTGGCAAATATAAGAATGAGGATACTCTCAGATGCCACGTGTCCTTTAGCAAAGCAAGGTGTTTAATGAACGAGCTGTATTTGCAGCCCCAAATTTCCAGCCCAAAGATCTCTTCTCAAAAAAAAGAAAAAGAAAGAAAGAAAGAAAGAAAAATGCCCACTACTGTAAACAGCTAGTACATTCTTAGGACAGATTATCTAGGAGGGAGAGCTGTACTGAACAAAATCCTAGCAATATTTCTAACTCAAACCTATCCAGTGAGCCTAAAATTTCCACTGAAGCCAAGAAAGGCAACTCCAATAAACAACCTGTTGGTGTCTTACGGTAGAATTAGTGACATTTCTTCAAGGATTGCTTCCTCAAAAGTGCTGGAAGCTATAACAAATAAGTGACTTGAAACATTACTGAAATTTTTAACAAAATCTTGGTTTGAAGTTGTAGCAAAGTGCAGCTTCGTGGTATAACTTGAAAATATTAATTTTTGTTTTGTTTTGTTTTTGTAACTTTTGAAATTGTACAACTTTAGTGTTAGAAGGAATTTAGGCGCAATCAGAGCTTCTGTGCAAGTTTCTTGTCTGTATCAGAAAATCCAGCTGGTAGCTTGAGTTCAATTCTGTTTCTTTCTTTATTTCTTATCAGGACTGTAAGCTCGCAGTTTAGATGGCCTCTGTGCCCTGAGACTCTCTGTGAAGGTAGTTTCTTCTCATAAGAATTCTACTGAAATTTCTAATAGTGATATTTATTAAAGCTTCCTAAATCTCCTTATAAAATATGAAAAAAAAGCCAAGCTGAGGTTTATTTAGAAAAAAATGCTGATAATATATAATCAGGATGAAATTTAAAAAATATAATTTTCCATCCAGACTTTTTAAATGGATGAACAGGGTAAATATGGTTGTTAGTATTTTTCCCTAAAAGTTTGCTAGTATCTATTTTGTGTCCTGGACTTGGGGACTTTATTAAAAAGGTCGACCTACTTCTTTATCTTAGTCTGTCAAGTTACTCCCAATTATAGTGAGACAAGAATTTTTGTTTGGAGTATGAATGGTAGAAAATTAGGGGGGAACATTTAGGACCACACAAAAGGAGTCTTAAAATATTTACATAATTCTATCCAGAGATTTATATTCAGAAATTCATAAAAGTAAAATAAAATAAAAACTTCTTTAAAAATTATGAATATACTCACCTTTTCATTTATTTATAATAAAGGAAACCTAAATGATCTAATCAATTTACCAAAAGGTCTATAAAAACTTATAAATTATAAAATCTTCATCCACTCGATGGACTGTTGTGATTATTATAAATTCATTTTCTAATATTAAAAAAAGTATAATGATACATAAGAAACTGAGTGAAAAAGATACACATACTACACTATTTCTTCTATATCAAAAAAGGAAATAGGGCTCCTAGGTGGTCAATTGAGCATTCCACTCTTGATTTTGGCTCATGTCATTAGATCAAGTCCCACGTCAGGCGCCGCACTCAGTGTGGAAATTGAAATTCTCCCTTTCCCTTTGCCCCTGCCCCTGCTAACATGTGTGTGCTCTAACATAAATAAAAATCTTTAAAAAAAAAAAAAAAGGAAATAGATGTTCAATGCCCTTTATTCCTTATACCTTTTCTTTCCCCTGAGAAATTATTATAGATAATTTTACTTAATTAATAAAATACTTCTCTGTATTTTTAGAGTTTTCTACACATATGAGCTGTAAAATTAGAACACTTTTCTGAGGATTTACAAAAATCAAAATTCTCTCAAAACAAAACTTTAAAATATTGGCTTATCCTGATATTCCACTATCCTAAACATTACATTTAGTGTGGGACATTACATCCCCTAGTGAAAATTCAGACTTCCCTATTCACTTGACGTCAAGCATCACTTTTTCCTACTCTCCTTCCACCACGCACTCCTGCCTCACACCTGCCACTCTTGGCATATGCCTTATCTTAGATACCCAGAATGATGGTGTGTGTGGTTCCTTTCACTGTCTGATTGGTCACTTCTAATATTTCATCTATTACTCTTGATATTTCCTAGATTTTTGCACAAATTTCCTTTATTCTCAAGATAATATTTACTTTTATTTGAGCCTTTTAACCTAGAACTGACTTTACTTTCTTTGCTAGCCCATCTCAAACCCAGCAATGCCTACCACAAAATAATAACCAGGTAGGAACCTGGTTTAAAATATCCATTTGGTCAGTGCCCATGAACAGTTCTATAGGTCTGTCTGTAAAGGTTGGAAGCACACGCAAGAATAAAAAGTTTACCCGAATACCAATACCTAAATATTTAAGTACTATATACATTAAACAAATTGACTTCATAACAACATGGAAAGTCAGGGTTCAAATTCTGAATCCTTGGACTCTTAAGGGTGTGAAGCTGGAGTCTGACAGTACAGGGAGAGGTGACCGCTAGCCTGTCTGGGGCAACAAAAGCATTACTGCCTCCAGCCCCCTCCCCAACCCAAATATTTCCAATAGGTCATTCTCTGGACTTAGGGTTTTCCTGTGTGCAATGCATTCCTCTGGGCAAAGGCGGATCTCAGACTTGAACGTGTACATGGAGCCAGGTGGTAGGGAATTCCAGACCTGAAGGATGAAAGCCCAGGCTAGCTGGACACACACAAGATAGATATGCACACTGAGTTCCCACAGGTCTGTGGCTCTCCGGACTCCTTGACTTTGGTGGTAAGCAACTAAAGAACAACCAAAGGAAGGATAAAAGTCCCTGGAAGGGCAAGGGCTCCTCCTACAGGTGGTACTAAGCCTGTTCTATTTAATTTTTTTTTTAAATTAATGCAAGAAAATGTACTCAGAGGTTAAACATATCTCCTAATTGGAGGACATTCTAACACTTCCAAGTCACAATTTAACATTTATTAATAGCCCGATGATAAATTCTGTAAAGTACAAGTGTCAAACCATTTCATTGTTTATTATTCATGATGCTTTTCAAAAGAGTTGATTTACTCATAGATAGTCAGTGATGTGGTTAATAAGAAAAATATTTTAAATGAAATTTGAGGGGAAATTACAATTCTATTTGAAGTCTAATCACTTCTGTTTTATCTTAGGAAAAAAATAATTGATTCTAGTATACAAGAGCCAGAAACATGGTCTAGCATGCCTTACGCTGAAAATATGATTTGGGGTAGTGTTGTCATTTTGTAACCAACAGCCATTTTATTTGTTTATATTTATATTTCCCAGTGGACTCACTTATAAAACAGTTTTGCTACCGTTTGTTGTAAAAAACTAGAATAATGAGGAACCTACATTTATTCCAAGGAACTAGAAGAACAAGGGTACAGGAGAAGTATAAAAAGAAAGGAAGGCAGCTTAAATTTATATGTTCATTATGAATATATTTTGGGTATATATATGCTAAGACAAGTCTAGCACCTTTGGACTGTGTGCTTCTAATCAGTTAATAGGATATATGTGTGTGGTCTAATAAGGTGGTCTGACAAGATTTATCCTAATATATGGGCTAAGACAAAGAAAACCCAGCAAAAACATTTCTGGTCTGAATATAGCCAATTCTTAATTGGTCAAGGGATATTCTATTTGTCCTTTAGATTTCATTCTAATTGCCTGTGGGCAATGGTGTTTTCTGCAGGGTTTTTAGCCCACCAAAATTCTCACTCTGAATGCTTTCTGTGCCTGTCTAGGTTTTTACTTGCAAGAAACAGGAAATGAACTATCTTAAGAATGAGAGAAATTTAATATCAACAGCCCACTTAATCCAACAGAGTCTAGACAATCTACTTGGGAAATGAACAGGAACAAAATCAGTTCTAATGCAGATTCAAAGGCTAAGAAATATAAGGACAGCTTCTCAGAACACTGTGGCCAGGATGCCATGTGCAAGGCATTTCTGAATACCTCTGTCATTCAGGAAATCAAATCCTTTGTCTTTGGGTCACTTGTTCCATAACAAAGTCTAAGATGGAATCATTTGGGTATTTGAATTTCGGCCCTGTGTTGCCAGAAGACAGACAATGGAAGAAGCTTTCTCCTTCATGCCCTGAAGAAGAAGTGATCACTATGTCTCCTCAGTATCACATTTAATGAACATCCTCCATTTAAGAAGGGCAGTTCAATGTTGGATAACCCCAAATCACAGTTGCTACTTGTTTGCTCTCATGACTCATTTAAGTCTAACTATCACGAATATATTTCCCTTTTCCCTTCTTCAAGCCCAGATTTATAGGTCCAGTTCCCTGCAAGACATCTCCAGCTAGTTTGTCACTTATTCGACAATGACCTAAGGTGCTACTATGTGCTTGGTGCGGACACTTCATTCTTAACATCTTCAAAGCTGAGCTCATCCTTTTGCTTTCTCGCTATTTATTTCCTATATTTTATTTTGTGGTCAATGGTCACACCATCCAATTGAGATTCATCCTGGAGATTTTCCCCTCCTCCTCTAGCCTATTACTGATCATTCTAATATTACCTTCTTAACATTTTAGGAATATATACCATATTCCTTTTTGCTGCTACTGTTATTTCCTATTCCCAATTATATTACATATCTGTAGTGCAGCTCAAATTTTGTCCAAATGAATGGAGATTTTACTTTATTTTCTGTATTTTTGGTCATATTCCATGCATTCATAAATCTAGTAGAATCTAATCAATACAATAGATATAATAAAATAAAATAGGATGTCACACTATGTCTATTAAGTGAATTAAAATTCAGTCAAAAAGTGAGAACTATGGAGTAATCGAACCCTACCAACAATCCCAAATTCTATTTTTTGTCCTTTTCCTTCCTATTTCCATTTTAATGAGTGGTTATGTGGACTAAGAAAATAACATTTTCAAAATTATTACTTACATTTTTGTTTCTAACACCAGACAGTATGAGTGAAGAGGTAGATCTGACTCTGCACTTATTCCAGCATCTGGAAAAAAATAATACAACTTAAAATTGTTTTTGAACGAAGATAACAAACATCAGAATTCTGGCCAATGGCCCATTGCCTTAAATCAAGCCAGAATAACCTGCCATTATATATTATTTTCAGCTATGTATCAGTTTAACTATGAACTACATTGTTGTGATGGGGAAAGCTGAGATTTTAGGCTTTCAGTAATTTGAGACATTTCATCTAGTTTTTTATTCCGTATTACCTTCTTAGAAGTATTATTTGCTTTCATCAGTACAGGCATAGTCATTAAATGAATCACTTTGCTGACTCCAAGTTTTAAACCGCAGAGGTTAGATTTTCCCAGTTGAAGGCCTTGGTATGGTTGGGAAAATTCTATCCCAGGAGATACTCAGTGTCTGTCCTCCTTCACCACACAGAATATACACAGCCCTCAAATCATGTTGCATTTTATTTAAACTTGTGTTTCTTCATACGGAGAACATTATGCTGGAATTATTGGGGAAATCTCTAGTCTCTAGGTGTATAAAATATAAGCAGGAGATAAAACGTACCATAATGTGTTTAACAGACCTATTATGAGGAAATGAACAAAAAATATACTTCCTTACTATATAAATGACAACATGTTTTAGCTCTGGCCGACTGCACAGATCCTGTCTATTAAATGTTAAGTCTCCACATCCTAAAAGATTTATCTGTCTATCAGGGATAAGGCTACACTAATCCCCCCTGTAGGATTGGAAATGAAATTGAAAGGGTATTCTGGGGGAATTTGCCCTATTGGTTTAGAGCATAGATTTCATAAAGCCCTTTTGCTGCCAAGTAGGATTGATTATTTTTCAAATGTGGAAGATAGGATCGGCATAAAACTATTCTTCCCCTTTCTCTGCCACAAGAATCTATGGTATTTTATAAGATTATATTTTTCAATGTCTAAAATGTCTAGTTCATATAAATTATAGATCATTTGTCTTTAAGAGCGTCAAAATTTTTTTTCTAAACATTTGCATCAGTTTTTTAAATTCTAAGGAGTTACTCTGGGACAATCACTTTATAGTAAAATATACTATTTTTATGTATTTAATTCTTTCAGTGACAAAAACAAATACTTCACAGGCATGTTATGAAGAATTTAGGATTAGGACAATTAAGTAGGGATCTATTTATATATTTTTTTTGAACTTTTACATGCTGATTTGGTAAAGGCAAATTAAACTATTTTAATAAGTTGGCACTCTTATTTGTTCTGTTTTCTACTCTTGATCCTAACATTGTACTATAAAGTTTGAACACTGATTACCATAGTTAATTTTACTTGAGATTTTATTAGACATACTACAACAGGTACCTTAAAACTAAATCAAATCCAAAGCATGTTTAAGGTACATATATATTATTTCTTACGGGTTTTTTTTTTCTCTTTTAATTCATATTACTCCATATCCTTGAATAAGATAAAAAAATCAGTTTCTTAACAGATACCCTAAGTGTATATAGGAAAGATCAGTGACCTTAATGGTGTTTGCTCTTCATTTCAATGCCTGTGAAGTGGTTCTGAGTGGCTTTCATACATTACCGTCTAACTAGCTCAACTTTTTGGTGACCAGACAGCACTTCCTGGGATAAGAGATATACCTATTTATGCCACTATAAAACATTTCATATATGCCATTTGGAATTTATACAATGGGGGAAAATATATAAACAGATTTTAAAACTGGGTTAAGTGTGGTTATGTCCTAAGTACAGCCAGCTGGGTTGAGGCTATTAGAAGACACTCCTAGCATTTTAATAACAGGGGACATCCTGTTGTGCTAGAAATTAGTTAATTGATGTAAAATTATAAGTAATTAGCGCTAGCATCTTTGACCCTCTGAAAATTAAAAAAAAAAAAAAATCCACAACTATTGGTTAATAGAAAAAATAGTATAATTGAAAAACATTTTAAATGCCATAAATAAAAATGCTATAAGTTTCCATGGGTAGAGAGGTCTTAATGGGCATTTGAATATGGAATTATATCAGCAGGAGAAAAAGCAAAATGTTGACAAATCCCTGGCCTTACAGAACCTAGTTGTGTCAACATAGTAGGTTGCCACTACCATTGGCTGGACATAGCTTCTAGCACATTCACCCTAGGTTTAAAGGCACTGGTGTTTGAGAAAGGATTCTGATCAAGTTAAAATGATTTGAAATGATGAGATAAAAACTTCATAGGTCTTTTGTCTTCGATTTTTCTATTGACTGCCTAAACAATGTCTCAGTTCTTTCGATCAACCATATCTAAAATTACTTTTCCAGAATTTATCTACATAAAGGATTACCATCTCAAACCATCTGTCTTAATTTCTTATATTAAGATTATAAATAGGCAAGTTATATAACATATATATATATATATATATATATATATATATGGATAATATTAAGGGACAAAAAGATAGGATGCAGGAGTGATGCTATTCAGAGCCATCTTTAAGATCAATTGAGAAACCTGAAATTTTAATGTTCCATGGTAATTAACCATGAGATAGTCATTAACAAAGACATATGCCCTAAAAGACATTTCTCAAAGTCAAAGGCAAGTTCATTTTTCAGAACCTAGGCTTTTTTTTTTAAATAATCCTCTCATATATACAGTGCTATCTATATTTGTGATAATCTGAAAAAATTCTGAATGATACTGATATCTGAACATAATTGTATAACATAGGAAAGAGAGAGTTGTAACAGTATTCATATTCTTAATAATATTTATTAAGTAGTTCATTAATTAAATACTAAATTTATACAATATTTGATTAGGGGGCAGATCGGTCCTCTTAAAAATAATCAGTGAGAAAAGTGTAGCTGCAGTCATATTTAACTTAATTGCTTAAGTTATATCAGCAAGTGCACATTAAAATTTTTTTCCTCAAGGTAAAATATTAAATCCTCCAAAACATTCCTAAACATAAGGAATTGACATAATTATTGTAAATGCTGGAAGAATTAAAAATAAAGTATATCTATTATTTTAGAGTCCAACTTCCAAATGGACATTAAAGTTGATTTAAAGAGTATGAGAGTGAGGACAAAGACAGTAATATGCATGAAATTTGCCAGAAAGAATATTTAAAGCTTATGAAGGAAATTTTGGTAAAGACAAAGTTAGGGTCCTTAGAGTGGTTTCTTTCCATTAAGAA
The DNA here is from genome assembly GCA_028534135.1 of Potos flavus. Lineage (NCBI taxonomy): Eukaryota > Metazoa > Chordata > Mammalia > Carnivora > Procyonidae > Potos > Potos flavus. The sequence goes on along the minus strand of CM052884.1, from coordinate 77,460,791 downwards.
ATATTGTTAATAGAAACATAGCACCAATTTTTATAAAAATCCAGTAAGACATCATTTTTTAGACCTTTCTTGTACCTTTCATCTCTACTTTCCTCTTGGAACACTTGATAGGCATCATTCCCTACTCTTTCCCTTCTCTTTACTCTTCATTTTTCTTTTATCAACTTGGCTAAACCATACCATCTCTCCCTAAGTGTGCATGTACATAATTTTCCTTTAGAAATTTCTTTTTTGATTCTCCTAATTTCTAGCTAATAGGAGACATTATATCACAATGTAAAATTGGTTCATTATCCATTTCTATGCAATTATGTTCTTTGTGGCCAGAGGAATCTTTTTTTTTTTTTAATTTTTCTACCCTATTTAATACAACTATGTCCTCTATTAGAAGCGGAAGCATACAAAAATTCTAAATGATTTTGGATTCCAAATTTATTGCTTCAATTTTGGAAGCTCAGAACTAGAGTTCTAAACTCTGTTGTTTACAGTAATATTAAGACCACTAGACTTTAATTAAATGAACTTGCCAAGAACTCTTTTATTATACTTTAAATCATGAAATTTTTCTGATGCCCAATTCATGCCAGTATTCATAATCTCTTAGATGAAGTTAAGGTATAAAGACATTAATGCTAATAATTTTAATTTAATTAATTGTTAGCAGTATTTCTTCAGTAAAACTTAAAAGTGTATCTGGATTTCAGAGATCATATGTAGAAGTCACTTCAGGAATCCTTAAGGAGATATGGGAATTTCATGACGGTGTTAAGTGGATTACTCTACTCACAGTGTGCTAATAGAATAATGTAGATCTGGAAGGAGGGACCTGTGCTTAGTCTTGTCGTAATGAAAGATTTCTCATCCATCAATCATGGATGCCACTGATTATTTTCATGCATAATGATACATTAGTATCATTCTTGATCCATCAGAGCATCTAAACTCTAATTTTGGTTTGACCTCCTATGTGGCTTTTGGCAATTCATGTAGTTTTCTATTTATCTTTAATAGGAGAGGGTCCTACCAAATAATGATTTTTTTTCCAGAGAAGTTTTAATATACAAATTCTAAATTGTCTATCTCTTCTGTTTATTTGATTAGAAAATGGCATGTAATTAAAATCATTTCTGAAAGGAAATCCAAATATTAGGACAAGGGCCTACATTTCCCATGACTATATATTAGTCTCTCATACACATATACACACACCATCCTGCATTCGTGTCCAGAAAAATCAAAAGAAGACAAAAGGAGAAAATTTTTCTATATGGCAAGATCCATTCTAAGCCCTATATATCCTTGAGAATTGTTGAATATAAGTCTACTAGAATGTGATCTCTGTGAAGACTACTTATTGTTTAGATCATTGTGGAATCCCCACTACAAAGAAAGCACTTATGACCTCGTAGGTGCTTGATAAATATTTACTTAAGGAATAACAATGACCATTTAATTCTCCCGTAATGTGACTATATTGTTTTGATTATTTAAATCATGCATAACTATGGTATATACTGGGGCACCTGGGTGTCTCAGTCAGTTAAGCATCTGCCTTTAGTTTGGGTCCTGGGATCCAGCCCTGCATCAGGCTCCCTGCTCAGCAGGGAGTCTGCTTCCCCCTCTCTCTCTCTATCCCTCTACCCCTCCTCGCCTTCCTTGCCCTCCCTGCTTGTGTTCTCTGCTCTCTCTCTCTCAAGTAAATAAATAAAATCTTCTGAAAACAAAAACAAAAACAAAAACAAAAAACTGTGATATATACTATAAGATAGGTATGATCCTTATCTCAACTTAAACTCATACTACTGTTATCATCCCCATGTTATACACTAGGAAAATGAGGCTTAGGAAGTAAGATCAACTTTCACTTGGTACCATGATCAGAAATTAAAAGCAAAACAAAAGCAAACCAAACAAAGAAACACATAAGTTTATCTATATCTTCTATTTTTTTTTAAGGACAATCACATTTTAGAACATATATACAAGTAACTGTTTCTTGGAGAGGAGGATAAAGGTTGTGAAATCATAGAAATCTATGAAGAGGTTCATAGAAAAATATTAAAATAATTTTAAATGCTCATGGACATTTACCTTATTAATGGGAAAGCCTGTAGGGTGTGAGACTAATGTCACTATTTAATGAACAGTTGGAAGTTATGGGTAGTAAACTCAGACTTCAATATAAGGAAACCCTATCTACAAAATCAGAGCTGCCTGAAAACTAAAAATGACTGGTTAGTGAGGCTGGGGATTCACTGTCACTGGAGTTACTCCAGCAGCATGGAGGTTTAAAGAAAAATTTAATAAGCACAAGAGGTGAACCAATTAACACCTTCCCTTCCTGTATTTCTGATGCACACATTCTAGAGTTTTAATATTCTTAACAAATTTAAAAGCCTATCTTACACAATATGCAAATTCATTCTAACGTAAGGCAAGTGTAGGTAAGTTGATTTTTCCGATAGAACATTTGGAAAAGGCTTTCCTAGTATTTTTAATGCTTTTGTGTTAGGATATAGAAACCAGTGATTATTCTACTGTAATCTGTAGTCTCTAAAGTTTACTAAAAATATGTTAAGTCTCTTGAGACTGTGAAGCACGAATCTCTGTGTAGCATTTCCACATCAACATCCAAATGAAAATCAGCTACTGAAGGAGTTATCTCCAATTTTTCTGTTTTCCTATGTGTATGTGCCAAATGTATAGGAACAATACAAGGATATTACATCTCAAAACATATAGCTAGTTGTGAAAAACTTAAGGTAATATAAGCCCTGAAAGTTTTTATTTTCTTGTAATGCAAATACTTGACCTAAGCTTTGATTGTTGGTGCATCCACTTTAAGACAGGTGTCTCAAATAAATACATTGTCAGCCATAGCTATGGAACTAGATAAAATCCCCCTACCCCGATAGCCTTCCCCTTCTGGGGGGGGAGGCTTTGTTTCAGCAATCTTGGTTAATTTCCATAACTGATCATTTGGGCCACCTGTGTCCCCTCCAAACTTCAGATTCCCATTTGTATGTTTCAAATTCACCAATAAGGTGAGTCTGCAAAACCCTAGGCCTCCACCTTTGACCCCAATAAAATCAGAAAGCCAGGACCATACTCTTTTTCTCTAGTGGAGATCTTACTGTCTGGCCCCAAGTGTGCCATGTGCTCTCCAGGACCAGCAGGTAAACTTTTTGTTTGTTTGTTTTTCAAAAGTTTCATCACAGGTTTTGCAGAGGGTGTATTGCAATCTCAAGAACTACAAAGGCTGGTCTAGCCATACCATTGGTTATTGCTAGCTTGAGTCTGCTACAAAATACTTGACATTGCTCTGCATATCACAAATTAAAATGAGTCTCATCTCCATAGGGACATACCACAGTACATGAAGTTAACAACTTAATTTACTTGCTACTTAATGGATTCAGAACAAATCTGTGTTTGAATAAAAAAGCAACCACTAGAGCTGGCAACTCTCAAGGGCATCTAATATAGAAATAAGTTGTATCATCTGAGGATATGTTCCTGTTTTGGTATTTGCTGATTCATCAATAAGGTCCTATAATTCTGGATAATCACATTGGCTTTTTATTGTAGGTAGAATACCATTTTTATGGTAAAAATTAATTTAGACTTCCAGTTTCATTTCGAATGCAAGGAGCTTGGAAGTTGCCACCCTTTCTTAATTATAAGTAAAAAGCTAAACAGATTGAACAATCAACAATTCTTAGATCCATAAGAGAGGGGAAGACATAGGAAGAACAACTGCCCCCAAGATGGAAAAGAGAGAATCACAGCTTACCAAAGCAGAGACTCACAAGCAGAAATGACCACAGGACCCAGTGTCAGGGTAGAAAACCTGGAAATTGACAAATTGCTGAAGGTCCAGTGTAAATAAGTCTGAGCATTAAAAACTCCAAGGGGGGGCGCCTGGGTGGTTCAGTGGGTTAAGCCTCTACCTTCAGCTCAGGTCATGATCTCAGGGTCCTGGGATGGAGCCCCACATTGGGCTCTCTGCTCAGTGGGGAGCCTGCTTCCTCCTCTCTCTCTGCCTGCCTCTCTTCCTACTTGTGATCTCTCTCTCTCTGTCAAATAAATAAATAAATAAAAATCGTAAAAAAAAAAAAAAAAACTCCAAGGGGACCCAATAATAGGGAAGTTTCCACAATACTGTGAAACTTACCTTCAAAAGCTCAACCAGGTTCGCACAGAAAATACTGAAGGAAAATTCCCTTGTGCTTCCAGCAGGGAGAGAAGGCAAGGAAGCATTTTGAAATATGCTACAGCATGCTTTCCTTCTTAAAAAGGCCTGCCCTCGGGGGAAACTAATTAACTAGAGCCTAATCTGCTGGAGACTTATCAGAACTTAATTGACCTGTGGGAAGGGAATTAAAAAATTCTAGCTGGCCCTGGCGTTCCAACTGAGAGAAGGAAAATATCTAACTCCCGCTCATTCTAGCGCTCCTGTTCCATCTAAGGATGGAGGGCAAAACAACAACGACAACAACAACAACTGAGAAACTCATGAAGTTCATAGTCCAGAGGCATAGACACACTCAAAGTCTGAGACCCAACCATAGCAGTAAAGAATACTTCCTCTCAGCCCCCTTCCCCACTTCACCACTATTACTAAAGGCTTATTTATAACAGTTCCTTTAGCCTAGTACATCATGCCCAGCTGTCAAGAAAAGATTGTAAGGCATATCCAAAAGGCAAAAAAACAAAACAAACAAACAAACAAAAAAACAATAAAAAACCCATGATTGGAATGGAGGGATGGAGCAAGCATTAAAACTAGATATAGCAATGATATTGGAATGATCAGACTTGGGGTTTAAAACAACTATGATTAATATGCTAATATCCTAATGGATAAAGTAGACAAATGGGCAATGTAAGTAGAGAGATGGAAATTCTAAGAAAGAACTAATAAGTAATGCTAGAAATGAAAAACACTAACAGAAATGAAGAATGTCTTTTAGGGTCATTAGTAGGCTGGACACAGCTAAGGAAAGAATCTCTGAGCTAGAGGATATATCAACAGAATCCTCAAAACCTGAAAAGCATAGAGAACAAAGACCAAAAAAAAGAGCAAAATATACAAAGACTATGGGACAACTATAAAAGGCATAACATATACATAATGCAACTATCAGAAGAATAAGAAAGGGAAAGTATTTCAAACAATAATGAGTGAGAATTTTGAGAAATTAATGTCAGACACCCAATCACAAATCATGAAGTACAGAGAACACTGAACAGGATAAATGTGGTGAGTTGTGGGGGAAGACATGCAGGCATAGGATTTTCAAACTACAAAAAATCAAAGATAAAGAAAAAAGAAGTCCTGAAAGGAGTCAAAGAAGAAAACACTTTACCAACAGAGGAATAAAGATTAACAATTATATATGATTTCTCCTCAGAAACACAGACAAGAAGAGCGTGGAGTGAAATATTTAAGTTATTCAGAGAAAAATGCCTACCAACTTGGCATTTGGTACCCAGAAATATTAGCCTGCAAGAGTGAAAGAGAAATAAATATTTTCTCAGACCAACAAAAATTGAGGGAATCTTTTGCCAGTAGACTTGGCTTATAAGAAATGTTAAATTCTGTAAAGATAGGGGAAATAACATAGGTCAGAAACTTAGATCTATAAAAAGGAAGAACAAAAAAGCAAGAACAAGTGAAGGTAAAATAAAACCGCTTATTTGTATTCTTAACTGAATTAACAGATATCAGTTTGTTAAAGATAATAATATCAACAACGATTTTGAGTTTGCATGCACACACATTTAATTTACTACATATATAGAACCCTTTTGTGCTTCAGCATTCAGAGTTCGCATTTGAATATTTGCTCCTACCACCAAGATTTGCACCTACAGCAGCTCTGCCCAGGCCCACACCCCAAGCTTCAAGGCTCACCACAACAGCCCTCCTACTCACAATTTGCTGTCCATGGTGTGGGGGTTGGAAGAAATGGGGGACCCACCCACACGTATCCCTCTTGTGTGTCACTGACTGCCAGCAATGGCTGACTATGGGTCCTACTCTCAGGCAACATCCTTTTTCAGGGCTAGTTGGTTTGTTAGCCAAGTTGTTACAGTCCTTAGTGGCCTTCAACTTCCATGACCGCCGTCCAAGTAGGTTTTTGTTTAATAGCTTAATTTTGTTAAAGAGAAGGGTATTTCCTCAGAAAATTCAAACAGTTAATTTGAATATATTCAAATATACATTGATAATATATGTATTATGTTATATATCATATACAGATTCACTAGGCACAAAATTTGAAGGACGTAGTTCAACTCAACAACTCAACTCAATAACAATTGGATGTAATTAACACCTATAGACTATTTCGTCCAACAGTAGCATAATAAACATCCTTCTCGAATTCACATGGAATATTCACCAATATACACCATATTTTAGGCCATCAGACACATCTTAAAAGAATAGAAATCATACATACATTGTCTCAGACCACAATAGAATTAAAGAAAAAATCAATAACAGAATGATAACTAAATAATCCCAAAATATGTGAAGGCTAAACACACTTCTAAACACATGGATCCAAGAAGAAATCTAAAGAGAAATTTTAAAATATTTTTAACTAAATGAAAATGAACACACAAGTTATTGAAATGTGTGGGATACAGCAATGCTTGAGGGAAATTGAATGTGCGGAATGCATATATTAGAAAAGAAGAACTATCTAAAAGTTGATAATCTAAGTTTCCATTGTGGAAAAGTAGAAAAAGATCAAAATAAAGCCAAAGTAAGTAGTAGGAAAGAAATAAAAATAAGAAAAGAAATTGAAAACAGGAAATCAATAGATAAAATCAGTGAAATCAAACGCTGGCTCATTGAAAAGATCAATAAATTCTATAACTCTTTGCTTGACTGATGAAGGAGAAAAAAAGGACACAAATTATTAATATCAGAAATGAAAGAGCAAACATTACTATAGATCCCATTAACATTAAAAGAATAATAAAGAGAAACTATGAACAACTTTATGCCCACAAACCTAGATGAAATGTACCAATTTCTTGTGAAAAAACAGTTTCCCAAAACCCATACAAGAATAAATCAATATGAATAGGTATATATCAATTAAAGAAATTGAATCACTAATAACCTCATAAAACAGGAAGAACCAGGCCCAAATGTGTTCACTAATGAATTCTACAAATGTATAAGAAATTATACTGATTCTCTGCTACCTCTTTCAGAGGACAGAAGCAGAGGAAGCAGTTCCCAATTAATTCTATGAGGTCGTTTCCCTAATACTAAAACAAGATAAAGACATTACCAGAAAACAAAATGATAGATCAATATCTCTCATGACTATGGATGCAAAACAAACAAACAAACAATTACACACCATGACCTTGTGAGATATTATCCCAGATATATAAGACTGATTCAACATGCTAAAATCATTTAACATAATCCATCATATTATCAGGCTACAATAGGGAAAAAAAATACATGACCATATCAGTAGATACAGGAAAAGCATTTGACAAAATCCAACACTCATTTACAATGAAAATTCTCAGTTAACTAGGAATAGAAGGAAACTTCTTCAACTTGATAATATAAACAAACAAAAAGCTATAGTTACCATCGTACTTAATAGTTAAAAATGAAATGTGAAACTTCCTCAGTAAGATCTGGTACAAGGCAAGGATGTCCCCTCTGGCACCCCTATTTAGTATTATACTGGACATCCTAGCTAGCATAGTAAGACAAGAAAAGGAAATAAAAGCTATAAAAATTGAAAAGGAAAAAGTAAACAGTTTTGTTTAGTTTTTGTTTGTTTTTTGTGGATGATAGGATTGTCTATATACAAAATCTGAAAGAATCAATAAAAATACCCTCCTGGAACTAATAAATGATTATAGCAATTTTTCAGAATACAGTTGACCCTTGAGCAACATGGGTTTAAATTGCACCAGTACACTTATATGTAGATTTTTTTCATTAAATACAGCACAGTACTATACATGTATTTTCTATTACTTATAATTTCTCTTAATAAGATTTTCTTTTCTCTAGTTTACTTTATTGTAACAGTAGACTATATAAAACATATAACATAAAAATGTGTGAAAAATATGTGTTAATCAACTATGTAAGTTACTGGTAATGCTTCTGGTCTACAGTAGGCTATTAAAATTTTGGGGAGTCAAAGTTATACAAGAATTTTCAACTACATGGGGGGTCAGTGTTTCTAAATCCTTTGTTGCACAAGGATCAACTGCACAATGTTAACAGAAGCCAATCGCTTTTCTAGCAGCAATGAACAAATGGAATTTTAAATTGAAAACACAGTATATTTACATTAGCACCCCAAAATATAAAGTACTTCAGTATAAATCTAATAAAATATAAGATCTATGTAAGAAAAACCACAAAACTAAAAAAAAAAAAGAAAAAAAGAAAAACCACAAAACTCTAATGAATGAAAGCAAAGAAGAACTACATGGAGAAATATTCAATGTTCATGGATAGACTCAATATTGTCAAATGTCAGTTCTGCCCAACTTGATCTATGGATTCAATGAACTTCAATCAAAATATCAGCTAGTTACTTTATGGATACTGACAAACCGAGCCTAAAATTTGTATGGAGAGCCAAAAGACCCAGAGGCTAACACAGTATTGAAGAAATTCAAAAACTGACACTATCTAACTTTAAGACCATAAATAACAGTAATCTAGACAGCATGGCTGTCTATGAATTACTGGAAAAATAATTCATGGAATCAATAGAGCCCAGATATAGATCCCCATAAATAAAGTTAGATGATCTTTGAACAAAGGTAACACAATAGATTAAACATAGTCCTTTTGACAAATGGTGCTGCAAAAACTGTACATTTGCATGCAAAAAAAAAAAAAAATCTAGACAACAGATCTTATACCCTTAAAAATTAACTAAAATTGGATTATAGATCTAAATGTGAAATGCAAAACTACAAAACTCCTAAAAAATAACATAAGAGAAAATGACCTTGGATATTGTCGCGCCTTTTTAGAAACAACACCAAAGGCATGATCCATGAAATAAAAAACTCATAAGCTGCACCTCATTAAAATTAAAAACTTCTGGTCTGTGAAAGATAATGTCAAGAGAATGAGAAAACAAGCCCTTGACTGGGAAAAATAATTGCAAAAGACATCTAATAAATGACTGTTATCTAAAATATTCAAAGAACTCAAACTCAGAAGAAACAACCTAATTAAAAAATGAACCAGAGACCTTAATCAACACCTCAATAAGCTATACAGATGGCAAATAAACATAAGAATATGTCAACAGAGAAATGTCAACTTAAAACAATGAGATACTGCCACTCACCTATAAACAATGACAACACCAAACACTGATAAGCATGTGGAAAAACAAGAACTCTCATTACTGGTGGGAATGCAAAAAGATATAGTCACTATGGAAGACCACACTTTCAGTAGGTGAATGCGTAAACAAACTGGTATATCCAGATAATGTTATATTATTTAGTTGTGGGGGGGAAAAAAGAGCCACAAAAGAACTTGGAGTAACTTAAATGCATATTTCTAAATGAAAGAAGACAATCTGAAAAGTCTATTTACTAAATGATTCCAACTGCAGGACATTTTGGAAAAGCTAAGACTATCAAGATAGTAAAAATGTCAGTGGTTGCTAGGGGTCAGGTAGGGGCAGGATAAATAGGTGGAAAGGGAATTTTTAGGGCAATGAAAAACTGTGATACCATAATGATAGACATATGTTCTTATGTATGTCCAAAGCCATATAATGTACAACACCAAGGCTGAGCTGTAAGATAAACTATGGATTTTGGTGATAATGATGTGTCAATAAATGTAGGTTCAGTTGCAGCAAGTGTACAACTCTGGTGGTGGATGTTGATAATGGGTGAGGGTATGCACTGTAAATTCAGGATGTGCATGGGAAATCTCTGTACCTTCCCCTCAATTTTTATGTGAATCAAAATTGCTCTGAAAATGTGTTTTGAAAACCTTAAAAATATAATTTAAAGGATTAACTCCTAAGTGTAAACTGGAAGAAATTTTAAACATAAAGAATTATAGAAAATAACATTCAGAAAAAGAACTGGATAAAAAAATATTTGCAGAAAGGATACTGATACATTATTTTTGGAATGGCATATAGTGATATACATATTCATAAGGCTCTTGAAATGTTTGCCTATTTCCTATTTTGTAAATATAATTCAAATGATCACAAATATTTTTTTAAAGTATATTGATACATAAATAATGACTTTGAAAAATAAAACCTAAATGTTCAATAATATTTTGTAATTTAGAGCAATATTCCATAAGATGGAATATTATGTATTTTCCAACTCATTTATACTACAACAACCATGATAAGTAAAAGTAAATACAAAGTAGTGTACAATATGAGTAGAATTTTAAATCTATAAATAGAATATCAAGATGTTAATAATTCACCTCTATGCATCAGATATTGTCTACTCTATTGCAAGCACTGTGTTACCATAAATACTTATCTTTTTGAATTTTCTGTTTTGGTGAGAGGAAGCTGGACTTGCAATGTTCAGAATAAGCGATAATGGAACTGGAATCATCATGATCAACTTTAGGCTATCGTCTCTAGATGCCTCTATAGAAATTTCTTACTATTAAAAACCTGTTTATTTTCCTTTCATCTGATGTATTATATAACCTATAGGTGTGTAAGATAATTGTTATTCTTAAACATTTCATGGAATTCACCTGTGAAACCTTTTGAACTTTGAGTTTTCTTTGTGGATATGTTTTGTACCACAAAAAGAAAAAATAAATTTTTGTAATAGACTTTGGAGTATTTTTAGTTTTAGATTTTGTGTCAGTTTTATCAAGTTGTATTTTTCAAGGAATTTATCCATTAGGTTGCAAATTTGTTGGAATACATATGTTCAAAATATTCTCCCATTATGTCTGCAGAATCTGTAATGTCTCCCATTCCTGATTTTTCTTTTTTCTTTTCTTTTTTTTTTTTTTAACATTCTAGCTAAGGGAATCACGTTATTTTTCTTCTATTTTCAAAGAACTAAATTTTGTCTTTTTTCATTTTCTCTATTTCTTTTTTTACTTTGTTAGCTTGTAGAGTTTCTGGATTCTATTACATTACTCCAGTGAGAATTTTGCTTTGTTTGTTAAGAGATAACTTAGCCTCAAATTGCCAACTCTGTCTCTTAGGTAGAATCTGGAATCTCTATATAATGTACCCTTAGCTGAGCTGTTTTGCTGTTTTGAGTCTAACTCATGCACGCATATTTCTGCAGTCAGAATATAAAGACAATAATAGCATTCTCTTTGATTGTGTCCTTTCAGAGATTCTCCCCTCACTTTTCAGTAGCTGTAATTGCCCCAAATTCTAGCCTTTCTTTCTCTGTGTGTGTAATTAGAATTTCACAGGTTTTCTTTTTTTATTGGAGTTTTAGCTTCCCCATAAGGGGCTGATCATGGTCTTTCCTCAGGTTAGAAGCTGTTAAAAAACAAACAAAAAAGATTTACCCTGTTCCATTGCCCCTTTCCAATATCAAATTGTCTTTAAAAATCTGTCTTTTAGGTAGTTGGTTAATCTGTTTTGCATTCTGTTCACAGTTTGTGTTTGTTTTTGATGGAGAACTTACTTGCTTTTGATGGAGAACTTCAGTCTGAAATGGAAATGCCTTTTTCCTCTTGACATTTTCCCATCTTGTTTTGGAGGACTTTTTTACTGTCTAGAACAAAATATCCCAGGCCTGTCTTGCATTTTCCCCTTCCCAATTCAGGAGGCAGTCATTTTTCCAAAGAGCTCTAGACATTTTTATTGGAAAATGGTATTCACAAAACAAGACCTGGTTCTAGAAATATTCATTGCTACTGGACTGCTATTGCACATGAATATGTGTATATAAGAATAAATGCATGCTTATTTTATATTAATTTCTATTTTAAAAACACTTTTTTTTTGTTTTAATTTTAGAGAGAAAGCGAGAGTACAGGGGGCCACAGGTGAAGAAGAAGAGGGAGAGAGAAAATTCCAAGCAGGCTCCACACTCAGTACAGAGCCCTACGTGGGGCACGATCATATAACCCTGAGATCATGACCTGAGAGGAAATCACAACCGAGAGGACACACAATCAACTGAGCTACCCAGGTGCCCCTAAAAATACATTTTGGTACTGATGCAGCAAATGCCACCGGGTTCATTCTCCAGAAGTGGGAATGCTCCTTCCTAACCTGGGTTTACTGGCTCCTACAAATGGAAAGTGGGTCAAAGGGAAAGGAAATGAAAAGGAAGAAAAAATGAAAATTGAAGGGAAAATGAGGCAGAAGTTAAGAAGCAATAGAGAAAGAAGGTGGCAGCAAGCTTTTCAGGGAGATTTCATTAAACCTGGATATAAAATAATTATTACAAGCTAAATACTTTATTACATCCCACAATGGTGACGACACATTGCCTGATAAAGTGATGTGGAGCAAAATTATCCTAAAAATATGGTTCAGAAGTGATCAAGGGACTGTTTTTCTCTATATCAAATAAAAATGTTCACTAGACAAAAGTTAAGACTAAGAAATTTCCTCATTTTATTAGCTATCGCAATATGAGGTTTGGTGATTCCAACTGAGTGTTATAATCCAGATCAGCAAAATCACGGACCAAAACTCACAAAGAGCCACGGACTTCTGACTACTACTCACTAACTAGTAGTTCACACTAGCCCTAAGAAATTTAGAAGCACTCAAGAATTACCTACAATACAAAATAGATATTTAGAAACAAAAGAAGAAGAAGGAGAAGCAGGCTCCCCTCTGAACAGGGAGCCCGACATGGGACTCAATCCCAGGACGCAGGGATCATGACCTGAGTCGAAGGCAGTTGCCTAACTGACTGAGCCACCCAGGTACTTATAAAAATAAGCCTTTATTGTGCATCTGAGAAGGGGAATATTATCCATTGATATTATGTAACTGCTTAACAATCTGTGAGGTTACTTTTAAAGTGAAAATGAAAAAAAAAAAAATATCCCTCCCTATTTTCAGGTGTTCTATAGTTACCCAATAGAACTTAAAAATCGTTTTAATCCTAGGGATAAATATCTAATAAGACAAACTATTTTCTCTTAGCTGGAATATTATCTTTTCTAAGAAGACTTCTGTTGTCTCCTAGGCAGTTAAACAGCCTCGTCTTTATAATCCCTTAGTGCTTGTAAAAACCTTTATTGCAATAGCTAATATGTAGTGTTATGAGTGTTAGGAGAGTCTTTCAGAATGATTTAATGGTTAGACAGAATTTCTGATTAATTTGAAATGTTACTTTCTCCTGATTGGTTTCATTTATTAAAAAGTCTTTAAAAGAAATATTCCTTAGAGAGGATCATTAAGTTGTAACTTTAAGCAAATTGACTGTACATACTTAATTGTTTAGTTCCCTTAGGCATTGTATCTGAGGTAGCAACATCAAAATCATTTTGACAGCACATATCATTTTTAAGTTTCAGTCTGAAAGAAAAATATTGCTGTGAACAGAGAAAAATATAAACACACACAAACCTTATGGATCACTCCTGCATGTGTGATACACACACACATACAAGTTCAACTAATGTACACACCTTGAGAAATATTAGCATACTAACATTCTTAGACTTTTCTGCCATTTGCATCCTAGGTAAAAACCACCTTTGCTCAACTGAATTTCTCTCCCTACCTGGTAACAAAATTCATCCAGCTTTGGAAGTTTCATTATGTAGAGTGAAGAGCAAAGACTAAGAGCTATTTTAGGTAGGGCTATAAAATCAGTTTATAAGGAGTGTTATAAAGAGAAACGTAAAAGTAGTAATAGTATATATGAGAAGCTTGATTGGCCAAAAAAAAAGAAAAAAAAAAGATGATTTCAAGAATGATGCAGTTTATGAACCATGTGTTTTCTCCCACAGTGTTGAAGTATGAAACTTGAGTTTAGAAAGTCTGTGTTGCTGAATTTGGTTTAACTATATAGTATCACTGTAATTCTGGGTCATGTGGGCTTATGCTGTTTCCTAATGTTTAATTTATGGCTTCTATTATGTTTATATATTTATATTTATTAGTATGTTAAAATATCAATATGCATATTCATAAACTTATATCTTCACACGTTTATATATATTTATGTAAGCATATATAAATATATAAGTCACGTGCTTTATGTCATCATTTAAATGGCAATCACTTTAACTTATTTTAATATTTCTGAAATCAGGATACATGTATGTTTTATTTGCAGATTTTTTCCTTAGTTGTCCATAAAATGCTTTGTTGGAGTATATAGAGCATCCTAGATTTTATTACTACATAGACATTATATGTAAAACATTTTTCTAATGAATTGACCAATTTAATCAATTTGATAAAATTTTTCCCAATTGTTTAAGTTTGCTTTCTAAGAATCAGTTAAATAATAAGAAAATATTAAAGAAACTGAAGTTAAATTTGGAGAAATACTTTGTCACTATATAAAGTAGGTGTTGAATGTTAAGAGAAACATTTCTTTTTATGAAATTTCTGATGCCTGACAATTATCCCCCTTTTTTGTAATGCTACAGATTTCAGATCAATGATATATTTCATTAAAAGGCAAAATTTTATATTAATATTAAGTTATATTAAACACTTTATGAAAACTATTTTTTAAAGAATTGTTCATTGATCCATAATCTAGATTTTAATACCAATTTTTTAATGGTATTGAAAGATTAACACAAAGTCTTAATTTTAAAATTTTTCAGGTCAGAAATGAACACACGTACACAGAGACACACATACCAAACATACACAGAAACAAACACACATAGCCAAATGTAAAACTTTCAATTTTAAAATTTAAACAAATGGAATGAAGACGATTGCAAGATTCTTCTGAATTAGTAAATTATTTTTCATCTTTGATTAAACTGCAGCATTTTTGCAAAAGATTAGTCCTTACCTATGTTTTGTCTTATGGAATGTTCTTTTGGGGGAGTAAGAGGAGAGGACATGTCTAAGTATCTTTCTTGGTTTCAACCAATACTGTTGAGACAAAGCCCAAAGCCAGTAAAAGGAAGGAAATAAATTTTAGGGCAGAAATAAATGAAATGCAGACTTAAAAAGCAATAGAACAGATCAATAAAACCAGAAGCTGGTTTTTTGGAAAGATCAACAAAATCGATAAACATTTAGCCAGACTCATTAAAAAACAAACAAACAGGGATGCCTGGGTGGCTCAGTTGGTTGAGCGGCTGCCTTCGGCTCAGGTCATGATCCTAGGGTGCTGGGATCGAGTCCCGCATCAGGCTCCCTGAGAGCCTGCTTCCTCCTCTCTCTCTCTGCCTGCCTCTCTGCCTACTTGTGATCTCTCTCTCTGACAAATAAATAAATAAAATCTTAAAAAAAAACAAAAAAAAAACAAAAAAAAACCAAACAAACAAACCCTCAAAATCAGAAAAGAAAGAGAAGAAATAACAGTGAAAACCTCAGAAATACAAAGAATTATAAGAGAATACTATGAACAGTGATATGCCAACAAATTAGACAACCTAGAAAAAATGGATAAATTCCTAAAAACATAATCTTACAAAATGGAATCAGAAGAAATAGAAACTTGAATAGACTCATTACTAGCAATGAAATTGAATCAGTAATCAAAAACTCCTAAACAAAAAGTCTAGGACCAGACAGCTTCACAGGTGAATTCTACCAAATGTTTAAAGAAGAGTTAACACCTATGCTCAAACTGTTCCCCAAAAAAAAGAAAGAGAAAAGAAAGTTTCCAAATTTATCCTATGAGGCCAGCATCACCCTGATATCAAAACCAGATAAAGACACTACAGAAGAAAACTACAGGACAAAATCTCTGATGAACATAGATGCAAAAATCCTGAGTATTAGCAAACCAAATCCAACAATAAATTCAAAAATCACTCATCACTATCAAGTGGGATTTATTCCTGGAATGTACGCACCCTTTCAAAACTCAAAAATCAATCATTGTGATACATCATACTAACAAGAGAAATGATAAAAACCATATGGTCATTGCAATAGATATAGAAAAAGCATTTGACGAAGTATCCATTCATGATAAAAATCCTCAACAAAGTAGGTTTAGAGGGAACATACCTCAACATAATAAAAGTTGTGTAAGAAAAACCCACAGGTAACATTATACTCTATGGTGAAAGATAGAAAGCTTTTCCTCTAAGATCAGGAACAAGACAAGAGTGTCCAGTCTGTTGGAATAGATATAGTACTGGAAGTCCTAGCCACAGAAATCAGACAAAAAGAAATAAAAGGTGTCCAAATTGATAAGAAAGAAGTAAAACTTTCACTATTTGCAGATGACATGATACTATCCATGTATAGAAAATTTTAAGGACTTCACCAAAAAACCAGTAGAACTGATCAATGAATTCAGTAAGGTTGCAGGATAGAAAGTCAATATACAGAAATCCATTGCATTTTTAGAAACTAATAATGAAGTAGCAGAAAGAAAAATTAAGAAAATAATGCCACTGCAATTGCACCAGAGGTGCAAAAGGTCTTAGCTAGGAATAAACTTAAGCAAGGAGGTGAAAGATCGGCACTCTGAGAAGTCTAAAACCTTGATGAAAGAAATTAAAAATGATACAAACAGGGATGCCTGGGTGGCTCAGTTGGTTAAGTTTCTGCCTTTGGCTCAGGTCATGATCCCAGGGACCTGAGATGGAGTCCCACAACCGGGCTCCTTGCTCAGTGGGGAGCCTGCCACTACCTCTGTCTGCCACTCTCCCTGCTTGTCCTCTCATGCTCTCTCTCTGTCAAATAAATAAAATATATTTTAAAAATGACACAAATAAATGGAAAGATATTCCACACTCAAGGATTGGAGGAACCAATATTGTTTAAATGTCCATACAACCTGCAGCAATTCACAGATTTAGTGCAATCTTTATCAAACTACCAACAACATTTTTAATAGAATTATCCTAAACTTTGTATGGAAATAAAAAAGACCCTGTATAGCCAAAGCAATCTTGAAAAAGAAGAACAAAACTGGAGCTATCTTAATCTCAGATTTCAGGATATACTACAAAGCAGTAGTAATCAAAACTGCTTGTTACTGGCACAAAATAGACACATACATCAATGAGACAGGATAGAGAGCCCAGAAATAAGCCCACACCCATCTGGTCAATTAATCTTTGACGAAGGAGGCAAGAATACACAACAGGAAAAAGTCTTTTCAATAAATGGTGTTGAGAAAACTGGACAGCTACATGTAGAAGAATGAAACTGGATCACTTTTTTACACCATACATAAAAATAAACATAAGACCTGAAACCATAAAAATCCTAAGAATCTTAAAAGAGAGCACAGACAGTAATTTATCTGACATCAGCCGTAGCAACATTTTTTCTAGATATATCTCTTGAGGCAAGGGAAACAAAGTAAAAATAAACTACTGGGACTACATCCAAAAAAAAAAAAAAAAAAAAAAAGCTTCTGCACAGCAAAGAAACAATAAATAAAACAAAAAGACAATCTCCTGCATGGAGAAGACATTTGCAAATGGCATATGGCATATCCAATGAAGGTTTAGTATCCAAAATATATAAAGAATTTATACAACTCAAAACGTGGAAAGGCTTAAGTCTTACACCCATAATCTAGCCTATCCAATGCAGTCGTTGACTAGCTCATCAACTTTCTCTCTTCAGTATTAAACTGGATATATCCATCTCACATTGATAGTCTGAATTGTATGCAATGTTTTTTTGCTTTCTCCATCTTTCCATATCCTTTTTTTTTTAAGATTTTATTTATATTTTATTTGACAGAGAGAGACAGAGAGAGAGGGAACACAAGCAGGGGGAGAGGGGGAGGGAGAAGCAGGCTTCCCGCCGAGAAGGGAGCCTGACTTGGGGCTTGATCCCAAGACCCTGGGATCATGACCTGAGCCAAAGACAGTTGCACTGAGCCACCCAAGCACCCCCATTTTTCCATATCCTGACAGGAACCTCTAACCCCCTCCATATCAGTAACACACCTTTTATGCTTATAGAAATCCTACACATCCTTTAAGACTGATCCTAATTTTTCTACGTAAAGAATTTCAGGATTACTCGAATTTGAAAATATCTTCCTAGTCTCTGAGATTCTCTATTATCACTCAATTATTAAGGCATATTCCAAATTCTCAACTTGATTGTGAGCTCATTGAAGACCAAGAAGTATTATTCATCTTTCTTTTCCCTAGATTAACTTTATATATAACAGGCATTTAAGAAATATTTGAGAAAGAAAGCTTTTTGAAGAATCATGTCTCACTGAGTGATGTATTGGTATGCTGATGAGGCTTATATTCCTTATAAGATTTTGAGAGACTACAGATTTCTTAAAAATTAAATATTAAAGCATCTGATCTATTACTGGATTCAGTATAAGCAAAGCATCATTTAAAATAATTAATTTGAGGGGCGCCTGGGTGGCTCAGTGGGTTAAAGCCTCTGCCTTCAGCTTGGGTCATGATCTCAGGGTCCTGGGATCAACCCCGCATCAGGCTCTCTGCTCAGCAGGGAGCCTGCTTCCCCCTCTCTCTGCCTGCCTCTCTGCCTACTTGTGATCTCTTTCTCTGTATCAAATAAATAAATAAAATCTTTAAAAAAATAATAATTAATTTGAAAATGATTATGTTGATACCAAAAGTTTAAAATGCTGATTTATAATAGAAATATCTTCTTGGATCATTGGTTTTTCAAATCTATAGAAATGCTTTCTTAATTGAGATGATATACAGTCGATGCCACATAGAAAATTGCACCCAACCCTCCAAAATCTCAACTGCTTACATCAATGAATTTAGGTTCATGGGATAGTGTGTAGGTCAGCTGGACTTGTACTGGGCTATGCATTGTGTTCAGTTGACCTCATGCATCTCTTCATTCCCCCTGAACAAGGATGTATTTTTTTCTTAGTAAATGTCAGAAGCACAGGAGACCAAACCAAATCATGTAAGCACATGCAAGGCCTCAGTGTCTTGTCTGATACTCCAATGCTCAAGCAAGTCAAATGAAATCAGCCCAGGTAGGAGGGGAAGCATATTCCTTCTACTCTGGGAGGAGGTCCTGAAAAGCCACACAGTGAAGATGTCAATGTATAAAACAAACCAACACACATGGAAAAAGTTTGCTCCTTAAAGACTTATTTTTCCTGAAATTAAATTTTGTGCTTTACCCAGTTACCATAAAAGGGACTCAATATTGGACATGATGAGAAAACCATAATGTATCAAGAGTATTATATTTAACTTATTCACAGATTATAAGGGGCCCTATAATATCTGGTTCATGCATTGCATGATTTGGCCAATGTTATAGTTTGTGAGGATTTGGGGCAAAAAAAATGATATGATTTCTGGTTTATTATATGCTTCTCATATAGACATATAAAGTT
The DNA here is from genome assembly GCA_028534135.1 of Potos flavus. Taxonomy (NCBI): domain Eukaryota; kingdom Metazoa; phylum Chordata; class Mammalia; order Carnivora; family Procyonidae; genus Potos; species Potos flavus. Next base: position 77,441,309 of record CM052884.1, on the reverse strand, counting down.
GATATATAGTTACTTGGATTATAATGAAGGTGACACTATAGTCAAATGGATGAAAGCTTGTCTTTTCATTAAGTGATGCTGAGTTAACAGAATATCATATGGAGGAAATCAGAATCTTGCCTCCACATCAGATACAAAAACAAATTTCAGATCCATTGTGATATAAATGTGCAAAATAAATTTAGAGCATGGTTATCTCTTTGGAACATAAAAAATGTTTCTTAAACCGGAGAGCAAAATATCTATGCATAAGTAAATGATTAATAATTTAGATAGTAAAATCAGGAATTTTTTCATCAAAATGCATTATTTCTAGAGTGAAAAGACAAATCATACATTGAAGATATATTTGGCAATACCTCCCAATGTCATCACCAACCACCAAAAAAAAAAAAAAAAGAGACAATAAATGAGCAACAGTCTTAGTCATTTACAAAGAGAATATCTAAATGACAAGCATATGAAAATGTCCTCAACCTCATCTGTCATAAGGAAAATATAAAATAATACAATGAATACGGTTCCCACCCACTAGAATCAGTAAAGTAAACTGACAATTCCAAATATTGTGGGATGTGAAACATCTGGAACTACCGAGATTTTATACTTGTAGAACTACCTTGGGATATTTTTATAAAATGCATACTAAAGTTTCATTTGGACATAACAAAGCACCTAACAAACTGCACCTATTAGGCATTTCCTTAAATATGCAGGCATATATTCGGCAAAAGACATGTACAAGAAAGCTCATGATAGCAATAGGTTGAATGATTCCTAATAAGAATCCTAATAGTCAAATGCCCATCAATGGTGAGTATGTAAAGAAGTTATATATAAAAATTAAGGCACATCAATAGAGCACTGCACATAAATAATGTATTCTACACATAACAGCATAAACAAGCCTCACCAAAAATGTTGACAAAAGGAAGACAGACTCAAAAGGGCCAGAATGCTATGAATCCACTTACATAGTTCTCAATTTAAATGAAACTGGGAATACACAAAATTTGCAGCAAAGGGTGAAACTAATAGTATATGACTATTCAGCATTAACAAAGGAGATTCTTCCTTTTTAAAAACAGAATAACAGAAGTGGTCATGTTTTGGTATTAGGACTAATTTTTTCTCCTCTTTTCTATGTTGACCACAAAGAACTTTGGTAACGGAAAGCATGTTTCCTTTAATAAGGATGTTTCTACAGGTTTCCTTTAAATAACAGGAATATTCTGACTTACACAACTTGTTAAGGATTTAGTTATTTTACAAAGCAGCACAGAACTGCCTAAATGTTTATTAAACCATCTTACCCTTTTATTTTAGGCTACTCTTAAAAATTAATAGAGGCCAGCTTTGGTCATTGCATGTCAGTTTTATGAGTAATTCCTTTGTGAGTACTATAATGTAAATAGGTTACCCATTGAGGCATGAATGAAGAGAATGTTTAAGGACAACAGGGTAATATTTGATCTACAGCTCCTTGTGGCCTGTCAGAGGTATGTTCCTGTATTGCCACATTGTGTGAAACTTCTTCTCTAACGTGGTGTTTGTTCTCTCTTGGCCTCATTAATAAAAAAGGTTTATCTAATGCATTAATCAGTGAACACAAATGATAGCCACTGGCAATGAGGAACTATTTGTGATCTTATAAAATGTGCTTATTATTAATGGTGTTTTGCTGGTTGTTGCAATTAGGCATGTGTGAAATTTTCCAAAGTGACTTGTGATGATTAATTTCTCAGATAGCAAACCCTCCTGTTCTTTTTATAAATGAGAGTCTAAGATTTATAGATGTTGAGTAACTTCTCCAAATTCACAAACAAAAGATAGCAACGAAAGAAACAGTCATCACTGACAGTGTCCTTGCTATTAGATTATCTACAAAAGTAGGACTTGCTTTACATAAAAAAAAAATCAAAAAGAAAATGTCACCAAAATCCAGCCCCAGCTTATTAATGTATTCAAAATATCTCAATCAATGATTTTTAAAATTTTCTACTGTTACCATAATATCAGAGAGAATGAACTTGTATCACAGAACTGTCAGGAGGTATAATCTGAAGCAAGCAATGCATAAATTTCCTTTAAAGATATGCTTTATCTTGTAAGTTAATGCAAATTTTGTACTATGGCTTATAGCTATTCATGTTTGCTTCTAATACAAATATAATGTGTAAGATTACTCATCATGATATACCTTTATTGTCGAAAAGCCACATATCCCCCAATTAACTGCAATTATCAGAGGATGAAAAACATAAGCTCTCTAAAAGAATTAGCAATTAATAATGTGCCTCGGGGCTCCTGGGTGGCTCAGTGGGTTAAAGCCTCTGCCTTTGGCGCAGGTCATGATCTCGGGGTCCTGGGATCGAGCCCCACATCTGGCTCTCTGCTCAGCGGGGAGCCTGCCTCCCTGTCTCTCTCTGCCTGCCTCTCTGCCTACTTGTGATCTCTCTCTCTCTGTCAAATAAATAAATAAAATCTTTAAAAAAGAATAAATAATGTGCCTTATTTTCTCTTACTCAGATCCAGCAAATTATGAGTACCTACTATGTCAGCATTTATTTCAGGCTACAAACCTATTATAGCATAAAGAGTCAGAATTTTAGGGGACTTTGAGCAGTATTCTTCACCTATCTGAGCCTCAATTTCTTTATACTTAACATGACAATGACAAACTTACATTTCAGAGTGGTCATGAGGTCTCAGGTGACAAAAATGCATATTATGAAAGTGTTTCTAGAAACCACAAGGAGCCCACAAGTGTAAGATTCAGCCATTGTACATATGTGAGGCATTCAGTTTAGCTGCTAGGGAGACAGTAGTGTGCCAGATAGTCAAATATTCCTGCCCTCAAAATGTTTACATTCTAGTGAGAAGAGAAGTGACACAAGTTTCTCATTTATTATATAGGCTTGTAAAACCTGTCCAGCTAGATATTTAGACCTAAGTGCAAGATCTGAAAGCATAAAATGCCCAGAAGAAAGCACAGGAAGAAAGCTTCTTGACATTGGTCTTGGCAATTATTTTTTGGTTAATACACCTAAAGCACAAGCAACAAAAGCAAAATAAAACAAACAAGTTGACTACGTCAAACTAAAAAGTTTTTGCACAGCAGAGGAAATCATTAAAAAAAAAAAAACCCAAAAAACAAAAAACAAAAAGTTAACCTATAGAATGGAAAACCACATATCTGATAAGGGGTTAATATTAAAAATATATAGGAAACTCATACAACCAATAGCAAGAAAACAAATGATCCAATTTTAAAAATGGGCAATGGACCTGAATAGACACTTTTCAAAAGATGATATTCAAATAGCCAACAGACACATGAACAGGTACTCGACATCATTAATCATCAGGGAAATACAAACCAAAATCACAATGAGAAATCACATCTGTTAGAATGGCTATTATACAAAAGATAGGAAATAACAAGTGCTGGTGGGAATGTGGAGAAAAGGAAACACTTGTGCACAGTTGGTAGGAAAGTAAATTGATGTAGCCATTATAGAAAACAATAGGGAGGTTTCTAAAAAAATTAAAAATAGAACTACCATGTGATCCAGCAATTCCACTTCTGGGTATATATCCAAAGGAAATGAAATCACTATCTTGAGTAGATATCTGTATTCCCATGTTCATTGGATCATTATTTATAATAATCAAGACCTAGAAACCTAGTGTTCATTGATCGATATTTGGATACACACTCACACACAAGAATATTATCCAGTCACAGAAAAGAAAATCCTGCCACTTGCAACAACATGGATGAACCTTGAAGGCATATGATAAATGAAAGAAGTCAGAGAAAGGCAAATACTGTAATTTTCACTTATTGCTGGAATCTAAAACAAACAAACTCATAGAAACAGAAAAGAGATTGATAGTGACCAGAGGCTTGGGGCTTGAGGATAAGAGAAATGGGTTAAGCTGGTCAAAAGTACAAATTTCCAGTTATACAATAAATAAATTCTTAAGATATAACATATAATATGTTATATATATTGCTATAGTTAGCAATACTAAATTGTGATTGCTATATACTCTGTTATTTGAAAGTTGTTAAGAAAGTAGATCCTAAAAGTTATGACAAGAAATAATTTTGTGAGATAATGGATGCTCACTAATTTTAATGTGTGCAATATATACATATGTCAAATCATTATGTTGGACACCTTAAACATATATAATACTTTAGGTCAATGATCTCAAAATTAGAGAAAAAAAGAATAATAGACATTGTCAAGTAGATTGAAACCAAATGCCAATTTACTGTTGGATAGAAATTTGAACACCATTTCTTTGTTATTTTGGGATGCAAAGGAAGGAAAAAGCCAAGGCCTATTTCCTAAGGTTAAAATGAAATTTTAAATTGATTAAAATTTAAATTGATTAAAAGTGAAAGCTGGAAAACAGGAAATGTATTATTGCTTGTAGAGTATTTTGTCCTTTAGAAAGACAAATGCATAATTCTGACTGAGGAATTCTAAGAGACTGGCCTCAGCTGTTAGTTCAATTAAATTCATTTAAGAAAATACCAGAACCAAACTGTGTTTTTCCATTACATTCTAATACCACTTAACATTTTTTTCTGAAGCTCTCTCTCCATCCTTCCTTCCCATATTCTGTCCAAACTAAAGCACTAGATAAGTAGAAATCAAATTACATTCAATCAATTTAAAATGAACAGGAGGAGAAAAGAACCATTTAATTAAATAAAATTTAATCCAGAGAAGAATTGATAATGCAATAAAAAATTATATTAAAATACTTAAGTCAAATTCAGAGTAGACCAAATGAATTCAAGCCATTTAAACATAAAAATTTCTACAGAATGTATTTCAAAATACACAAACCATTATAAAATGACTTTATAAGTATTGTATATAATGAGATGAAATGTGTCAATGTAATCCAATCCAACACGCTCTAATATACAAAAACCAGAGTTAAGACTCAGTAAATTTAATTCATATTAGATACTTAAACATTTTTAATTAAATAAAATTTTATCCAAAGAGCCCCAGTCCGGAAACATTTTTATTCAAGGAAGCCAAAATCAATTCAATGTAATTCCCCCACACACAAAAATCAAGCACAGCTTGGATTCATTCTATTTACATACATTAAGTTAAACTCAGTTCTGTAGCCAGCAAAATTATCCTTCAAAGGTGAAGCAGAAATAAAAGCTTTCTCAGATACACAAAAACTGATACTGATAAAATTCATTGCTAGCAGACCTGTCCAGCAAGAGATGTTCTCAGAAAAATTGTCTCTCACCTGGCTACCCAAAACAAAACAACAACAATAGCATCTGGGACACAAATTACCAATATAAAGAATCAGGGAAGGGTCATCGCTATTGATTCCTTGAATAGAAAAGAATATACAAGGACCATTAGAAACTTTATGCCTACAAGTTTGATAATAGAAAACTTGGATAGCCCTGTATCTGTTATAAAAATTGAATCAATAATTAATATGCTTTCATAAATAATAATTAAAAATAAATAATGCATACATCATACATACATGCAATGGATCCAGACTGTTTGATTTGTAATGTCTAACAAACATTTAAGAATGATACCAATTTCCCATAATTCCCCCAGGAACTAGACTCAAGAAAGAACGTTTTCTGTCTCTCTGAGGCCAGTATCACAGTAACACCAAAACAAGATAAAGACATTACAAGAAGGGAAAACTACAGAACAATATCTCTTATGAATATAGATGCAAAATTCCTCAACAAAATACTATCAAGTCACATTCAAACAAAAGGAATTAGAAACCATAACCCCGTGAGTATTGACTCATGGACTGTCCCTGCATACAGATGGCAAAGAGAGACCAAAGAGGCAGACCCCTCCAGATTGGGTGGCAGATTTAATAAGCAAGGGAACTTACATACAAGGCTTGTCTTGAGTGACCAGGAGAGGAGTAGATCTAGGGACACATGGGTGGCTAAGTCGGTTAAGTGACCGACTCTTGGTTTCTGCTCAAATCACACATGATTTCACAGTCTTGGGATCGAGCTCCTGTCAGGTTCTGTGCTCAGGCTCTGCGTCGGCTTCAGATTTTCTCTCCCTCTCCCTCTGGCTCATGCACATGCCCCCACCCCTCAAATAAATAAATAAAATCTTAGAAATAATAAATAAATTAAAAGAGGAGTAGTCTACCCAGCCACTGGCCAGAATCTTAGAAGTTTATATAGAGGCCTTAACTGGGTTCTGTCATGTGTACCACTAGCAAGTCTCAATAACACCTTCCTCTCTCAATGTGAATCTTGAAAATGGCTCCAGCAGTGGGAACCATGGGGAGAACATGCATTCCAAGGTTAGGGGTGGGGGTTAGGAGCCTCTGATTGCCCACAGGTCAACTGGAGGCCAAGTCCTCTCAATGACCTCCTCCAACAGTGGGATCAATTCTAGGTATACAAGGTTGATTCACAGGTTGGGGCAAAAAAAAAAAAATAAAAATAAAAAATAAAAAAAAAAAATTTTTTTCTAGAATTTGGAAAATGTAGAATTTCCTACATCATTCTACATTTTCCAAATGTACATTTGGAAAATGTAGAATTTTCTACATCAGCCTAAAGGAAGAAAAATCACATGCTCATATAATTTTTGCTGAAAAGCATTTAACAAAATCCAGTATCTATTCATGATTAAAAACTCTCAGCAAAACTTAACAGAGAAACTTCTCAGCTTGATAAAGAACATCTTTAAAGAAGCTATAGCTAACATCATACTTAATTGTAAGAGGCTAGATACTTTCCTCCTAAAATTGGGAACAAGGCAAGGACATGCTCACTTATCATTCCTACTTCATGTTGTAAGGAAGTCCTAGATAGTGCAATGAGGCAAGGAAAAGAAATAAAAGGTATACAAATTAGAAAATAATGAAATCTTTAAAAAATATATTAATTATAATCTAGTATAATTTAATTAACCCCTATCTAGATTATGCCAACTGCCTGTGATTAAATTTCAACTTTGTTTATACTCATGTTGAGAAGTGAATTTTTCCATTGAGGAAAATTCACTTTGGTTTAATTCAAAGCACAGATTAGCCATGACAATAGGTTCTAATATTTTTATGCTTGTTAAAAATATGAATGGCACCTAAATTTTGGAATTGTTTGGATCCTAGATCTTTATATAATAAACAGTCTTCCAGAAAGATTTGAAAATCATTGGCTCAAGACCATTTTAATTCACTTAAAATCTCTGCTAAATTTTCTATAATATGGTAGATTTCAATTTAATTCAATTAAAATCCCTGCTAAATTTTCTGAAATGTGGCGAAGTTCACTTTGGCTGAAGATTAGAATTTCCTTGGAAGCTTTTCAAAATTCCCAGTAGCCCTGCCTCACCTTAGTAATCCTGATTGGTTTCAGGGTAGGGCTCTTAGTAATCCTGATTGGTTTTAGGGTAGGGCTCCTGCACAGGTAATTTTTAAAAAATTCCCCAGGTAATTTTAACGTGAAGCCAGTTTTGAGAACCACCAGTTTAGAAGCTGTTACTATTTGTATTGCCAAATATTTCCTGGCATCTCTACCTACAAAATTGGCCATAGACCTGTTTATGGCAATTTCCTTTACCCACCTGGATTAGAATATATGAGGCATATCAAGACCTAGAGTCTAACAAAATTTACAGAAACATTCTAGAATGATAGTGAATCCCAAGTAACTGTGATGAATCTGCATATTAGTGTTTTTAGAACTTTAGTGTGCAATGAATTATCTGGGGATCTTGTTAAATTGCATTGCAGATTCTGATTTAGATCATCTGGAGGAGTGGGACTAACATTCTAAATTTTTAACACGCTTCCATGTCATGCTAGTTCTGATACTACCGGTCCATGGACCACACTTTATATAGAAAAACAAGCATGGCTTCAGCTGCAGGAGAGAAAGTTGGGGAACCCTGGCCTTCCTTGCAAGGTTTCAGTATTGTAGCTCTGCAGTTACTTTTTCTCTTCTCAACATGAAACAGGAATTGCACACATGCTCTACACATTCTGTAATTAAAGATCGCAGCGTATGTTAATTTGACATGTTTTCCCTACTTAAAAGAGCATACAGGTATACACATGAGAGACCACACTGAGGTAAATTTAATTAATCTGATTATTAAAAAGCAAGTCATTTGCACACTTGGCCACTTAATGGATCATTAATAAAAATAAACTATTTAAAACAAAGCTAGTACAGTGTCTTCATTATTAACAAACACCTAAGTTCATTTCGATGCCTTGGGAATCAGTCTTGGGCCCTGCACTGCAAGGTGGCCACCCTGTGCTTAAACTCTGCAGCCGGGAATGTTTGTTCTACAATCTTGGCAGTAACCTAATTCTGGAAGAACTGAAATATTAGACAAAGAAACACAGTGGTGGAGTCGGTGTTGTCATTAGGTGAGGGATGAGGTTGAGGGAAAAAACTACCTCCCCGCAAATAAACAGTCTAGTTTCTCCCACAGTATGCAGGTCCACATAGAGACAATGTGAATTGATACAAGTTACATTGTTATGTATTCAAGGTTTCTTTTAACTGTTTCATAGGAGGGGCTCCTGGGTGGCTCAGTCAGTTTAGCCTTTGCTTTCAGCTCAGGTCATGATCCCAGGGTCCTGCTTCTCCTGCAGCCCCCACTGCTTGTGCTCTCTCTCTCTGACAAATAAATAAGTAAAATCTTTAAAAATAAATAATTTACAGGATTTTTTTTTCCAAGAACCTGAACCAGGTGGGTTTACAGCTATGAGAACTGGATGGTTTGTGGGCAGGGAGCCCAGCAGGCCATTACCGCCAAGGTTTGTCAACTAGATCCATCCTAAATGGAAAATATTTCCAAGAAAATTTACTTTTCAGAAGTGTTCTTAGACCTGATAGTCCTACATAAAATTTGCTGAAAGTGATACTGCTTTCCTCAGATGATGACAATAAGAGGTTAATAGTGTGAAGCTATTTTTTTTAATTCAGATGGAGACATTTTAATAAACTAAATGTGTAAACATGCATAGTGACATCTATCTGGTGTTCAGACAGTTTCATCACAATCGTAACACATAGGCAAATACTCTCTGGCACACAGAATTTTAGTTAATACTATGTATTATATTTTCAGATGCATAGTTGTTTTATCCATCCAGACACTTCTCTTATCCAACCAAATGTTTTCAAAGCTCATTAGTACATCATTGTATATATAATTACAATTTCGCTTGCCACAGCATTTTCTTGTTGATTGCAGGGTGGAGAATAGTTCCCTTTGGTGCCTTTCTCGCTCATCTGGAGTACAGAACCTAACTGCTGTTACCACTTACGGGAAAAACTTGGCACACCGAAGGCCCCATATGGAGATTGTTCCAATGTGTTTCCAGAGTCAGCATCTGTGTCTTTGATTGGCTTCTGGGCTGGCTCCTTTAAAGACCTCTTGAACTTCTCTAGTGTTGACACTTAGAACAGCTGTGGATTCCTTGTTGGATTCAGTTCAAATAACATATACTCATACATAGATTATAATGCTGTGTTTTATTAATGAAAAAGGTATACATTCCTGAAAATTTGAGCAGTAGTCTATGGATAAATACAACAGTCTATAATATGATCAGATTAATAGCCACAATGTTAAAACCACCATTCCTTCACGACCCTTAAAAGTAAGTATACTGTCAAATGACATGCTTTATTGGACTGTAGGTTGTGAATGATTTTTTTTCATAATTATGGAATCACAAAATGTCAAAATTAGGATTTTTATTTTGTGACAGAAACTTTGTAGGATATCTGCACCTAATACTTATTGTAATGACTGGCTTCTAAAAAGTTGGTCTGATTGTTAGTATATGGTAACTTCTACAGTTAGACTTTAAAGTTAGACTTTAGTTATATTTTATATTACATTCACACTTAATTATATTTTATAATACATAAAAATATCTCTTGGCAAGCGAGAAATAAACACTTTACGTGAAAATAAAACTATTGGGGTGCCTGTGTAGCTTAGTTGGTTAAGCATCTGCCTTTGGCTCAGGTCATGATTCTGAGGTCTGAGGATTGAGCCCCCCACAGGGGCTCCTGGCTCAGCAGAGAGTATTCTTCTCCCTCTCCCTGTGCCCCTTCCCCCTCCACTTGTGCTCTCTCTCTTTCTAAAGTAAATGAATAAAATCTTAAAAAAAAAAAGAAAACTACTTTACTCTTTAATGTCAGGATCATGCCCAATTAAAAGCATAAAGCAAAAGTTTATTTTAATAATGAGCCCTCAGTAAAGAGGCCATGTGACATGAGGAATCTTCAGAGAGGTATAAGATTCTAGAACTCCAAATATCAATGCTTAACTAAATGTGCGCCATGCAATTGACTATAAACAAGCTTATTTCTGAACAATCATTCTAAGTCTTATCATTTGCTTTACCCTTGGTTCTTATAATTATAAAGTAGGAGTGATCAAAAGCCAAAATAAAAAAATTTCAATGAAGGATTTTGGGATGCATGCAGCTGTATTTCAATGTCATGTTTTTTGGTTTTTTGTTTCTTTTTACATTACTCATGAGGGGACACCTGGGTGGCTCAGTTGGTTAAGCGTCTGCTTTCAATTCAGGTCATGATCCCAGGGTCCTGGCATCAGCTCTCTAGTCAGTGGGAAGCCTGCTTCTCCCTCTCCCTCTGCCTGCCTCTCTGGTTACTTGTGCTCTCTCTCTCTGTAAAATAAAAAATAAAATCTTTAAAAAAATAAATAAATACATTACTCACCAGAATTGCATTGATTATAAATCTTCCCTTTCTAAGTTCTATTGTTTAGAGTCTGTGGATTGACAGCATAATCTACACAGTGGCTTGTATTTTAGTTGAAACCTGAGTACCTTCCAAGTGCAGCTCGCCTTCTGCAGCCTCAGAAACTCTTTCCTTCTTAAGATCAGGACCTACGGACTCATTCATGCACTCTTACTAACTCCTCAACTCCTTTATAATTAAAATCCTCCATTCAATGCCATGGATATATATTCAATACCATTGTCACTCACTTATTCCACCAGTTTTCATTTTGTAAGACAAACTTATGACCCTTTTTATTAATTTCAAACACAACATGCATAACAACACTTGTATTATGAAATCAATTTTAACTCAATATTACAATCATTATTACATAGTGATCATTATTAATTCAGAATAAAAAAGAGATTACTTCCAGATAATGACTCATGTGTTTAAAAAGATTGAGTGCCTCGTATAGATGTCTTGAAATAAAAGAAATCATTAAAACCTTCAAGACAGCATGAGCTTTGAATTGTGCCTTGAATAATGGGAGTAGGGAATTAGTATTAATTTAACCTTTAGCTATAGTCCATCATATGAAATGCATAACAATATGTAAGATTTTACTACTATTTTCATTTTCCAAATGAGAACGAAGGTCAGAAACACTCAATAATGTACCGAAGAGAACAGTTAGTAAATAATGGGGTTGAATTTTAATCTAAGTTGATTCCAAACCCTTGTTTCCCCTCCATTTACCCCATAGGATACTGATGACAAATCAATGATCCTTCCAGAAAAACATAGAACTATACATTACATAACTGGCCTGAGTTTATCTAGGCTTGTTCCCTTGTGCTAATAATGAACCAACTGTGACCCACACCCATTAAGAGAATTACCCAAAGACATGCCCAAAGTAGTGCTGGAATCAGGACAAAACTTACGTCTTTGGATTCAGAGTTCATTTCCTTTTCTTTTCAACATCCTGCAGAATGATGTTGGCAAACTGTAGATGAGGAAATATTTAGGAAAAATAGATGATATGTATGCTAACAGCATACACAACTCTCTCCTAGGTGATGAATATTAGGAATTTACACAGTTGGCTTTACGAATTAAAAAGGCACACATTGGTAACATGAGATAGAGAAGAGAAAGTTCTGCCACTGGATATATACTGCTTCCTTGTTTATTGTCCTTGTGCTTGGTTATTAAGAAATAGATTAATCTAAGAATTCTAACTTAAAGATAAATATGTGAGAAAACAGAGCCTGAGGAATACTTCCTTTATTCAGGTGATCAGTATAGTAATTGTGATATCACAAAGAAGATGCTAAAATCTTGAAATACAGCAGGAGGAAAATGGATGAGACATGGATATTTTGAAGAACTGCTGAAAGAGGTCTTCTAGAAGAACAACTATTTGAGGGCTGTTTGTTTAGGATATTAACTATTGCTTTTGCGTGGTGACTTATTACTTGCACTGTAACATAGGGAATGCAAAAAAATACAAGGTACAGTCTTAGTCCTAGGAAGAATTTAGGACTAAGATAGAGAAACATGCTATTAACATATCCAAGTACAGGATATATATCTGGGAAAAGACAACCATCTTGCTCAGAATTTTTAGTGCTAATTTTATGTCATTGAAATATTCCAGTAAATACATTTAATTTATAACTGCATATAATATAATTGGAATACATTTTTCTAAAGCAAGCACATATACTAACACATTTGCTAAACTTTATACTCTGATTTTGAGTTTGGAATAATCTTCCATTCAACAAATATTTTTCAGTCTAGATCTGAATAGATTTGATTCTTAAGACCGACAACAATTATAGAGAGATAGGTAAGGTCTAGAATGTGGGTTTTCCTTCCCTCCCCTCCTTGAGTAAAAGATCCCACACTATTTAGCTCTAACCTCTGTTCAGTTTAATTAGAACCTTTTTGTTTATCTAGGTGGGACCTAAGAATTGACAATTTCTTTGCTTATTTCATTTTTTGGGCAATTCCGTGGTGGAGAGATAGTGGTGAGGTATCTAGTCTTTACTGAATGACAACTTCATTCTATTTCCTGTCAAGGAGATTTATATCACTTCTCTGACCTGATGTACTTTAAAGGAGCACATTTTTTTAGAACATGAGTCTGAGGGTTTAGTGTTAGCTAGCAGTTTCTTCCTTCTCACCTGACTATTGCCTCCCAGATTAATGACCAAAAGGAGGATCCTTCATTATCTGATACCCTGGTTGCCAAAACATGGATCTGATTGTTTATTAGGAAAAAGATAAATTTGAGAATTCTAACAAAGATAAATGTGTGAGGAGTATGTAATTGTAATGCACAATGGTGTAATAGTTTCAAAATTACTGTTTAATATCTATTCTTATTTCCTTTACAAGTTAACCTCAGGCTTATGTTGTTGGGTTTTTTTTTTTTAAATTTATTTTGAGTTTAATACAACACAGTGGGGAATCCTGTCTTATTACCCCTTTAGCAACAATGGCAAGAAATTATTATTGATTATGGTTATGTTGTTTTCTTCTGGATGGCTGAATTTCTTGAATTATAGTCAAAAAGAAAAAGAAAAGAAGCAAACAAATATCTTTAAATCAAGTCGGTTCATAATCAGTACTTTCTACTTCTGGTGAAATGGAGCATATTTAACTAAACAGCTTTGAGAATTTCAAACGCCATCTTGATACCACAGACTGTCACACTGACATAGTGCGTACACACTGAGATTTATTGCCATTCATTCCAAAAGAATGAAAGAATGACTAACATCAACTTACTGTAAATTTCAAGCTTCATAAAAGCTTTCCAGGCAGTAATGCTTCACAAATGACTAATCACCTGACAGTCATTTTGTTTTTATAAATGAACATGAAAAATTTTAGTGATTGGTATAGAATATAATTTCAAAATAATTATGAATATCAAGTATATTTGACCATTTGATTTATTATCCCGTGACAATCAGATTAGTAATTGTGACTTCCCACTAATATGGAAAGTTCAGCTTCTAGAAAAGTTTATAAGACAAGAAACTTATTTGAAATATTGGTAGTTTTTTGGCAGTTTTCCTTTTTTACAGCCATAAAACTTGAGACATTTATAGGTGTCTGATGTGAATCCAGAAGCTATTCTGAAAACCTAGTAGAATCATAAAAATGGCAATATCAGGTGTCCTTAAAGTAAGGACAACTATTGTTTGTGAATTTTAGGTTTATGGAATTTTTAACATTTCAATGGAGTAAAACAGAGTTGATTAGTTTTTATCACCTTGACATTTATTTTCAATCAACAGAAGACCACAGGGCTATTATCCAGCTTAGAGTTATTTAAGTCATTTAAATCGGATTTCAACCAATATCTTGGAGGTATGATATAAAATGTCAGCAACTGGGTAGAATTCAAGAATAAAATTATCCTGACCTCACATGAATATACACAATTTCATGATACGTTTAGGAGTTTTGAGTTAATTACTTTTGAATTTCATTTTGAATTAAAAAGTAAACTAATAAGGGTCTTCTCAGGATTTCAAAGATTAAATGTAGGATATGACTCTGACCATATTTTAAAAGTCAAAGCAGGTGAAAGAGGTGGCATGAGGAAGGGAAAAAAGCCTAAATTGTGGAAGTGCAGAATTTAAGAGTTTTGACCAAAGTGTAGTCCAGTACAATTTTATGATATCTCATTCTCCTTCTGAATAGTACTCAAAAGGCAAGCATTATGTTCATCTGGCAAATCCTCTTCTCTGGTGTGCTTATCATGAAGATAGATGATCTCACAGGTTAAAAGTAGGTTTTTGATTCTCTGAGTCTAATCGAAGTGTGCATACAAGCACATCAAATTTTATGACCACTATTTGCAGCTGTTGCCCTAGTTTTGAACCCAGATCTTTACTAAAAAGATATGGGAGGAGGTGGGTTATAAAATATGTCTCCCCAAATTCAACTTTAAATATAGTTAGTGTGAAGATAAGATATTTTATATAGGTGTGATTAGATCTAACTTATAGTTTTGTGAATATAAATTATATTTGTATTATAATATGCTTTATTGATTTACTAGAAAGGTAATTATGGTTATTGGTTATTGTGGAATGGTTCTATGCTATAAACACTTTGACGTGAGTTTTTTTTGAGATGAAATAGTTTGTGAGTGGAGATATATATATATGTATATAAACACTACAAATGCATTGTTAAAGTACAATGTTAAAGTACAATATTCATACCGGGAAAACTTATCTATGTGCCCATTAGTCAGTTCATAGGAATTATAAATGGGCATAAGATGTTAAATAATGTCCCATATTGATATTCTTTCGAATTTTTACTGCCATGTCTATAGCCATGTCTATATTTAGCTCAGGACAGTTTTTGTTTTGCTTTGTTTGAGAGAGAGAGATATTAAGAGAGGGAGAGAACAGGGGTGGGGCAGAGGGAGAAGAAGAGAAAGAAGAAAATCTTAAGCAGGCTCCACACTCAGCACAGAGCTGGACCTGGGGATCGACCTCATGACCCTAAGACCATGACCTGAGCCAAAATCAAGAGTCAGATGCTTAAAATTAACTGAGCCACCCAGATGCCCCCGCTCAGGACAGTTTTAGACAATAGGTAGACAATTCTCTTTTTGAGAAAGATGTATAGGTTATAAACATTTCTCATTGTTCTAAAATCTAAAGAATCATGCATTTATTTTACCTAAAGAATAACATAATAGGGGTGCCTGGGTGGCTCAGTGGGTTAAAGCCTCTGCCTTCGGCTCAGGTCATGATCTCAGGGTCCTGGGATCGAGCCCCGCATCGGGCTCTCTGCTCGGTGGGGAGCCTGCTTCTCCCTCTCTCTCTGCCTGCCTCTCTGCCTACTTGTGATCTCTCTCTGTCTCTGTCAAATAAATAAATAAAATCTTTAAAAAAAAAAAAAAAGAATAACATAATAGAAAAAAATTAGATACATTTTTAACTCTAAAAGAATTTTACAGTCCTTTACATTGACTAACTAATTTTTATACATTATCAGTGACTTTGTAGTTAGGAGTTAAAAATCATAATGGAGGGAGCAAGCTCCTCTTATAACAAATATGGCTTGGGAATTTAAATGAAGGAAAAAAAATCAAGCAACAAACATTATACCCATGTGTTTTTCCACAATGAATACCTATAATTTCTAGGTTACACAAAGTGTTATATGGTACTACTGAAAACAAGCCACTAAATGATACAGAAAGCTTTTTGCCCCTATTATACAGATTTGAATGGAAAGTTAACCTGATGATAACAAAACACAGAATAGTGATATGTAAATTTCATTTACCTTCCTGATTTACTTAGGGGTTAATGGCCAAATTGGACCTGTTACATTATCAAATGTTCCCAGGTTCTCAACTACTTTTCCTCTCATGAACCTTAACTTTGAAAGCTCAGGGTTTTGGTTCCAATCATAGATTTCACCAAGATGAAATCAAAGGTATTAGAGCTTTCATACTCAACTTCCCTAAGATTTAAGAACAAAAGAGTAAGAAGGAGAACAAAGCAGCACAATTTTATCCCTGGTTACATCAATGAATAATGGAAGTTCATACTTCTTGAAACACACATGCTTTGTTTCTATACTGCCATACTTCTTGGATGTCTCCTACCTTATTCAATGTTCCTTTCCAGGGTCTTAACATTACAAAGTACACTGGTAATCAAGAATGGTTTTCTCCCAGTGGCAGTTCTTGATTCTGGATGTGGGATAAGGATTAGGCTCACCCCAGGTAGAGAGGCCTTACTGGGGTAAGGAGAAACTGATAAAACTTTTAGTGGTCACTCAGGGATGTCATAAAGATCAGAGACAGAAACATCAGAAGATCAGCTGGCTTGACCTAACCACTTCTGTGGAGTTATGGGTTTCCACACAGGAGGCTGGGGGGCCAAGCTGAGATCTTCTTAAAGGCTTTTAAGGATACATCCTTTAGGCTCCTAGTGCTTATGAAATAAAGGCCAACAAAGGAGGCAATCTGCCCCTAACTTGCTGCCAGTCTCCAGTACTTCCTAGATTTGGAACTACATAAAAGGAATGAGGCAGAAATGGTCAAGGAAATAGAATATGTGGACTTATTGTAGACTTTCAAGGTAAAACAAATCAAAACAAAGAAACAGAAAAAAAAACTTGAGAATCAGCTAGGTGCCCAGTCAAAGCACCAGGAGTCCAGGCAAGAGAAATAAAGTTGAACCAGAGGTAAACTAAGTCTTACTATAAGTTTAACTCAATCCTGACCAAGGTCACTCCGTGTAGAATTGAGAGGTTCATCCTCTTCCTGTCTTCCTAATGAAAGAAAGAGAGAGAGAGAAAAGAAAAGAAAAAAGAAAAGAAAAGAAAGAGGAAACAAAGAAAAGAAAGAAAGAAAAAAGGAAAGGAGAGGAGAGGAAAAGAGAGGAGAGTAGAGGGGAGGAGACAATAGAGAGGAGAGGAGAGGAGAAAGGAAGAGAGAAAAGAAACCTAGTTCCTGGATTCCTGGAGGTGTAGAGCATCACCTAGAGGCTCTTTGCTTCCTTTATTCAAGACATGGTGAGAAGCACAAAAATATGATCAATAATCAATAGAAGAAAAAATAAATAAATGCACATAAGTATTGGTATGGGAGTTAAGGAAAGAATTTTAAAAATTGTGAAATAGCTATGATTAATATGTTAGAAAATGGAATGTTGGTGAATTTCAACAGGTGCTTGGAACCAATACTAAAGAATGAAATGAAAATTCTAGATTTATATAAAACATATGAAGTTTTGAATATGATAATTTAGGCAACAGATTGGCTACATCACAAAACAATTTTAGTTCATTAGAAAATATGTCACTAGAAAAATGCCTAAAATAAAAAGCATAAAGCAGGGGAAAATGATTAAATAATTAGGACAACATGGAGTATACTCAAAAATTCTAAAACACATCTCTCCTGGAGCTCCAGAAAGGGAAGAAAGATGTTACTTTGATCTTATTAAGTTTCGGAATCCTGTTCAATGTCAGTGGAGTTGCCCCCTTGCAGGCATTATACTAATAGAAATGACTAAGTAGGGTTATACCGATATTGACAAAAATGCCTGAGCAGGAAAACAAAATGCATGTTTTTCTGTTAGAATGATGTATCCATCCAGTGGGTTAAAGGTCTGTTTGTCAATTAAATGGGTCATCCTCAGATTATCTTAGGCTCTAAATCCTTTTCTCTGAAGGATTCTTGTGTTCTCTGAAGGCTGTGCAGGATTGAAAAATAGTGAGAAATAAGGGAAACCCATTTTTCTTCCGGTTGTTCAAAGAAAGTCACCTTGGAAATATAAAGGTCATTTTTTCGTATGAAGAATGGGGTCATGTTTGAGGTGATAAACGATGTTGAATGATCTAGAGTTACAGAAACAGCAGAGTCAAGAATAGACAACATTGCCACAATTCAAGCCTCTACTATATAAATTGGTACTCCAGAGAAGAAAAAGAGTTTGGAGAAGGAAAAAGAAGTAAGTTATGTATTTTCAAGATCCACTTGGTATTAGTAGCTACAGTTCATAAAATTCTAGTGCTGCCCATTGAAATTTCAAGCTGTCTTGCTGATGGTGGAATTCAATTATAAATGAGAAACTTAATTTCAGCTGCTTCAGTAAATATTGCATCTTTCTTAAATAAAATAATAATTTAATTTCTTCCTACCTGAAGGCCCTGTAACACTTAGTAAGAAAATACTAATTCTACCTACATATATGACAGTGTTATAACTCCTTAAAACCATGTGCCTGCTGAGAGGCAGGAATAACACACAAAAACAACAATGACAACAAAAATAGTAATCATGATGCCCCAAAAGGGCACTAGAATGTTTGTAAGAGGCCTTTCACTTATTTTTATTAGTGAGAGCATCTAACAATAAAATCATTACAACAAACAAAAGCTGCTGCATAAACCTCTTACACAGGGACAATTGGGAAATAAAAAGAATCAACATAGAAATAATCCCAGTTTGATTTATGGCATGGCCCCTGAATCACAAGAAAGTTTGTTTTCATGTAGAAAGAGGCAGTTAATATACTATTTATATTTGTCATTTGCTGTGAGGGTGCATTTAAATATCATTTCTATTCACGTAAACAAACAGGGTACAGTCCTTGGTGTTTACTTTTCAACAAGATAGTACTGTTGATTTAAATTCTTAGTCTTTTCCATTGTGCCTAGTAGTGAATGGGCAGAAATTTTGTGTGGGGGAAAAAAAAAAAACAGGACTAAGTGATCCTAATTACTAATGACAGAATAATGGTTTATCATGAAGAAGTTATAAATCATGAAGGCAGAGTGACAATCCTCACTAAAAAAAGTGACCAGGTAATTTAAAGTGAAAGGGATATGTGTATAATAAATGGATCACTGAGGAGTTCGGCAGGAACGCACAATGAAGGAAGTAGGAAACTTTTGTTAAAGGAATCCACTAAATGAGCACTTTTCACTATATAATTTTTGTCATTTAGGTTTTGTCGAAACTTTAAACACGTAGCTGCTTGTTTAAAATTCTGACAGGTAAAACAAATCAAAGCCAAATTCTTCTAGTTGGGGAGTGGGCTATGCTTTTGAAAAACAAAACAAAATAACTCTATCTGGCAAAAAGAGGGACTAATAAATAAAATATCCACTTTCATATAATGATTGAATATAAAGAAGGTGCCAGTAATAGTGAGAAGAAATGAGAAAACTCTCTGTGGCCAGTAAGGTGATCCAGTTGTGAAATTGGATGGATGTCAGTCAAATAAATCCTTTTTGAACTTTCTTCAATACCTTTGGGACCTGTGAAATATTTCCAATGAAAAGATCTGGATCATATCATTCATTTCTCCAGAAAGTCTCAACAACTCCCCGTTATCTGCAGAACAAAGTCCAAGTACCCTTGTGTAACATTTATGGGCTTCTCCAATCTTGTTTAAAATAGAATTTTCAGCATCATTTCTGATTATATTTTTCCATATGCTTCATGCCTGAAATACAGCATCAGACTTGCTTTCTGGATATGCTTCCCCTAAATCTATTTTATGCTGGATTATGCAAATGTCTCCTCTTCATATGAAGATTCAAATTTTATCACATTTGCAAAACTCTTCTTGATGCTTACCATCACAGTATCAAGTGTCTTTCTTTCCCTGTAGTCGAAGAATACCACACATAAACATTATTTCAAAATGTCTTTTCTTTAACAGAAAGTTATTTATAATTCTCCCCACTATTTGTTTTAAGAAATATAAAGGCAAGTTCTTTGTCACAGTTCTTTTTTTATTCCTCAGAGCAGCTTACCCTGGGGTTTTCCACATAACAGGCCTTTGCTAAGAGTGTTGAATCAGCAAATGAATAAAAGGACTATTTCTGATTGTATTTAGTGCTTGGGGTGACTAGGGCTTGTTGCAGGTCTATGATATAACTATTTTGTTTTCTGAGTTATAAATGGCTTAAATCATGGTTTTGCAAAAATCATGTCTCTAGCTTTGTAGAAGTGGTAAACGTAGCAGTGTGTGTGTGTGTGTGTGTGTGTAATGTTCAAAAACAAAATTCAACCAAATAATATTTGAAGTCCTAATTGGATTTATTAAATGATTCATGAATCTGGCAGCATCCCATCTAGCAAGAGGGGAGCTCTGATGAGCTAGCTGCACATAAAAAGGAGGAGTTAAAGGCAGAGAGGGAGCTGGGAACAAAAGGAGATTATTAGCAAAGAATGCATTGTTTTAGGCAAAGTCACCATTCTAAAGGGAATGGAAGGGGTCTATCAGTGGATTACTTCCTAGCATTGACCAGGAAATTCCAATTTGGCTGGTGAAAGTTTACATTCCATGGAGGGTGGTCGTATAACTGCCTTTAGGTTAGGTAGTAAATCTCTGTTTACTGACATAGGGTCTTAACATAATTAACTCCATTTGGGGTCTCTGGCTTTCTTTTTAACAGTAATAACATATATTCTGAGATACTCTAATTTTAGGAAAACATTTCCAAGTATCTTCCTATGGTCATTAATAAAAACATGAAACTTCCTTTCATCTCTCTGTCTTTCCTTCATTTATTCTTTTTCTCATGCATTTTTCTTCCTTTACATAGTAAAATTCCTTATTTTTCTTCCTTATAAATAAAATTAATTCCATAAATGCACAATAGAGGAGATTTTTGACAAACAGATGGCAACCCACTTTGAAAAACTACTGTAGGAATTTGCGGCTACTTTGATAAATTTAGGACATTTATAATCTTCCACTGACCTCTAAAGTACACATTACATTTGATTTGTATGTAGAATTTCTGACTTTGGTTGTATCAGTATACAGATTGATGGGTTTTCATTATACTTTTATCCTGAAGACTTTAGAAAGAGGAAAAAAGATATCATTAGTAAACCTGGTCTGGAAAGATATCCAAAATAATTTTTCTGTCTCAAGAGGAGCAGGTAATTGAGATAAACACACGACCTTTGAAGCGCTTATCTGAACCAAGCAGACACCGCTGCTCTTAGTACAACTCATCGCTTTCTGTTTGTACTGGGATAGAGAAGCTTGGAGATTAAGAGGCTGGGGCAGAGGGTGAACAAGAATGTGATATAATCATTTTATTTAGATTCCCATCTCTGTTCTTGCTTTTTATTTGTTAGCATGATGCATGAACAAGCTTTATACCTGGACTTTTAGGTGAATCCTTTGGGATTTTTCTACCCAACATTAGGTTATATATTGTATGAACTTTATATGTTTAATTTTGAAAAAAAATAATAATTCTCCATCACTGAAACATCAAGCTCAGAATTTGCTCTAAAGGCTCCTGAGATTGTACAATTTAAATTAGGAGGAAAAAGCTCCATTGTGAGTATAACTTGTTACCAGCCATGATGAATGTGTTATATATATTATCTTATTTAATTCTTGGGAAGAGGAATAAGATGAAGTACGTGAGTTTAATCCTACTTTACAGATGAAAATTATTTATATTAAATAAATTAAGAAAGAATCTGGATAGATCACTCTCATTGATTCTGGCTGGAGAAATGTGACAAGAAGTCACTGCAAAATCCTGCCACATATGTCTTCCATACAAAGCACAAGACTGTCTGCAGGATAAAGAATATTAACAGAGGATGCTGATGACATACCATCACAATTGGGAAAATAAAGCTCTGCCTGGCCTCAAATACACTGTTTCACAGAGGAGAGGAAAAAACAAAAGAAAACAAAAATTTTAATTTGCAGGGCCAATTTCAAAGAAATGGTCTGGCAACAGTGATAGATATTCACTGTAGCTGAAGAAGTACAATATAGGATAGGGGTTAAAGTCCTAATTATGGAGAAGGGACAAACATACTTATGAAGAGAAAAAAGCAATAATCAGAATCACTCTTAAATATCTTATAGAAGTTAGATGTATTAGAAAATTTGAAATAACTATATGAAATATGCTAAAGATTTTAGTGAAGATAAACACACATGATTAGATATGAAATTTCACCAGAGAGATGGAAAATTTAAAGATGGGCACTACAAAGACAAGTTCTGGGAGAAATAATTTACAAAACATTGGCATATCCAATAAGGTCTTTGAATCTAGATATGTAAAGAAATTGATAACTTTTTTAAAAGATCAATAAAATGGATGAAGCTCTAGCCAGACTAAGACAACACAAATTACTAATATCAGAAATGAAAAAGGGAACACCACTACAGATCCTATAGACATTTAAAAGATAATAAAAGAATACTATGAACAAATCTATGCCCCAAAATTTGATAACTTAGAACTATATCAATTCCTTGAATTGCCAAAACTTACACAAGAAGAAATTGATAATCTAAATAGGCCTATATAACTAAAGAAATGGAATCAATAATTAATAACAGTCCCAAACAGGAAACACAAGGTCCAGATGTGTTCACTAGTGAATTCTACAAATATTTAAGGAATAAATTCTATCAATTCTCTGCAATCTCTTTCAAAGGACAGTAGCAAAGAGAATACTTTCTAACTCACTTTATGAGGCCAGCATTACCTTAATACCAAAGCCAGGCAAAAACACTACAAGCAAACTGCAAACCAATATCTCATAAGTGTAGATGCAAAAGTCTTCCACAAAATATTAGCAAACGAAATCCAAAATGTCTAAAAAGAATTATACACCATGACCAAGTGGGATTTATCCCAGGTATGTGAGACTGGTTTAACATTCAAAAATGAATTAATTGATTCATGTCACATCAATAGACTAACAAAGAAAAAAATCACATAATCATATCAATAGATGTAGAAAAAACATTTGACATTTTCCAAAATTCATTTATGATTTTTTTAAAAAAAAGGAAAATAAAACATTTCTTAGTAAACTAGGACAAGAGGAGAATTCCTCAACTTGATAAAGAATATCTACAAAATTTTAGAATTGTTTGTTCTAGTTCTGTGAAAAACCCTGAGATCAAGACATGAAGTGAGATCAAGAGTCAAGTGCTTAACCACCTGAGCTACACAGGCACCCCAACTATTAGTATTTTGATAGAGATTGCATTAAATGTGCAGATTTCTTTGGGTAGGATAGACATTTTACCAATATTTGTTCTTCTAATCCATGAGTATGGAATGTCTTTCCATTTCTTTGTGTCATCTTCAATTTTTTCAGTTTCTGTCATCTTTGTGTGTTTTATAGTTTTCAGAGTGCAGGTCTTTTACCTCTTTGGTGAGGTTTATTCCTAGATATATATATTAGCAGATTTATCGTGAGTAATTGGCTTACATGATTGTGGGAGATGGCAAGGCAAGTCTGAAACCTGTGGGGCGAGCTGTCAAGAAGGGTCGGTTGGAACTCTTAGGCATGAACTGAAGCTGTTATCTGCAGGTGAAATTTCTTCTTCCTCGGGAAAGCTTTAATTCTGCTCCTAAGGTCTTTCACGTGATCAACTCAGGCTTATGATAATCTCCCTTAATACAGTAAAAAGATTATGGACTTTAATCACAGCTACAAAATATCTTCAGAGCAATACCTAGATAGGTGTTTGATTGACTAACTGGAGGCTATAGTGTAGTTAATTGACACATAACACTGACCATCATAATGCCCTTTGTTGGTATCCTTTTAAGTTTGTTTACCTTTCATATCTTTGAACATGTGGCTGTGTATATTAAGCAAATTATTTTCTTAAATTTAAAAAAGATGTTTCTATATTATATTTTAGCACTTGACACTGATTTAGAACATTTGTGCCAACTTCCATTTCCATCAGAAGAGTGTGAGAATGATTTATTTCCTACATACTTTGCACAAAGTGTTAGCACTCTTCAAAATTTTGCAAATTTGTGATGCCCACAATTCCTGAACAAGTATTTAGCAGGCAGTAAGAAAAAAATGCATATTCTTGTATTGTTTAATAGTTATAGCAAGAATCCCTTTTTTCCTTGAATAGAATGCATCTAAATCCACAGCTTATTTGGGAAAATATATTCATTAGAAGAATACAATTCACTGTATAAAATTTACCTTACAATTATATTCAAATAATTATGTTCTTTTCCTATTTAAGGGAAAAAACTTATTATATACCATAAAATTACTATAACTATCCCCTTAATTTGAAAAGTTGTTGTTAATTTCTTAGTGTTACCATCTTAGAAGGGAAAATGTATAGCCTAGTATCTTGGTTTAGCTACTCTAATAAGCCATTGCTAGAATATTTATTCTTTAGTAATCCAATATAACAAGGTTTTCTCATTTCTTTCTAAAAGGACGTGGTGAGGATTAAATGAAATAATATATGTAGAGAGCTTGGCACAATTTTTGGTATCTAGTAAGCTCTCAATTGTAGCTATTATTGCTATTACCTTAAAAAGTAACGGAGTCTAAGAGAAACCATGGGTTTTTTTCCTAAGCACTGTATATCAGATTTTGAGTCCTTATTATTCCAATTTTTACCTCTGTAATTATATACAAGTTAGCCTCACTGAGTATCCTTTTCTCACCTATAACAGAGGAACTATAGTAACATTTATCTCACAGTGTTATGACAATTGCATAACTAAATGAGAGAATTTAACGAGGGCTTCGGATACCACAAATGTCTATAAAGTTATATTAATTACAGAATGTTGTTTTGATTGATCTTCCTGCCTCCATTTATTATATGAAACAAACTCCTTGCTTTGCATCATTTCATAGGGCAATTACAGCTTCTAAAATGTAATCTCATTTCCAAGTTCAAATGGAATAATTCATCTTTTGACCTATTTTAAATAAATGGGGTTAAATTAACTCATTTTATTTGCCTACCTAAGAAAATCCCTATAAGGCTTTCCAAAGCCCATGAGTGCTCCAAGCATTTGGCATCTCATGGGTAGGGGAAATGCCTTGCTTGCATTCACTAAGTAACTGTGTCCTTCACTGCATCAGCTGTCACACTCCACAGCAGCAAGGCACAATGGCTTCCAGGCAGTTTGGGAACAATTGTCATGCCCTATTAACAAACATAAAGAGAACAGTATGTTTTCCTCTATTATCCAGGGCTGTACTTTTTACTGCTGCCTCTCTAGCCCTTTATGGTATTACAGCAGCAGGCAGAGAGAGGGACAGTGATAAGTTGAAGGCGACTTCAAGCTTCACATTGTACTCTAGTGATAACCACATGTTGCCCGGAGCTAAAAGATCAATTCCCTTTGCTCTTTGTACTCAATATAGTTTGGTGGGAAAACACTGATGAATGTACCCAGTAGCTGTTTGATTTTGTTTTAAAATCTCCTTGGATGAAGGATCTAAAAATATACCTTGCAGGCTGGTTACAATTTGGCTAAGCTATTTATTATGACATGTAAACACTGAATTTCAGCCAAAACAGAACATGACTCCACATGCTGCATGAGTTTTGATTACTGATATTTTTATGAAGTTGCTATAAAAATCATGGGAAATTGAAGTGTAAATAAATAGTAATTAATTAAAAGCCAACCAAAATAATAATTCTCTGCAGAGACGGATAGCCTCTTATCAAAAAGTGAGTAATAGTTTGCCAACATGTCCGACAAACTCCTGAGAATAATTACCAACCTGAGACAAGGGAAAAACCAGCATCCACATACTTGTCCAAGAAATTTTTAAAAACAAGAACTTATAATACAGTGTAATATAATATGATGTAATAAAATATAATAGTATCGCTATATTAACTTCAATAAGTAGTTAAATATGAAGAAATTATTCCAAGTTTGAAGAGGAGATTCTGTTAAAGCTATACTTATAATTCACATAGGATGCACACTTAAATATACATACTAATTCAACTCTTACTCATATTTAAATTTCTATTTGGTTCCTGTTTTTACCAGTAATGGAGCTTTTGATTATAAAATGAGTGAAATTTAGGGAAATCTTGAAAGTGTGTGGGGGTTTTTTTCACATGAAATAATCTTGTCTTTTTTATTCCCTCTTTTACTGTTTTCCACAAAGCTGTCTCTCCTTTCTTGTTCTTTATATTATTGATTTTACTTATTGATGGTTGTAAGGTTTGCTAGTTTGTTCCACATAATTTATAGATGTGCTCACAAATTATAGATACAGGATTTGTTTGTGTTTTAATCTCCTAAAGGGCTGGTGACCACATTTTTCTTCTTGTCCCCTCTCAATATCTGATAAAGTTTTAGTCTGTCAGGGAACTGGTTAATATATCCAGGATGATGATGATGTCATTAGTTTTCAGGTGGATGGTCTGGCATCCTTCAGCCAAACCCACATTTTATACACACGCACATGAATTCAGTCTTCAACTAAGGCGTTACTGTCAAAATATTTTTGGTTGGGCTGCTCCTCACTTTGTAATTGCCTTGAACAGAGTCCCATGGAACAGATGTTATACATCCAGTCAATATGAATGATGCTCTATCTACATTTGCTCTGTTGGTTGGTTCTTTTGGCAACTTGTAGAGAAAACAATTTGGCTTCAAGTCCTTAATGCTAATATTGAATTCAAGATTTCTACACAAAATAAAACAGAATGGAAAATCTGATGAAATTAAACTGCTATTTGGAAATGCATGGAATGAATGATTCTCTTTTTTTCTTTTTGGCATGTGACTGGTAACAATTCCTCACAACTATAGACACACACTGGAAGTCCAATTTGTATTTTTGCACAGAGTCTTTCATACATTAAGAGAATAGGCAGAAAAATCAGACTGGAAATTTCCATTGTGATAATAGTAAGCAGCCTTCTGAAATCAAGACTCATTCACCACTAACTCTATGAGTTACGCATTGTTTCTCATATATGCTTAAAGACAGTGATAGATCATTAGGCAATATTTTACTAAAAGATGTACAGAATGCAGAATAAAAGTGGAAATGCAGTTAAATGTAGGCTTGGCCAACAGAAGGGATTTATTGTACTATCTGTGAAGTACTACCCTCCATACATTTATGGAAATCAGTGCTCAACCTCCTGGGCTCAAATATCAAACAGGTTTTCTTTTATCAAGTAAGTTTTCTTTAATGGGAAAGTTTATATAGGACTATTCTGGAAGAAGAGCATATGAAATAAACTAAGAACATTGGCTACTATGTTTTATGAAAGGTGTTTTATAGACATTAACATTAGTCACTGACACCAACTGAACAGAGAGCAAGAATAATGGTTATCAGGGGCTGGGGGTTTTGGGGGATAGAAATACGCTGGTTAAAGGGGGCAAACCTTTACTTACAAGATGAGTAAGCTCTGGGGATCTAATGTATAGCATGGTGACTGTAGTTAATAATACTGTGTTATGTATTTGAAATTTGCAAAGAGAGTAGACCTTAAGCATTCTCGCCACAAAAGTTATAAAAAAGGTAACGAGGTAAGGTGATGAATGTGCTAATTAATCTGATTATAGTAATCATTCCATAAAATATACATACATCAAATCATCATATTGTATACTTTAAATATAAGCAATTGTATTTGTTGCTTATACCTCAATAAAGTTGAAAATACGTAACAAAAATAAAATAAATGAAAGATTTTTGTCAAATAAATCTCATATAGAACACTCATATAGGGGCACCTGGATGGCTCAGTCAGCTAAGCATCTGCCTTTGGCCCAGGTCATGATCCCAGGGTCCTGGAATCGAGCCCAACATTCGGCTCCCCGCACAGCAGGAAGTCTCCTTCTCCCTCTCCCGCCACCCCCACCCCTGGTTTGTGCTCTCTCTCTCGCTCACTCTCTCTCTTTCTCAAATAAATAAATAAAATCTTAAAAAAAAGAATGCCATTTATAAAACAGAAAAATACTGAGTTTCTCCATTTGAACTGATGATCCATCAACACGTTATTCTCCTCTTTGCACATGGGTACTTGTGCAAGACACACAGACACTCTCAAACATGCACACAGGGAAAGACTGAGGGACAGAGAACAAAGGCAATCTCTGGTTTCTTCTAAGGAAGACTTAAATCAGAAAAACCCAATTTAAGATGTCTACTCTGTATTGTTCCTGCTCTAACATATACAAATCAATGTCTCAGTATTTATAAGGCAAGTTTGCTTCATAATCACGGGTCATAATGAAGTCATTTGTGGAATTATTTATACATGAAGGCAGTAATAATGCAGATATGTCTATATCTATCTGTCTAACTATCTATCTATCTGAAATAATCACTTGATTTAGTGGACTTGCTCACAATGATGAGCACCAGCAAATCCTGAGTCAAGAATAATCATTATGATAATCCTAAATAATATTGTTAATTGATTCACTTGCAAAAAAAAAAAAAAAGTTTGGTCACACCATCTAACCTCTTTGATGGATTTTAACTCATTGAAAACTCAAAATGATCCCATGGTATGCCTGTCATTATACTCTCCAAGTTACAGATGAGAGAAGCAATGTCAAAAATAAAGTAAATAACTTGCCCATAGTCAGATAGTGACAAGTGGTGAAGTTTGCAATATAAATTTCAGAGTGGTAGCTTATTTATTTATTTATTTTTATTGAAGTATAATTAACATACAGTGTTATATTAGTTTCAGGTATACAATATAGTGATTCAATAATTCTCCACATTTCTCAGTGCTCATCAGGATAAGTGTGCTCTTACTCCCTTTTATCTATTTTACCCAACCACCTACCCATGGCGGTTTAAAATTTTCATTATATTCTTCCTTATAGAATCATACAGTACCTTTAACGAAGCAATGATATAAGAAATAAAAATTTGAGAAGTGGAACCAATTAGCTGCTCACACACAGACATTTGCATTGTACACACATATACACACATACATACAGAAGAAACTTTATATGCCAGTTGGGAGAGTGTTTAAATGAATATTCACTTTCTTAACTTCTCCGTGACATTTTAGAAATATTGAGTGCTTTTCATTTACACTCAGTCTATGCAAGTTTACATAAATATAGAAACACTGTTACTGTCCATAAGAACAATGCGGCAATTTGATAATTACATTTCATGCAATTTCAGAGTACTTTATCTCCGACTTCATGCCACTGGATTAATTCAACAGTTCCTATTTCAGCATATACTGTCCGGGGCTTGCTGAAATGAAATTTCTGTGAATTTCCTCAGACTTAAGAAGTCATCAAAATATTTGAATAAGCCCTGCTATCTCCAGAAATAAGACATCAAACACAAAAATGTCTTTATTTAAAGTAAGTAAATGTAAATATCTGATAAGGAAAAATGGTGTTTTGCCAATATCTTCTCCATAAGCTACTCTTAAATCCATCTTAGAGTTCCTACAATGGAAGTCAGATGAAGTATTTTTTTCCAGAATTACCCTAATATCAGCCATGATGGAACCAAAACGGTTATCTCCAGAGTCCCTGAGGATTTCTCAATCTCTATATCAATCAATAATAGCTTTATCTAACAAGGGATTATACTTCATGTACTTCCTGCATGGCAGGCATCATAGTAGACATCTGTGATTAACAGCTTACATAATATATGAACTCAGCCCTCAATGCATTTATAGTCTATTAAGCAAGACAAGACAAACATGAAGTACAATAAAATATGATGTGTTCATGATAGAAAACTGAATAACATGCTATGGGAAAAAATAAGAGGAATATGTGAATCAGACTTTAATTGAAAAATCAGGGTTGTACTTGTTGTGAAGATCACTGGGTGATGTATGAAATTGTTGAATCACTATGTTGTACACCTGAAACTAATATAACACTGTCTGTTAAGTAATCAGAATTGAAATAAAAACTTTAAAAAATAAACAGGGTTGGATTTTTAAAGGAATGTCAACTTACCTGAATTTTTAAGTTTAAAAAAAGAAGTTTAAAATTTGGTGAAAAATGTACATCATCAGACAGAAAAATTAGCCTTTGTGAAATCATGGTATTATGACACCATATACTTTCCTCAAAAAACTTCATGCCATTTATTATAGTAAACATAACACTGGGAATGTGATTTGAAATAAGGCTGGGGAGGGATAAGTGTACTAAGCCAGGGAGTTTGGAATTGGTCCTGAAAGTTACACAGAATTACTGAAATATTTAGAGCAGAATATTAATATGAAGATAATTTTTAGACAGACTGTTCTGTGGGTAGTATTGTGGGTGGATTGTAGGGGATCGTGATTAGAGCCTGGAAATATAGTTATGTTATTATTCTAGTCCGAATCTTAAGAGACATGAGTTTAAGATAAGATGGATGGTGATACATTTAAGAATTATCAGGAAAGTAGAAGTTATAGAGCAGATCAGATAGAAGGTATGGAAGAAGGTAGTAAGTGAGAATGAAGAGAATAAATGTTAATTTCCAGGTTTTTTGTTTTGGATAGAAATGTTCTTGCTAACATTATTCACTAAGAAAAGAGATATTGGAGGAGAAACATGAATGGAGTAAAAGAAGAATTTAGTTTCTGATATGTTGGGTTTGAGGTACCAGGGGAATATCCAAGAAAAATATTTCTATTAGTCTCCATAAGAAGTGCTTATTTGACCTGATTTGAAGGGGCACATGCACCCTAATGTTTATAGCAGCACTAGCGACAATAGCCAAATTATGGAAAGAGCCCAAATGTCCATTGACTGTCGAATGGGTAAAAAAGAAGTGGTGTGTGTGTGTGTGTGTGTGTGTGTGTGTGTGTGTAATAGAATATTACTTGGCCATCAAAAAGAATGAAATCTTGCCATTTGCAACGAGGTAGATGGAACTGGAGTGTATTATGCAAAGTGAAATAAATCAGTCAGAGAAAGACAAATACCATATGGTTTCACTTATCTGTGGAATTCAAGAAACAAAACAGATGAACATAGAGGAAAGGAAAGAATAATAAGATAAGAAAATAATAAGATAAGAAAAATAAGACAAAAACAGAGAGAGAGGCAAACCATAAGAGACTAGCTACAGAGAGCACACCAAGAGTTGCTGGAGGAGAGAGGGTTTGGGGGATGGGCTAAATAGATGATGGACATTAAGGAGGGCACATGTTGGGATGAGCACTGGGTGTTATATGTAAATGATGAGTCACTGAATTCTACTCCTATATCCAATACTACACTATATGTTGACTATATGTTGACTAACTTGAATTTAAATAAAATCTTGGAAGAAAAAAAAAGTGCTTATTTGAGAAATCTGAAATGAAGACAGGAGTCATTAAACTGGACATGGGTTTTAATGACTTGACCAATTAGAAATGCAGACATCTAAGGGACAAAATGACAAGAAGAAACTACAAAAGAGATCAACTAAAATGTGTTCGGGGGGCAGTGGTCTGTAGTAAAGTGGTTCATAGCAATTATTGCCCGAGGGTGTAGATATTAGAGCCAGACTACCTTAGCTCCAAGTCTGGCTCTATCTCTACCTAGATATGTAATTTTGAGCAAGTTGCTTAAACTCCTTGAGCCTGTGTATTAATTTGTTAAATGGGAATATTAATAGTTCATACCTCGCAGGGTCACTGTGAAGATTAGATATTAAATTATTTCAGTTCCTGGTAGATGGTAGAGAACTAAATTAATGTTGGCTATTGTTAGCATTTTTTTAACTTCTGAAATAAATGAACTCCTTACCAATTGAATGAAAAGAAATTCGAATTAGAAAGAAAGAAAAAAACACGAGAAGCAAGGAATCTTTTTAGGCCAGTTTCATAGAGGAGGAAATGAAGGCTAAGAAAGGTCCAAAAGTACATGATCAGTTAGTGGTGGGATGAATCTCAGAATTGTGTGCTGTCAAAGCAAGTGTTCTTCTTTTTTTTTTTTTAATTAACACATAATGTATTATTTGCCCCAGGGTACATGTCTGTGAATCCTCAGGCTTACACATTTCGCAGCACTTACCATAGCACATACCCTCCTCAATGTCCATAACCCAGCCAAGTATTCTTAAATACAAATCCAGATAGCTAACAGTATTTTCTAAAGGTTGGTTTTTCCATAAAGGTAGGACAGGAAAGGCATCAACTATGTCAGCTCATTTTTATTCAGCTTCCACAGATAATTCATCTTCTCTATTGAGACACTGATGATGACAGAGGGTTCTAGCCTCTTCCGTGATTGGGATTTAGTCAGGGTTAAAGCTATCTTTGCACCACCTCAAAGGCAGTCATATCAAAGCAAACTAGTTAGAAAAGCATGGATGGAAAAAGGAGATCCAGGGGTTATTTCCTCAAGTTCCCTCTGATTAGAAGAGAATAGACCTAAATGATTGGTCGTTTGCCTAATTCCCTGAAGCAGTAACTGAAATATTCAAGAGACTCATTATCTAAAAAAGATTCTTTATCAGTTCCAGCAGTTTTTTTAGTGGAGTCTTTTGGGTTTTCTATATAGAGTATCATGTCTTCTGCAAATAACAAAAGTTTTATTTCTTCCTTGCCAATCTGATCCTTTTTATTTCTTTCTGTCTTTTGGCTGCTGTGGCTATGAATGTCTGATTGTTGTGCCTAAGACAATAAACAAATTCAGTAAAGTCACAGGATGTAAAATCAATGTACGGAACTTTGTTGCATTTCTATACACTAATAATGAAGTAGCAGAAAGAGAAATTAAGGAATCGTTGCCATTTAGAATTGCACACAAAATATAAGATACCTAGGAATAAACCTAACCAAAGAGGTAAAAGACCTGTACTCAAAAACTATAAAACACTGTTAAAAGAAATTGAAGATGGCACAAAGAAATGGAAAAACTTTCCATGCTCATGGAGCAGAACAAACATTATTAAAATGTCTATACTACCAAAAGCAATCAACACATTTAATGCAATCTTTATCAAAATACCAACAGCATTTTTCACAGAACTAGAGGAAAACAGTCCTAAAATTCATTTAGAACCACAAAAGACCCTGAATAGCCAAAGCAATCTTGAAAAAGAAAAACAAAGCTGAAGGGATGACAATTTTGGACTTCAAACTATATTATAAAGCTGTAGTCATCAAGACAGTATGGTACTGCCACAAAAAACAGACACAGATCAATGGAACAGAATAGAAAACCCATAAATGGACCCACAACTATATGGTCAACGAATCTTTGACAAAGCAGGAAAGAATATCCAACGGAAAGAAGATAGTCTCTTCAGCAAATACTGTTGGGAAACTGGACAGCAACACGCAGAAGAATGAAATTGGACCACTTAGCCATAGAAAAGAACGAAATCTTGACATTTGCAAAGACATAGATAGAGCTAGAGGGTATTATACTAAGCAAAATAAGTCACCCAGAGAAAGACTAATACCATACGGCTTCACCCATATGTAGAATTTAGGAAACAAAACAAACTAGCAAAGGGGGAAAAAGAGAGAAGCAAACCAAGAAACAGACTCTTAACTACAGAAAGCACACTGATGATTACTGGGGGTTGGGGGGTGGGGGTGGTGGTGATAGATTTAAGGAGTACACTTGTAATGAGCACCAGGTGTTGTATGGAAGGGTTGAATCACTATATTGTACCCTTGAAACCAGCATAATATTGCATGTTAATTATCTGGAATTTAAATAAAAATTTAAAAAAAAAGATTCTTTAAATTAGAGGAACAGACTGGGGAGAAAGTAAAATCCTTTTGTCGTTGCTGCCCACCACCACCATCCACCTGGCATTAAGCAGGAAAGAGCAGATAAGTCATACTAAATATAAACTATGCTTTATTGGCTTATGTAAGATGAGATGTGAGAAATTTATGACCTTATCACATAGTCCACTCTCTCTCAAATGCCTGTAAATAAGCTGTGATCACCTTGAATTCTATGCCTCACTTATTATTGGATCTTTACTAATATTCATTTATCCCTTCATTCATTTTTTAAAAGTCAGTAAATGGTTATTGACATAATACTGTGTGCTAGATGGTTTCCTCATCATTGGGGATTAAAAGGTGAATAGAACTGATAAAAGTCTGCCCTCATGGAGCTTACAGTCTTACTAGGATAGACCCAGGCAATGCACAAATCCATAAGTAAAATACACATTATGATGTCCACTCAAAAACTTCTGTGTGTATGTTACAGCCGCATTATTCATAATATGAAAAAGTGGATACAACCCAAATGTTGAACCATCAACTGACAAAAATTTTTTTTAAATGTGTTATATCCATAAAAGAAATATAATTCAGGAATAAAATGTAATGAATTACTTACACATGCTTCAGAATGGATAAACAAATATTAAAAAGTTTACACTAAGTGAGAGAAGCCAGTCACAAAAGATTACATATTTTTGATTCCTTTTACAGCACAGGTGCTGAATAGGCAAATTTATAGGGACAAAAAGTAGATTAATGACTGCCTAGAACTGGGGAGGAGAGAATAGATAGTGACGGCTAATGTGTGACATTAAGAAATGTTCTAAGAGTAGATTGTGGTGAGGATTGAACAACTCTGCAAAAATAATAAAACACACTGAATGGTATGCTTTAATTGGATGAATCTTAACGTCTGATTGAAATTGTGAAAATAAATAAAAAATGTAATACCTATTATGTCAGATCATAATAAGGGCTCCAGAGAAATATAAAGCTAGGAGGAAGGATAGGTAGTGGGACAGGAGCATACCTTGGGGAAGACCTCTCCAAGACAGGAAAAATAGCAACCTCAAAGATCCCCAGTCTAGAGTATGACTAGTGTGTTTGAAGAACGGTAACAGGTCCATCATGGTGGAGCAAAAGGAACCGTAAGGAATAGGAGATGAAAAGAGTGGTGACATAGGCTCTATGGTAAAGGGTCTTATAAAGCCTAGACAAATTCCAGATTTTACTATGAACAGATTTCAGATGGTTTTGAGCAGAAGCATGACATTAACTGATTTATGCTTTCTATGGATTGTTCAGGCTACTCTGTGAAGACCAGGCTGTAAGGGAGCAAGAGAAGCAAGGAAAGCATTTAAAAGGGAATTTCAATAATCCAGAAAAAAGACAGTGCTGGCCTGAGAAAGGTTGAAATATAAGGTGAGGTTGAGTTGTCAGATTCTGGATATATCTCAAAGGAGAGTCAATGGGAATTGTTAGGAGGAAAAAAAATGTATATTCTTTAGATGGAAGATATTAGCTTATCCTCTCTTGAATATTTCCCATTGAGTCAGGTTATTTGAGATCCTTCTCTTGGAATTTGTCACAAAGGTGAGAATTTACTACTTATGGCCAAATTTACTCTCAAGTAATATTAAAATGATAAAATGATTGGCTACATTGAGAATTGGTATACAGAAATTTTCCTTGGAAATCTTTTAGGAAAGTCACACTGGAGGCTGACAGTCTATCTGCCATTTTATCCCAGAGACAGGTTCTCTTTCAATATTGCTCTTTTTTAAACATAAAATGAAGTATTTTTCTTCCATTAAGGAATCATAAAGACAGAATCACTCAGCAGAGCAACATACTATTGAAGAAAAAATATGCAAATATTAAGACTGATTATTTCATTTATGTCACCCATGTCACATTATCTCTAGAATATTTGCAAAATTGAAATATTAATTCTCTAATTCTGGTTTGAGGCAAACACACATATTTAAATTCACACAAGTTAAGTAATTTTATTGTAAGACGAATTTTGATATTTTCATACAATTGCATATTATATATGCTTATGATTCTAAAACCCTCTTATTTTGAGTCAGAGCTCTCTTCAGCTTTTCAGATCTGAATATCACTTGTTTACTTATCATCTCTACCTGGTTGTCCACCTTTTTTTCTTTAACCCTTATCTCATAGGGTCTCATTTCAATATCCCTCTGTTTGTAACAACCTAGTTATCCAAACTTAAAATCTGTGATATATTTTCCACATCATTTTCTCTTTACTCCTTCCACATTAAATGGGTCATCATGCCCTCCCAATTCTGAAATTTTGACACCATCTTAATCCAGGGCCTCTGGCTTTCTCTCCTGAACAATTAAAATAGCCATCTAAGTAAAATTATCTATCTACTTCATTCACTCAAAGATCACTTTCTAGAGATATCATGGTAAATGATTAAAATAAATTAAAACTCTTAACATAAAAAATGAAAAATCAGTTGCTCAATAAATATTACCTATTAATGTTAATATTGTCATAATGTACAGCATCTACCTCTTGGTGCTTAGAATTAAAATACAGGATGATAATTTCTGCTAAGCAGTTAAGTCCAAGGTATTATAGGATCACATTAAAGGACACTGAACTCAGTCTTGTCTATATGAGAAAGTTAATCATAAGTTCAGTTATGTCAAGGTCACTGTCATAGTCATTGCTTTTTCTGTGAGACCCATCATAAGTCTTCACACTGAATAATACTGAATAAATGCATGCATGCATGAATGAATGAATGAATAAAAAATTAACGTGTTATCTGAGATTAGAACTAAAAGTTTCAGTCTAACACATTAAAGCCCCATTGTTTCAGTACTTGCACAAGGTCGGCACTAAAAATTTGCTCAGTGAATCTTTGGAAAACCCATTCACCTCACTGAAGTTGGACTAAGCTGTCCAAGTTTCATATATAATGAGGTCATGTCTATCAATAAAATTCCTAAAAATAAATAGTCAATTCCTAAAGAATGCCTTCTCCTGATATTTAAAAACGTTCATTTTTTGAGGTCTATGTTTCTCAATTTGAGTCCATTACTAAGTGTGAAAATTCAACTTAAGCAGTTCACTGAACGAAGTCATTGAGGAAAATGGTAAATAACTCCCTTTCAGGAAGTCATGGTTCATTGCAAGACAGAAGCCCCTCCTTCCCCTAATTCTTTACCTGTAATAAGCAGAGAAATTATCAAGAGCCTTTTAGACATTCAGCCTGGTCAAGCATTTAAAGCAAACTGGGCTGAATTAATAATGCTACTATATAGATAAATATTGAAAACAGAGAGCAACACTGAGACATGACTTGTGAAAAACAATGCAGTTTTTGTACATGAGCAAGGAGCAAATAGGACAATATACAGGTATAAGACAATAAACAGGTAATCTGAGGTATAATAGTATAAAGTATCAGTATAACCAAGTATCAATATAACAAACATATCCAAAGTGGGAGCTGAAAAGTGAGTCCAAAATTAAGCTTTATTCCTTTTTTCAAAATTTTATTTAAATTCTAATTAGTTAACATATTGTGTAATATTGGTTTCAGGAGTAGAACTTGGTGAGTCATCACTTACATATAATACTTAGTGCTCAACACAACATGTACCCTCCTTAATGCCCATCACTCGTTTAACCCATTCCCCGGCCACCTCCCCTCCATCAACCATAGTTTGTTATCTGTAGTTAAGAGGCTCTTACGGCTTGCTTCCCTCTCTCTTTTTTTTTCCTTTCCTCTGTGTTCATTTGTTTTGTTCTTAAATTCCACAGATGAGTGAAATCATACGGTATTTGTCTTTCTCTGACTTATTTCGCTTAGCATAATACCCTATAGTTCCATCTGAATTATTGCAAATGGCAAGATAGCATTATTTTTGATGGTTGAGTAATATTCCATTGTACATATATACATAACATATCTTCTTTATCCATTCATCAGTTGATGGACATTTTAGCTGTCTCCATAATTTGGCTATTATATATATATATATATATATATATATATATATATATATATATATATAACATATCTTCTTTATCCATTCATCAGTTGATGGACATTTTAGCTGTCTCCATAATTTGGCTATTGTAGATAATGCTGCTATAAACATCAGGGTGCATGTGCCCCTTCGAATCAGTATTTTCATATTCTTTGGGTAAATAACTAGTAGTGCAATTGCTGGGTTTTGGGGTAGTTCTACAAAATTAAGCTTTAAAAGTCCTTTTAAAAAATATTTTATCTCTTTATTTGAGAGAGAGAGAGCACAAACAGGAGAAGCAGCAGTCAGAGGGAGAGAAAGAAGCAGGCTCCCCACTGAGCAGAGAGCCTGACATGGGGCTGGATCCCAGGACCCTGGGATCATGACCTGAACCAAAGGCAGCCGCTTAACCGACTGAGCCTTCCAGGCATCCCTAAAAGTCCTTTTTAAATGATGACTTCGTTGTTACCCTATAGATACATTTTTAAAAGTTGTTTATACTTTTGACCTAAATGCCAAACTTGAAGACATGTAATAAAAATTGCTCCTTAGCACTTGAGTAAGAAGTCCTAGGGAGATTATATCTGAATTTAGATGACTACATATAGAAAGGAAATGCAGTTTTTAACTCTCTGTCCACATTTCCAGGGATTGTTTTAACTCTTACAATGTGGAAGATTCTGCGACATATCCAGTGAGTCATGCAGTAGTACGCATCAAAATCCTTTAAAAATATATTAATTTTTGACTAATAATTCCCCCATAGAAAACAAGAAGAGATATGCAAAAACATGCATATGTATTATGCTATTATTTGGTGTCTGAGAATTGTATATGAAAAATATGAGAGAAATAATACAATTAATCTCCTCAAGCATCAAATTTTGAAATGGACTGCAGCATGTAACACTGAATAAGAGATTTAATGCAAATGAAGCTGTTGGGCTATGAACAATCATTAGATAGAATGAGCACTGAAATAACCAGATTCTACCCATCGTGAAAGTGTTACTCTTTAAACATAATAAACCTTTATTTAGCTTAAGGAAGTGGCTGTTTCTTTTTTCTTATTGAGGTATAATTGACATAGACTGGAATGATTCAATATTTGAATTTACTGCAAAGTGATCACCGAAATAAGTCTAGTTAACACGTATCACCATATATAGTTACAGATTTTGGTTTTCTTGTGAAGAGGATTTTTTTTTAAGATTTTAATTATTTAATTTTGCTAGAGAGAGAGAGCATGGGGGCCGCAGAGGGAGAAACATACTCCCCACTGAGCAGGGAGCCTGATATAGGACCCGATTTCAGGACCCCAGAATCATGACATGAGCTGAAGGTGGATGCTTAACCAACTGAGCCACCCAGGTGCCCAATAAGGACTTTTAAGATCAACTCTCTAGGCAGCTTTCAAATATACAATGCGGTATTATTAACTATAGTCACCATGCGATACAATGCATCCCCTCCTACTTATTTTATAACTGCAACTTTGTACCTTTTGACTTCTTTCATCCCTTTCTCCTCCCCCTCCACCCCACCCTTCTACCTCCAGCAACCACCAATCTGCTGTTTTTATCTAGGAGCTTAGTTTCATAGTCATTGTTGTGATTGTTTGTTAGTTTTTAATTTCACATATAGGTGAGATCACATGGTATTTGTCTTTTTCTGCCTGACATTTCATTTAGCATAAGGCTCAAATTTGAATATTTTAGATACCTCATATAAGTGGAATCATGCAGTATTTGTCTTTGTGTGACTTGCTTATTTCACTAAACATAATGTCCTCAAGGTTCATCCACATTGCCACTTATTGCAAAATCTCCTTCTTTAGCTTGAAATATTATATTATATTATAGCTTGAAATATTATATTTATATTATATCCTAATGCTTAGGATAAAAAAGAGAAAGGAGAAAACTGAGGATAAGACAAGGTCAAGTCCCGCTGCATGTGAGCTCTGAAAATCCTCACTCATTGGTCAAAAAGTCCTTTAAAGAGGCATATTTTTTAAATGAACAAATGTCAGAGACTAGAATCAATTTTCATTTTTGTATATAGCTATGGACTTATTACTAATAATCTACTAAATAAATTATCAAAGGCTCCTGAAATTTAGTATTCCTAAATTACATGTATATTATTAGAGTTACTGAGGCTCTAATATAGCAACTTAACAAGTCAATGCATGTTTCCATGCAGATAGGCAGAAATTACATGCTCTAAAAGAATGCATTGTTGGTGATATTTTGACTTGGTCTTGGTTTCCACTTGCTCACTTTTAAACTTCTAATTATAAATTATTATCTATTTAATATGTTGTGGATGTTTGCACAACTCTCAAGCATGTACTTATTTGCATATTTGTGGTCTATAATTTTCCAATAGCTAGGCTTTAAGACATTTATATGCTGTAGTTAAAACATGAATCATCATATCCCTATTGTTAA
This sequence comes from Potos flavus, assembly GCA_028534135.1. Classification (NCBI taxonomy): domain Eukaryota; kingdom Metazoa; phylum Chordata; class Mammalia; order Carnivora; family Procyonidae; genus Potos; species Potos flavus. The sequence continues at coordinate 77,401,051 of CM052884.1, read as the reverse complement.
AGGAAACAGATATATAGTCCTCCAAAAATTGCTTATAGAGTGTGATACTTCATTGGTGATTTGTTCTTTATGGGCTTGGAAAAAATGCATGTGAAAAATTGCAAAATAACCTCAAGGTAAGTGTAATAAAATTATTCCCTTATTTCAAAATTGGTATGGCATCATGTTATAAATAAGGGGTATAAGCTCATAGTATAAGCCTTATGGCATATTTTTAAAAAAGAAATGCCTATACATTTTGTATTTATTACCTATTGTTGCATAACAAAATATTCCAAAACAATGGTTTAAAACAACAATAATATTTATTATCTCTTGGTAATAAATGGATCAGTAATTTCAAGTGGACACAATAGGAATGCTTTGCCTCTGTTCTCTGAGGTCTGAGGCCTCAGAAGAAGACTGTAAGTTTGGGGCCTGAAATCATCTGAAGGCTTGACTAAGGCTAGAAGATCCACTTCCAAGTTGACTCACTCACAAGATAGCAAGTTGGTTTTTTCCTATATGGACTTCATACATGTACTCCTTCACAGGGCTACCAATGTGCCCTCAAAGATTAATGCTAACTTCTCATTACAGAGAATAATCCAAGAGAATGAGATGGAAGCTTTGATTCCTTTTTTGATCTAGCCTTAGAAATTGAATGTTCATTTTGCAACATTTTATTCATTAGGAGACCCTAGTCAGTCTTCCATTCAACCTTTGAAACTAGGTAATTAGATTCCAACTCTTCAAAGAAGCACATACAGAAATAAATGCTAAGAATACAACCTTGTCGTATTTCCTGAAGTTGTTCAAGTTACTGGGATAAACTAGATACATTTAGCCATTGTTGTTTCATCATTATTATCCTTTGCAATCGCAATTTGAATCAAATGCTGGGGAGGCAAGGCACAGCTTGATTAAATTAATCGGATTAAGAATGCTTTCTAGGTGGGGCGCCTGGGTGGCTCAGTGGGTTAAGGCCTCTGCCTTCGGCTCCGGTCATGGTCTCAGGGTCCTGGGATGGAGGCCCGCATCAGGCTCTCCGCTCAGCGGGAAGCCTGCTTCCCCCTGTCTCTCTGCCTGCCTCTCTGCCTACTTGTGATATCTCTCTGTGTGTCAAATAAATAAGTAAAATCTTGAAAAAAAAAAAAAAGAATGCTTTCTAGGAATCAATTATGAAGAATGCATGGCTTGTAAACTAAAAGCACATTAGTATTGGAATGCATGAGACAACATTTTGAGGAAGAAATTCATGTCTAACAAATTTGAATCAAGATGAAGTACAACTCTCCTATGATCTCAGATATTAAAATTAAGACAATAGTCCAGTTTTCAACCAAGATAAGAACTTATTCTAGGTTAAGACATCACAGGAAATGAGTTGAAAAAAAAAAGGACACTGGAAATGAAAAAATTTTTTTTGAATGCAAGAATTTTTAAGAATATCTAAAAGCCATATAATTATAAATTAACTAAAAATTTCTTAATATTCATTTCTAATTAGTATTTTATAATCTGCTATATTTATCAGCTATTGTGATTTCTGTATTTATAAAATAAAGTGACTCTTCTAATTATATAATCATGGATATAAGGTCAATAGCTACTAGTTCCACTTCTTTCCCAGACATTCACTTCATTATGAACTTATATGTGGTTTATCACTGAATCTCTGTTGATGTTTTAGATTTTACTATCACAGAAGACCACAATTTTATGGACTTTTAGAGAAGGTTTAAAGCCATTGGCCATTTGTATGATGGCCATGACGTTAGAGTAACGTCAAGTCCTTTGCTCATTTTAATAATTGTATTTTTTATTTTGTTTTTGCTATTGAGTTGTAGGAACTCATATATATGTGTGTGTATATATGTTATATATATAATATTAATACCTAATCAGACATATGTTTTTCAAATATTTTCTCCCATTGTATAGGTTGCTTTTTCACTTTGTTGATTTTTTCCTTTGCTATGTGAAAGCTTTTAAGGCTACTGCAATCCCATCTAGTTTTACTTTTGTTGCCTGTGCTTTTTAGTGTCATATCCAAGAAGTCATTGCCTAAACCAATGTCATGAAGTTTTTTTTCCTTAGGTTTTTCTTCTAGGATTTTACAATCCTTTTGCTCATTATTTGTTTCTTCTTATTAAATTAATGAAAACATCTCCTCTCTCTTGTTCTCTGACTGACCTTTCTTGTTCCGAATAGGTAACATCAACACACGGTCTTTTTTTTTTTTTTTTTTTTTTTTAGCAATTCACCTCTCCTTTCTTTCCCAGCCAAATTATGTCCACACCTACGTAAAAATCTAAACTCATGATCCATTATGCCATTTAAGTCATTTTGTTATTAACGATCTACTTTGCATCTTTAAATCTTTCCTTCTGCGTTATATCTTACCTTTTATAGCTCTACTCTAAATCTAATCAGAAAGTAATGTATTTACTTTTTCTCACTTGCTTATTTCCAGTACTGCCCTATTTCTGACCCTTTTTTACCCTTGATATTCTTCAAAGAATGGTTTACTTATATGTTCATTTTTATTGGCGTAAATTTTCCTTAGGTTGAGTATAGTACATTTAAAAATATTATTTATTTTATTTTTGAAGAATACTTGAAAACGTCCGTTTTGAAGCTAATGTCAATAATGCATCTTCAGAGATTCTTCTAGGGGTCTCTTGGTAAACATGTGCACACTTTTCTGCTGGGTGCTAGGAGTAAATTTGCTGTTATTTTCATTAACTATTTTCATATCCAGTTTTAGTAAAAATGCAAAATGAGTTTAAAAGAGATAAAATTGGGCGCCTGGGTGGCTCAGTGGGTTAAAGCCTCTGCCTTCGGCTCAGGTCATGATCTCAGGGTCCTGGGATGGAGTCCCGCATCAGACTCTCTGCTCAGCAGGGAGCCTGCTTCCCTCTCTCTCTCTGCCTGCCTCTCTGCCTACTTGTGATCTCTCTCTCTGTCAAATAAATAAATAAAATCTTTAAAAAAAAATAAATAAAATAAAAGAGATAAAATTGTTTCACTTTGTCACCATACTTGATATTATTAGCCATTCAATTCGTGACTTGCTGGTGTTTGTGTTGGAGTAACTCGTTGTGGTGTTAATGCTCAGTTCCTTCATTACTAAAGAACTTAAACATTTTTTCAATGTCTGTGAACAATTTCATAATCTTTTAAAAAGTGCCTAGTGAAATCTCTAGCCTTTTCTTAGTAATTTGTAAGACTTCATATATTCTGGGTAGATTGTGGTTTTCTATGTTGTAAATATTTTATCTAATTCTATCCTTTTCTTGTTTTCTCCTATCTATAGCTCTTTGTAAACATAAATGTTTAATATAGTCCAAATATGTGTATGTGTATATCTGTACGTATACACACACACACACACACAGTTTTAGATATTTTTGCCCTTTGAAAATTCACGGAGGTATTTTCCTATGTTATTTTCTTGTTAGATTTATTATTGTTCCCTTCTCATATAGGTTTAGAATCCACTTGGAATTGTCTTTTGTGGATATTGTGAAGCAAGACTCAAGTTTGTTTATTTTTTCTCTATAAATATCCAAGTATCCAAGCACAATTTATGAAAAACCAACATCATTATCAATCAAGTATCTTTATATTGTTCTGTTTCTTTCTGGGCCCTATTTGCTTTTATTAATCAATGCACCTATTATGATGTATATGAGTTTCTTCTAATAATTAGAAGTCATTTTAATTAATTTGAAAATACCAACTTTATATTATATTCTTAATTTTTACTTATAGTCTGTATATATTATATATCTATTATGCAAAATGATGGAATTAGTATTCTTTTCTTCTATTCCCATTTTTCTCATTAACACCTGATTTTATTTGATTACTAATTTGTGTTTACATTTAAACCGTTAACTATATTTAGACCTTAATCTCTGATTATTTAAAAGATTTTTGCCTCTACTAAAGGAAGTCAGAACATCTTACTCTTTTTTAACCTTCTTTCTTTTTTTCCTTTCTTGTGTTTGTATACTATTTCTACTTTATCAAAGTTTATAACACTTACATTCAGATCTGGAACCATCATCCCTTTGTTGTTATAGCCTAATTCCTAAAGAGAAGCAGATTATTTCTCACTGCCAGTTATTTTACCTCTGCAATTACTTCTTGGTTTTCTTTTAGTGGATATATAGGAATGATCAATGGAAACAATGTCCTTTCCTGTTAGGTATTTAAAACAATGTTTGAGTTATACAAGATAAATGAGTTCTAGAGATCATTTTTTTGTCTGTAGTTAATGATACTGTATCATGCACTTAAACATTTGTTAAAAAGATAGATTTTTACCATAATAAAACCAACAACCACCACCACCACCATCAAAACATAGGGCAGGAGGAAACTACTGGAGGTAATGGATATATTTAAAACCTGATTGTGGTGATGGCTTCACAAATGTATACATAGGTCAAAACTCATCAAATCATATAATTTAAGTGTGTGCAATTTTTTATATATCAGTTATACCTCCATAAAGATGTTAAAAATAAATAAAACTCACTTATAAAGACCTTGAAATGCACTGATGAATGCAAATTATTTGTGTAATTATAAAGCTGATCTATCTCAACATTCAGTAAATAATACTGGTAATTGTGTAATTTTTTTAAAGCTAAAAATAAAACTAATTTCCTTTGACTTTATGTTTAACTGATAGTTCGAATGTATTTTGTTCTGTTTCACTTTCTTTTTTTATTGATTCAGTAGATATGTCCCCACTATATTTAAGTGTTCAATATTGCTTTGCAAAAGTCTTAGGCTATTCTATAGTTTTCCCAGTAAAAATGATTTTATCTTTCTGTGTGGCTATCCAAAATGCTTTTTTATTTACCCGTGAAAGCTAATTTATTTTCTAGAATACGTTTTTATGATGGTCATTCTGAATCATTGTTTCCTGAAATATGGTATATTTAAAATGTAGATTAAAAGTTTCCCATTAATTTCAGAAACAAAAGCTATATGGTAAAATTTTCGTTCTGCTTTATTATTTAAATTTTGCTTAGAGACTTTAGTTGTGTATATACTAGATGTTTTTTCCTAATTATGTGTCATTTCCTCTATTATATTTTTTCTTTTTTAAGTTTATTTATTTCATTTGCATTTTCATTTCTGGTTTCCTTCTTTCTTAGTATGTTTCCAACATTATCTTCCTTAGTGTCTTTTCTACTTTACTTTCTTTCTGTGACAATTTAATTTTTATTTTCCACATCTTTTCTGTGCCCCAACAGCAAAAGAGCAAAAGTCTGATATTCTTCTCATGCATTTCCATTTTTACAAAAGCTCTTAGATTTCTGTTATGTATTCTTATTTCATACAAGTGATTATTTCCTTTCTTTCTTTTTCATTCATTTTTCTTTATTCCATTCACGGTAAAACAATTCATTTTAATTGTCTTTTACCTCATAAAATTTTTTTTCTAGGGATTGTTTTCTTATATGACATTTGTTTTTTATATCTCATCTGTGTTTGACTCATAATGTCTCTTTATGTGATCTTTTGCTGTTTCTTTCCAACTTCTTATTTTTGAAGGATAAGTGTTTTCCTGGGTCAGTTATTTGAAACCAGCTTCTGCTGGGGAAGGAGCCAGGACCATGTGCATGTTTTGCAGGGATAACAGGTTACTCAGGAAAGACCGTTATCCAGGGTGGGACTATTAGACTTTATTCCTACCAACCAATAAAAACAAGCAGCTGGAGTTTATTCAAGATAAAAAATCTCTCCTCTTTCCTTCCACTGCAGTGACCTATAGATTTCCTCAAATGTGGTTTGTGTTTGTGATCCCTTTAGTAGCTATAACTCCTCTGATTCTCAGAACTTACCCTAGTATAGAGAGAATTCTAATTCCAGAACAAACAATTGTCCCCATTCTTCCAAACATGGAATTTAGGTTTTTCATCTCAAATGTATTTGTGTTTCTAATAAATATGTTCCTAACTATCTCTGAAACTTACAATTGCAGTGTCTCTTTTGCTTTGCTTCTATTTGCATACCACTGCTCAGCCTGCACTGAGCAGGCTATTTCCATTTATTTTGGAACGCTATTTCCATTTATTTTGGAATTCTATGGTTTTACTGTCTCTTAATATCTTTGTGTCTACTTCTTTTTCCTTTTGTTGCTTTGAAGTGATTTTGAGAAAGATAGTGGGGAAATGTTATTTTTTACTCTGTCTTTATCAAAGTGGATGTCTCAGCGATCTTTTATGTCAATCACCATTATATTTCATTTGTGACCTATTTAGTACTCCATAGGATACTACAATATTTTCTTGTTTTTTTTTTTTGTCTTAAAGCTTCTGAATGCAGTTTTTTTTCTTTTCTAATTTATTTATACACCGTGAAGTATTTAGCATAGTGCCTCATACACGAAAGGATGTGAATAATGGAACATGTAATTAATGGTTGTTGAGAAGACAGATGATTTAGCTCTATGAATAAAGATTTTTGTTTTAAGGTTTAGTTTTGGAAAATGTAAAGATTTACCTAAAGACAAGGATTGATTATGAAACACCGGATCCTTAGGTTTCTTGCATCATTAAGGGTGAGATTTGTAGAATGGGGGTGCACTTTGAGTTAAAATTAATGAAAAGAAGGCATAAAATTCAAATTAATTGGCTTGAATGTTGTATACTATATCTGATCTTGCTCTGAAACTGGAATGGAACTAAATGGGGCAGGACTAGTCTCACTTCCGATCTAGATTGAATTTAATTCAATTCATAGGAAAAAAAAAAAAAGCATTTCACTCATGAAATCAAATTAAATAAATTTTGTTAAATTCATTGGTTTGAATTGGTACAGTTCATTACATTTTGACCAGATTGACTTCATTGAAAAACTGTAATTGAATTATATGGATTAGGTAAGTGAGGGATGTTCTGAATTGAACAGAATGTCATAAATGAGCCTGGTCTTAGGTGATGTTGTATGCTTTGTATTTAAATGAAAGTGATATCTTGATACAATTTAATAGAAAACCCTTTCTTAGAGATTTATGTTGAAAATATTTCTGAACACAAAATTAATAATTCAAACATTTTTAGGGAGAATAATCATTATATTATTTTTAGTCTACTTTCTTGTTACCTCAAACACATTCTCTCTCTCTCTCTCTCTTTCTCAAGTACTTTTTCTGATCTGCTATTCTGGCATTATTTCCCTTCATGAATGCATGTTAAAATTTCCAAAATGTTAGACTGCATATCCATAAGAGGAACCTATATTTTATTTCTCATTATCTCTTTCTCTCTCAAAAAGAATATTTTGCTAATTCTGTCTTCAAGAAACGACCTTCAGAAATAGAAATAATTCAATTTATTTCTTAAAAACTTTTTTCTATATAAAGATTTTAAAGAATCCTGGCAATCCTTGACACACTCCATATGACATATTGTTAAAAACTCCAGAAGTCAATATAAACCCAGTTTCTAGAGAAATGTCAAGTTCATTAACAACAAGAAAAGTAAGGTAAGTTGGCTCATTTTGACAAGTAAAGACAACAGGTGATTGACAAATATGGAGATTCTTAGCTTTAAAGAATTGAGATGATCTAAACAAAAGAAAGAAAAGTGCAGTACAAGGTATAATTGCTAATGAAATTAAAATTTCTCGCATCCACACAAAACGTAAATATGACATTCTAAACCTACAATCCTGACATTTAATCACAGTTCTCTTCATTGCCTATGGTAAGAAGACATTTTCCCTTTCTTCTGTAGGATTTCATATGGGAGAACTCATCTAGCAATGTGACAATCTAAAAAAAAAAGATACATCCACATTTGTAAAATTTCCATTTCTAATTAAATAAGCATCTTCTATATATAAAGATATTTTTGCATTAAATCAGAATATTGACCAAATATAGGGGCATAGTGGACTATTTTTCCCCTAAATGCCTATTTCTGTATTTTAGATAACATAGAATTTTCAGGATGCCTGGGTGACTCAGTAGGTTAAGTGTCTGCCTTCAGCTCAGGTCATGATCCCCGCATCAGGCTCGTTGCTCAGCAGGGAGCCTGCTTCTCCCTCTGCCTGCCACTCCCCCTGCTTGTGTGCCTACTCGGGCTCTCTCTCTCTTTGATAAATAAATAAAATTTTTAAAATAAATAAACAAACAAATAAATAAATTAGAATTTCCCAGTGTTCATTAAAAAAAATTACACAATTTTTTTTCATCACCTAAATGGGAATCATCCACTTGAAAACTAACTCTTGTGTTTAACATATAATGTATTTCTTTAGATTTGATCACATGAAAATTTTGTACTCTTTCACTTTTTACACCTAAGAGAAAGTATATTGGAGGATTACTTTCCTATGTAGTATCTAAATTTTTTAATTCATTATTTTATTTTATTTTATTTTATTTATTTTATTTTATTTTATTTTATTTTTTGGTGGGGGTGAAGTGAAGTGCAGACAAATTAGTTTGTAGGACCAGTGATGCTAACTAAAACATAAAGACACCTAGTTTTATATGGACTGATGAAATAAAAATATTCTGATATTTTGCAAATTTATATTTGTAACCACTTCTGAGTAGAATATTTGCAAATGCACATTTGTAACCACTTCTTAGTTTTTCAATGAAACAAGGAGCTGGTTATTTATTTTTAAAGAAATCACTTCTTATATGCATTGCAGCTTGAGAGTATTTGCATCACTCTTTCTTATGCATCATGGTAGGAGATTTTTAAACTATTCTGAAGTCTTAAGTTGCATGGAGGAAATTCTGGCAGTCTGGGTTTCAAATCTGGCTATGCTACAGCTGAGATATGAAGCAACTTCTTTTCTCTGATTCCCAGTCTCCTTGACTACAAAATGTGACATCAACTTCAAAAACGTCACATGATGATTAACTTAAAATACTTTGATAAGATGCCTAGAACAGTGTAGTTACTGAACAAATGCTACATTAATTGGAATAATCAAACTGCTTCAGTAAATGTGATATTCACTCTTTGTAGAAAAATCCATTCTATTGACTAAGTTATTCCTTGAGTTATAATTCTTCCAGAGTATCCTTGCTATTTATTTTCTTCTAGCTATAGATTATATGAACTTAATTCTTTTTCTTTTAACCTACTTGACTTTGAAGAATTTACCCTCATATTTGACAGTGTACTAATTTCCATGTGGGAAATATGCTTAGAGATCCTCATTCCATATTTTATTCTATTATATACCATGATGTGTTCAATATCTAGTTTTCCTAATTTTCCCCAAAATTTTTTTTCATGGAAAAAATAATTTGTATATTTCTATGTGCTTGTTCTGACCTGAAGCTAAGAAAAGAAAAGTTACATGGAAAAATTAAAAAGGACGGAGAGAAAAACTCTCTCTCCTTGATTCATTTTCAGTTTTTGCATACTTTATTATTGTGCCTCCCTGACAACACAAGTAGAAGATCTAAAACATAAAAGTGTTTTAATGTCTCAACTACTTTTCAATAGCCCATGCCAATAATTATTTTGTAGAAATTTAGGTAAACATCAATCTTAAATTATTTTATTCCTGTGAAGTAATTGTGATGTTATCTTCCATTATATTGTATTTGATTACAATTGATCAAGAAGTCTTTTTCAAACAACTACTGTCTGTAGAACTCTCCACTAAGCCTTCTTTTGAGTATAATTTTCAAAGATTTCATTTCCTCTCCAAGGGAATCAAGTTGGTAAGAAAGTACCACATATACCAATTAACAGAGAAGCATATAGGATATATAAAGATTTGATCATTGACTAGTATTGACTGAAGAAATTTAAAGAAGGTATAAAATGTTAAATCTGAGTATGTAAAGTAGGGAGGCAATGGACTCTGGTTACTTAAAATAATCAAATATGCATTGAGCAAAGACTATACCCAGGCATTTTTCTCTCATCTTTGTAACGATAGTTTATTAGAGAAAAAAAATAGATATCCTGGTTTGATGAGCTTATTCCTTTTAGCCAAGTCTTTTCAAATCCTTTAAATATTGAAACAGTCATTGTTCTGGGACTTGAAAATAATTTATTGTGTGTGCAGTCTGCCTAGAGATCCACATGTTTTGTAATCAAGAATGTTCTCCTTGAAGGTAAGGGAATGGGATTGATTGGTTAGGTCACACTGGTATGTAGTTTAAAGCTTATTCAGTGACAAACTCAAACTTGAAAAATGTCAAGCAATATATAGAATTAACCAGGGACCACAAATTTTTTACTGTCAAGGGCCAGATAGAATATATTTTAGGTTTGTAGCTCATGGAACTCCACAACTACTTGTCTCTGCCATTGTAGCATGGAACTAGTCATAAACAACACATAAATGAATGAGTATGGCTGTATTCCAATAATACTTAATTTATTATTTACTTAAAATACTGCGGTAGGTCAGATTTGATCCTTGGGTCAACATTATTAATCCTTGGCGTAGACATATAATATGCCAATAAACTTTATGCATATAAATAATTATCGTGCTCTTTTTTTAAAGATTTTATTTATTTATTTGAGAGAGAGAGAGATCACAAGTAGGCAGAGAGGCAGGCAGAGAGAGCGGGGGAAGTAGGCTTCCCAATGAGTAGAGAGCCCGATGCAGGGCTCAATCCCAGGACCCTGAGATCATGACCTGAGCCGAAGGCAGAGGCTTAACCCACTGAGCCACCCGGGCACTCCAGAATTACTGTGCTCTTCTAAATTTTAACTTCTTACTGTGTACCATGTATCTTAAAGGAATATGCCAATAACTTCTGTGTATCTATTGTGTTCCAAGCATTTGTGTTAGAGTCTTTATCATTATAACATCCCTTTACAACAGATTGTGTCCTTAAATGTTATAGCCGGCATCCAAGATTATCACCAGTGTGTTCTTGTCTCACTGTATTCAGACCCTTAAGTGATTCCATATTGAATTAGGACTAAGTTGTAATAGGATATTGTAGAAATGATGTTTATAATATCTGTGGGTAGGTCACTTTTAAAATGGTGGTTTCCACCGTGCATTCTCCTGGACCAGTTGTTGTGAGAGAAACCAGCTGCCATGTCATGAACCCTGTGGAGAAGTCTACATGGTGAGAAACTGAGGCCACTTATCAACAACATATTAATTTGTACACTGTGCGAGTGAGCTGACTTGGAAGCAGATCCTCAAGCTACAGTCTAGCCTTTAGATGCCTAAAGCCCTGACCAACTCTTGACTTCAATTTCTTGAGAGACCTTGAGCCAGAACCACTTAAGTGAGATATTCTCTGATTCCTGATATAAAGAAACCATGTAAGATTTGCTTTAAATTGTTAAGCTTCCCAACCCCCAGCAATGATAACTAAAACATAATGGTATAGATGAAAGAATAGCAAGCTTTTTCTGTAACAGGGCGGAGTTTAAGTATTTCAGGTTTTCCAGTCTCTATGGTCTCTATTGTACCTACTCAACTCCGCTAGTGTGATGCAAAAGCACCCACAGGCATTATACAAGGAATTAGGCATGGATGTTTTAATAAAACTTGACTTACAGAAATAGAGAGTGGGTTCAATCTGGCTTATATGCCAGAGTATTCTGATCCTTGTTAGAGTGAACCAAAAAAAAACAAAACAAACAAAACCAAAACAATATCTGAAAGGTTGAGTAACATCTTCACAAAATAGTAATCAGCTTACTTATGTGATGATCATCAAAGCAGAAATCTTTTTTAAAAAGACCTTATTTATTTATTTATTTATTGGAGAGAGAGGGAGAGAAAGCCTGCGTGCAAGCAGTGAGAGGGGCAAAGAGGAAGGGAGAGAGAATCTCAAGCAGAGTCTGTGCTGAGATCAATGTGGGGCTCGATCTTATGACCCTGAGATCATGACCTGAGCTGAAACCAGAGTGGGATGCTTAATCGACTAAGTCATCCAGGTACTCCTGTTTTGTAGATTTTTTTAACTGAAAATATTTATTAATGGGAATAGTTAAGTACTTGAGACAAAGGATGAAGCTTTTGAAATTTTTTTGCAGATTTTGACACAAAAAAAATTTTGAATTTGAACCTAAGAGATTAAGGTTGTAACCTTTACTGATGCATTCCCTTTTAAGATGTAAATGGGTGGTCTGTGCATACAGATGACCAGTTAGTTTCTGTGTCTGCCTCCATCTACCTCAAATTTACACCACTTCATTTTCTTTTGATACATATATGCCTTTCCTAGATTTTGTCCTATATATTTCAAAAAATAAAAATATAACAAGGTGGCATCATGACTCATGTGAAACAGAAGGTTTCAATCAACTTGTCCAAATCAATGAACAATTTCTTTGCTTGAAGTACTGCCAAGACTTGATCAAATCTCAATTTCAGTGTATTTTAAGATAGTCAAGGGTGATGGGTTATTCCAGAATTTTGTCATGACAAACAATGGTAGAATTATTAAACAAATCACTAGAAGGATATTACATAATTTTAGTGATTAATGATGACTATTACAAAATATTATTTCACTGAATGATGCAGTTTGCCATTCAAATGCTTTGACTGCTATGAATCAAATAGGCCTTTTTTAGTGATTTTACGCATGCAGCTTTAAGGTGAGTTCCTTATTTTAATGAAAGATTCATTGCTTTAAAATGTGGAGAAAGGTGAATTATAGGAGAGTTTGACAAAATGAAGGCAGCTTAGGCTTTTGACCTTTGTGGGAACCTTCCTACAATAAATTCCTAGACGTAGGACAATAGATAAATAATCTTGGTTGAATTTCCTGAATTTATATTTAGGAGTATTTAGACTTAGAATATGTAAATAACTTACTTAAGGTGAAAAATGAATATCTGTCAAAACGAAGACTAAATACTGAGATTTCCACTCATCTACTATTTTTGTTATGTCATGCAGCTTTATTTTTTTATTTTTATTTTTTTAAGATTTATTTATTTATTTTGGAGTGAGAGAAAGAGAGCGAGCAGGGGAAGGGGGCAGAGTGAGAGAGAGAAAAGCAGACCCCCCACTGAGTGGGGAGGCTGACATGGGGTTAATCCCATGACCCTGAGATCATGACCTGAGCTGAAATCAAGAGTCGGACACTTAATCAACTGAGCCGCCCAAGTGTCCCTATGATGCAGCTTTAAATACAAAATTAGCACAAAATAATAAAAGGCATCTCATGCTGCAGTGGGTGCTGCCATTCAGCTTATAACTTATCACTTTCCAATCTGTACAAGATAACTTTCATGATCATAAGAATCATGGAAAAATTAAATTGAGTCTTATAGTCAACTAATTGAATGTTAGGCAATGTCATTCACATATATATCTGATGTTCATGATGATGAAAGTTCATTCACCTGTGATTCAGAAACACTCGTATCTTATTTAGCTTCAATTCCACCAATTTCACACAATTTGCTGTGTGACTCTGATCAAACTGTCTTTGAATATCAGTATCAAAGTTTATACAAGAATCAAGGTTGGTACTCTATTCATAGCTAATAACAGGATAAGCATTCTTCAAAGCCATTACCACCATGGAGTCAATGATGTATGGAAATAATTAAACATTGTAAAGTTACCTCTCATGGTCAAGGGAGCATTTTACATAGTGCTTTGAATATTATTCAACCTTTCTATGGTAAAGCATGACCTAATACACTACACCAAAGTTTATTTCACATTTGTAAAAATTCCCCTATAACATTTTTTAGTAGTTTATTTTCTTTTCCATCACACCATATACTTCTTGAGGAATTGTGTTTAATTTCTTTCCTACTGCATTATCCTTAGGACACTAATGGGGGCATAAAAAAACCTTAATAAACATATTTTTATGAACCAGAAGAGCTTACTGAAGAATGAGTTCTACCTGAGTCTTACCCACAAAATAATCAAAACACCAAGTTTATTTATCTAACAGTCTACCTATTATCTATCTATCCACATACAGCTAATTTTCCTATGCATTTTTTAATTGTTTAAGATTTATTTATTTATTTTAGAGAGAGAGAGCAAGTGCAAGTGTGTGGGACAGGGGGAGGGGCAGAGTGAGAGGGAAAGAGAACCTCAAGCAGACTCTGCACTGAGCAGTGAGCCTTCTATGGGGTTTGATCTCATGACCCTGAGATCACAACCTGTTCTGAAATCAAGAATCGGACACTTAGCTGGCTACGCCACCCAGGTACCCCTTTCCTAGGCATTTTAAACTCTACTGGAAAATTTCCAGAGGAAAGGAGACTGTCTAGGACTATAGACTGTCTGAAAAGAGTGAGTGTCCATGTATGCTTATTGCTGTGGTTGCAACTCTTACAAAGGACTTTGCAACATGTTCTCTGCGTCAGTAGATGGTTGATCTTCAGATAGTTTATATAAGGATTACTATGAATTTCTCCATTGCTTATCTTCTTTATAGCTAGATAATACCCATGCACCCCATTCTCTTTTATATTTAATACATTAGTAATCATGCATATTATGTGAAAGTCTTTTTAAAGTGTAACTTACTGAATGCATGCCTAAGAGATAATGAGAGCAGAGAAGGTAAGGGTCAAGATAATAGAAGAGTAGGAGGAGGAAGAGTGGGGAAGGAGGAGGGTGATGAAGGAGAAAGAGGAAGAGGAGGAGGAGGAAAAGAAGAAAATGGGGTGGTGATTATTCTTTTGTTATTTTTCTGCCTCTGGTAATGAGGACAAGGAACAGAGTTGAGGATAGATGCTCATATTAAATAAATTAATAAATTAGTAAAGCAGAATTTATGTGTCCTAGATTTACTGTTAATACATCATTAGAATAAAAAAGAATGTTACTACCTAAATCCTATATGTTAAGTCTAGTTAGTAGATTTCATATATATATATATATATATTTACACAGATGAAGTTAACTGTTGCATATAGCTGGGCCTCTTTCCCCACCTGGCTCTGTATTAGGTATACTAAACATTTAATATTTATTTTATATTTATTTCACTCATTTGATGTCTGACTTTGTCTTTGGTCACTTATTTTCTAAACTAGTGAAGAAATCACAAAATGCATTTAAAAATTTATTTAAAGTTCTGAATAAAATGCCATGTCATTGTAAATCATTTCCCCAAATCTTTGGAGAGTATACATACAGTTTTCTTCTTTGTTCCCCTTGTGATAGACAATTAGACACATCAAAGAATTTATCAGTAACTTCTCCGATGGTTCAGACACCTTGAAATCAGAGCTTCCATGTAAAATGGATCAGTTTCAACTGCTCCGTGACATATTGTGAAAATGGTATTAATATTCAATGACTTTTAAAGAGCTGTCTAAAACCTCACTAATTTATTCGGATAACTAAGTTAAACAGTGCCAGAAAATACGTATTTATAAATTATTTTCTTTCAATGTGTTGTTTTCCTTATTTTTCTGACTTTTATATTTATACATAGCTGCTTTATCTTTCATGTTACTACGTATGAAAATGAATATTTGATGTTGTGAAGTCCTATTATTGCTAATAGAGTCATTTTGTCTTTAGATTTTATTGACGATATTAAAAAAATAAATATGACCATAAAATCTTAACAGTTGCCAGAAAAGGGAAGCATGTATTTCAAAATCTCTAATTCCTGAACATAACAACTGGCACTTCCATGCCCTCCAAGTTCATTACATCCTTCCCTCCCTTCTAAAAGAGGCTAGATTGCTCTCTTAACAACTCCATTTCACTCAAGTAATTGACCACTTTTCATTTTCTTTTTTTATCCCGGGCTGACTTGGTTGCACAATCTTTTACTTAGCTTGAGCTTTCTAGAATTAAGGTCATTCTGGAAACTAATTGTAGTACATCAGACTTACCAATTAGGCTACTGAAGTTATCTACTGCAAGTGGATTTATGGGTGTCAGTATCATGTCCATAAGATGCTTACAAACTCAAACCATTCTAAGGAAGAAAAATAGATTCTAGAAAATATTGTGCTTTTTTATTAGAAATAGTTCTGCATTATTGGTTTGCCACTTCTTGGGTATGTGGCCATCAAAGGGTTGTTCATCCCTCCTTCCGGCACCTACTGCCAATTTGCATTTGGATACTGAAATAGGTTATTTAGATATTTGGTTCACATTGGGTGGAAAGATCGATCTGCACTTTAGTCATCTACTTAAAACCTTACCTGAGATTGAGTGGATTAGTTTTTTCGGTCACAAAAAAAGTATCCCTTTGAGTACTGGAGACCTAAATTCTACTTCCAGTGTAATTATGTTATAGTTATATATTGGCAATTCATTTAACCAATCTAATTTCCCCATATATTTATCAATCTATAACTTCTACCAAATTGAGTTTAAAATGATATGAGTGAAAGGGTTTTTTTTTTTCCCCAAGATTTTATTTTTAAGTAATCTCTACACCCATCGTGGGGCTTGAACTCAAAATCCTGAGATCAAGAGTTGCATGCTATACTGACTGAGCCAGCCAGGCGTCCCAGTGAAAGTATTTTTAAGGGCATTGTTCAACTGTTAAATCTTTTTGCTATTATAGTATTATCTTAATTTCTTATTTTATCTTAAATTATCTTAATTTCATGGCATAATAAAAAAAGTGATCTCATATATCATTCTTCCACAGTAAGTTTAGCCAATCAATAATCAAGGGCAAAAACAAACAAAAAGACCCTTAAAATAATAATATAATATTTAAAACATTCACACTCTTCTTGTGATTGATGAACAAATCTAAAAGTTTCATGATTCTTAAGGGTCACTGTTATGATTAGCAACATTATTGACATTGGAAAACAGCTGTGGCGAAATTAAAAGTTGTCGCCAAAGATGGCCACATAAATAACTTCGGTCTCTCAAGGTGGCATTGAATTTTGGTTAATTCACCTTATTAAGAGAATAATTGCTCTCCAGTGTAATTTGCATACCCTCTACAACATGACCCGAGCCTTTGAAAAGATTAAGTTAGAACTGAGCTGATGCTGTATTATTGCCAATCATAAAAAAAGGAAGATTTTTGCCTATCAAAATACTAGAGATGATTTAAAACTTATCATCCAAATAGACTCAAGTTCATATAAATCTGAATTATATATCACTAAAAATGAATGCAGATAACATTATTGACCAAAGAATCAAATCCTTATAACTATTAGTCAAGCCATTCTTCCAGTAGGAAGTACCCATACTAGAAGTGTCCTCAGACATTTGCAAAGCACAGATTCAGAGCCTTAGCAGAGTTTGAACAGGAGGGGTGGTGGCATATAAAATAAATGTTTGATATTAGGCAATGATGGTATAAGAATATTTTTACATACGTAAGTATATGTAAACACTTATTTTTTACAGACATCTATTTTAGTGATTCAGAGGATTCTTATTTTCTTCTAGTTTTCTGACAGTATCTCATGGACCGGAGATCTCTGGATAGGTGAAATATTGCTATAATAGGACATCTCATTTAAAACTAGCTGGTTACACTTCTAGAGAGTTATGATAGAGAAAACAGTAATAAATTGCTTGTGTAGAGTACTAAAATACCTCAATATGATTTCCTAAATAGTTTTCTTCCAACTTGCTGGAAGGGGGATTACTTACAAAGCTGGATAAAATCAGTTCAGAGTGAATCTCCAATAGTTTACTGACATGAGCCATTACCAAGTAGCCCCAACTATTAGTAAGCTAAGCTCAGTTACATTTCCTCTTATATTACCTTTGAATTGTTCTTGAAACATTGCTTATTCTCTGGACAGCATTGCCAATACAGTTTAGCTAAGTGTGAGGCCTGCCTGTCAGCGTCCTAGCTCAGTTTTGCTAACCGTTTGGAGAATAATTACTCCCCAGAGGTTATAGCATGCCCTGTGCAGTATGTGCTGAGCAGTGTGACAAGGAATTCTGATAGATCCAAGCCTGGTCTCCTGCCAACTCCAACAGTATAGGAGGATTCTTGGATCTTAAAATACTTTAGGCACACAAAGCCAAACAAGGTCTTCTGGATACTTTCCTTTGATTTTAGTTTTTAAAATCAGTGGGTTCCTTGAACATCATAGTTTACTTTACAACAGAGAACTGAAAAATATCACCCCAAATTTATTCTTTTCCGTTTTCCTGGGTACAGCAGGCTACTGGAGCTAAGGGATTTTGAGTTGCAGCTGTCCTATTGCATTAAATTGGGCCATTTTGCCAAATAGGATACAATTGATGCAACTTAATATGACACACCAGATAGGGATTTCTGCCTTTGAACTGTCAACATTTAACCTTTTGTAGCATACAAACAGATAAAATAAACTAACCAAAGCTTTTGAAAAACACAACAATAAAATGCATATTCTCTTTGAAAATATATAGCTAAAGAATACAATACAGGACGAAATATTTGACTTTTTGGTTGATGTATGGATATGCTATTTTTTTTAACAGTCTCGAAAATTCAATATTCATTTACAATATTGAAATATCACATAGATTTGTATGGAGAAATACATAAGCTTTATGAAATTATTAT
This sequence comes from Potos flavus, assembly GCA_028534135.1. Taxonomy (NCBI): domain Eukaryota; kingdom Metazoa; phylum Chordata; class Mammalia; order Carnivora; family Procyonidae; genus Potos; species Potos flavus. The sequence continues at coordinate 77,382,609 of CM052884.1, read as the reverse complement.
AATTGATAATATTTTAGTGTTGCATTGCTTCAAGTTAGCTAAATAAAATACCTTTCAGGAATGATACTATATATTCATCATGGAGAAGGAAATTGTGTGACAAAAGAGGAAAAAAGGATCCTATTTTTTTAATTGTCTTTTAGAATCTTTTTTTAAAGATTTATTTATTTATTTATTTGACAGAGAGAGAGAGAGAGAGCACAAGCAGAGGGAACAGCAGAGGGAGAGGGAGAAGAAGGCCCCCTGCCGAGCAGGGAGTCTGAAGTTGGGTTCCATCCCAGGACTCTGGGATCATGACCTCATCTGCTTACCCAACTGAGCCACCCAGGAGCCCCTATCTTTCAGACTCTTAATGAAGTTTTATACAAAGTAAAAGTGAACACCTATATTAATATCTTTCCCCATGAGCCTAATACTTAATAAAACAAAGTAGGATGTAATTTTAAAATAGTATAAAATACTAGTAAAATAGAAATAAATATTTGATTCCAGAAATCTTTAGCACATTATTGGAAATTAATTGGTATACCATTCATATGCCACATGTTAATAAAGTTAGGTAACTGGAAACGATCATTTTAAAATTATTTTTTTCAAAAGATTAAATTTTAGGTGTATAAGGGGTCAAGTAAGAGTCACTTATTTAACAAAATTTTATTAAGCTTTTACTTAACATAACACTGCTATATGCCCAGAGATGACAGCATGGCAGTGGGTAAAATGTCCCTGCTCTTCATCTGCCTTTGGCTCAGGTCATGATCTCAGGGTCCTGGGATGGAGCCAACAGCCGTAGGGCTCCTTGCTCAGCAGGGAGTTTCCCTCTCCCTCTCCCTCCAACCTTACCCACTGGGCTCAAACTCTCTCTCTCTCTCTCTCTCTAATAAATAAATAAAATCTTAAAAAAAATAAAAATAAAAAAAATAAAAGTCCCTGCTCTTACCTACTCTTCTATTCACAAGATTGCTTATGGATATTCCCAACCAATTTCCTCTATAAAATTAGACAGTTTTCTACTCCTATGCTACTTCTCCAACTGCATTAAGTGATGAAGGGCATTTTATAGTGGAGTATGTTTTCTAATCCAGGATGATATGACTTCTCATGTTTTGTTTGCATATTTGTCAAATAATTGATTCTTTGGATATCTATATAGCGGCCATAACTACAAGAACACCTTATTACTTAGGGGACAGGAACAAATCATAGAGTCGCTTTTAGAAAATCTAATCAAAACCTAAATAATAACCCATATTCCAAGCAATTAAAATTTTCTTTGTTTGCTTTTACTACCATAAATAGTATACAGATTATTGTCATTTTGACTTCATGCTCTTCCCACTACTTACTCTTTCCATGAATAATATAGTTGCCAATATGTTTTCACTTTGCATTATTTTTCAACAAAAGGGATAGAAAAGACTTTTGTTTCAATTTTTTAAGTCTCAAAGCTATTTGTTTAACTTATATCTTAAGGAAAGTTGATTAAAGGGAAGAAGGAGGGTATTAATAAATTGATTCAAAATAATTTATTCAATACATAGTTGTCAGAAATATACCATGGCCTCATTAAATATTATAATAGATTCCAGAAAAGTTGATCAGATGAGAAATTGATGGGAAATAGTCATCAAAAAGGAAAAAATAAAAGTGAAAAACAATAAGAAAGTCACCTGGAAATGGAGTTAATTATCAAAGACAAGGGAACTAACTTTGGTTTAGGGGAGGTTAGGGAGAGTTACTTAAAAGAAAATCACATGATGAACAAAAGATGCGTTCATAATAGAATGGCCTTAGATTTTCAATAGAAGTGAATAAAGAGAGCCTGAACTTTAGGAAAATTCTTAAGTACTACAGGCAAATTTACTTCCTTCTGAAGTTGTCATAATAAATTTAAGTAACTAACAACATGTGTTTGGGCCAACATTGTCTAGTTTGACTGATGTCATCACTGCAGAGACGAATATAATTGAAGTCTCAGTGTGCATTTATAAATTTAAGTACAAATCCTGCTGCTGCAACAGAAGCCAAATTAACATGTTTAATTGTTTAAAAAATAAGAGTTCATTCCTTCTTCTAAAAAGCAGTCCACGCATAAATAGTCCCAGCTCATAGAATGGCTCCAAATGTCAAGAATCCAGGCTCTTCGTATTTTTTTGATATTATATCATTAATACTTCACTCAGGAGCTTAAAATGCTGCTCAAGCTCTTACCATTATATCTTACTTGATAACAATATGAGCCTCTAAAAATCTACCACTGAATTTCAAAAGTATGTGAGCTAATACATTTCCTTTACTGAATTGGATTATTTTTAGTTGTGTTTCTTTTATTTGCAGTCGAAAGAATTCTAACTCGTTTAGGCTCTGAATCACCTAGAAGGTAATTTTATTTATTTATTTGTTTGACAGAGAGAAAGAGATCACAAGTAGGCAGAGTGGCAGGCAGAGAGAATGGGGGAAGCAGGCTCCCTGCTGAGCAGAGAACCCAATGCGGGGCTCGATCACCAGGACCCTGAGATCCTGGCCTGAGCTGAAGGCAGAGGCTTTAACCCACTGAGCCACCCGGCGCCCTAGAAGGTAATTTCTAAGCTTCTAACTCTGGAACATTAGGGCCTTTCATAATCCGACCACAGCCAAGCCCTCTAGCCTGATTGCTCCACTACCCTGCCGTGTACTTAGTATTACAGTGACACAACAAATTATCCACAATTTCCCACACATCTCACTTTCCTACTCATCTTCCTTTCTGTTTCAGCTCCTTTCCCACACTTGGAACGGCCAGTTCTCCACACCTGTTTTTAACTCTCCCAATCATTATCCAAGACTGAGCTCAGAAATCACTTCTTTCATTATCTTTGCCTGGTCTCCTGGTAGGCAGAGTACCCTTACTCTCTTTTCTCAATAACAACCGAAAAGTATCTCAATCATTGCATTTACTAAAGTGCACTATAATTATTTATTTTGTGACTCTAGATTGTGTGCTACAATGAGTGGTATTCACTGTTTTCCCCCCCTTCAAAATATGTTCTGACCCAAAGTAGAAGTTTAATATCAATTGTTAAAAAATGAATAGATAATGATAAAATCGGGATTAAAACTGTAAATTGCATGACCCTCTCTGCTAGATTTGGTTTTGGAAAAAAAAAAATATTGGGCTGGGAAGAAAACACCAGAATTGAATTTGACTTTGCAACTTACTAGTTGTTTTTTTTTTTTTCCGCTCAGCGCATTCTGTCCTTTGTGCTGATGTTTTCATAAGAGGATGTTTTTCTATGGAAATTAGCACTCTTGGCTTCTCTTTCTGCTTCTTACTCATTCCTCCTCACATATGAGAAGGTGACTAATATAATGGGTGAAGCTGGAAGGATGGCCAACAGCCAGTGAAGAAATGAGACCCGAAGTCCAAAAGCTGACAGTGAACTGAATTCTGCCAACAACCACATGTGCTTAGAAGCAGACCTTGAAAGTTGAGATTTTAAATGGGAAAAAAAAGTTGTTTATCTGAATTTTAAATGTAGCTCATACCTTATATTTTATCTGGCAGCCCTACCCTAAGACAAAGGATGAAGATAAGCCCTGACTGAACTCCTGACTCAAGGCAAATATTAGATAATAAATGTGTGTTATTTTAAAACACTACCTTGTGGAGTAAACTGTTATGCAGTAATAAAGAGAAAACCAATATACCATCTTGTTAAATTTAGTCCATTTTCCAAGAAATCAAATTTATTTGGATCTTGAGTTTACTGTACTATATACTCTTCCCAATTTCTTGTTCAAAAATCCATTTCCTATCTTCATCAGGTTAGTTAAAAATAATTTATTAGGAAATAGTTGACAGTAGACACGTCAGTAGAGAACTCTATTTCTGTTGACACAAATTAATTACATGAGCATAGTTGTGTTACTGTGATTAATCAGTTAAATATGTATATAATTTATTTTTTGTCTTCTCCAAATATCTACAATTTTTATAGAGTAAATCAAAAGAGCACTTGCATAATTGTTGCTGGAGTCCAGTTATATTTTATCTAGTTGACCTACTTATTATCACCATCAAGGATGATTTGTTTGACTTGTTCTTAATAGATTATGTTCTTTGGATCACTGTTCCTTCCTTGAGATGCTCACGGACATGAGGTGAATACAAAACCAAACTAGAATTTTGCCTCTTTTGACTAAGGTCATCAATCTATATAGATTCAAAATAAGACTAGTGGCCCTATGTGTCAATATCTCAGATATTTTCAACCCTCCACGAACATCATTAGTAGAGGTTTAGTGATATTATTTACTGCTTATTTTTCTTATCTAGTACCAAATTCCATTCCTTTTAGAAAATGCCCAGTGAGGGGAGAGCTGGTTCAACAGAAAACATTGCATCATTTTTAGCTTCATGACCTTCCCAGGACTTTGGTAATTTTTACTCAAGTAAGTTTAGGATTTGCTTATCTTTATCTATTGGATTTTAATTTTATCACTGTTCTTCACAATGCCTTTTTTTTTTTCCTGGCAAAAGAGAAAACTTTCTTCTAATTATTTCTCCATCAGATACTTTCTGACAAAATATGTTCTACCCTCCCCTGAAGGGTTCAAAGAATAGAAAACGGTTCCAACCATAAAGCCAAATACATTAGAATTATGATTCATATGCTATAAATCATTTAATTCATGAATCATTAACTAACTGAACTGCATCATGAAATATATTTTTCTGCAATGAAGTTGGAAAATTTTACTTATGCATTAATCAGATGTTAAATTACATGTAAAAGAAAACTAATCTCTGATAGCATTTGAGGGATAAGCCAAGCAATAGTAAAATGAGCAAATTACTCTGGTACACATTTCCATGAATATTTCTAGAAGTAGTATGTGATTCTCAAGTATCAGGGTCCACAACAGATTCAAGGACAAGAATTAAAATCCAGACTCCAGGCCCCAATCCAGATATTTTTTTTACTCAGGTGGTCTGAATAATGACCCAGACATATGGATTTTTAATCAAGAATTAATAGTGATTCAAATGCTTATTCTCACTTTGAGGAAAAAAATGGTACCTCCTTCACACTTCTCATAATTTTTCAGGAAAAAAACCCAGATTTTATGAGAGATGCAGCTTTTGTTATATTCTTGTGTATCCAATAAAAAGAAAGCCAAGGAAGGAATACACCAGGGGTTTCAGAGTAGCTTAATAAATGATTCATTTGAATAAACCTGACAGCAAGGCTCACCCTTACAGGCTTTGGGGTTCTGACCCTTTTATTCTTCCATATGCTTTGCAGAAATAATAGAATAAAAAAATAGTTGCCTTTATTCTGACAACTTTTATATAACCCTTGCCACACTTTAGATCTGGAAGAACACTTGCTCCTTGTAAGGTCTGCACAATCTAACAAATTGCCAAAGAATACTAATGACAAAGACGTGAAGTCCTTTTCCATTTGGAAAGAGCACATTCTGCAGGTGGGGGTCAGTAGAGAGAGACAAAGACTAACTTATTTCATTCACGGATTTATGTTCTCTAGCACCTTACTGCTCTCCTATGACTAAGGAAGTCCACAACACTCTTGCACGAACTGTTACAACAATCTTGCACGAACTGTTACTTTCTCAGTGCTATTTTCAAAACATTCTCATTCCACTTTTTTTTAAAAGATTTTATTTATTTATGTATTTATTTAGAGAGCACAGGCAGGAGGAGGGTCAGAGGGAGAGGGAGAAAGAGAATCTTAAGCAGACTCTCTATTAAGTATTGCTACTGGACTCCCAGTATTCCTCGATCTGCCCTCAACTTTGGTGGATCCAATGACTACATGACTGGCATAACCAGAACCACATCTTTCCATGGCTTTGATCTTCATCCCACTCCATGCCCTATATACATTTCTACTCTGAGGTTCTGAAACTTATCATCCTCTGAGATACTGTACCTGTAGAATTCAGATCCTTCTCTAAAGAGAAATGCTTATCCTGACCATCCTCTTGATGTTACTTATTCTAAAGAACAAAATATGTAACATAATCATAATATCTAAGAAATATCATGAAGAAAACAAAAAGGAGGTGAGCTAGATGAAAGTATAATGTCTCAGGAAATAAGAAATCTCAGTAACTCCAAAGAATAAATACTTCTCATTCAATACTATTGTCATAAAACAATATTCTTGTAATATTTTAAACCTATTAAAATTACTAAAATTTTAGTTTTATGGTAAAGCATCGGGGATATGGTACACTCATTGAAAAGAATATGTATTCTGTAGTTGTCCATTATAGATGTC
>CM052884.1:77299450-77376225 GCA_028534135.1 Potos flavus | reverse complement strand
TCATGATCTCAGGGTCCTGGGATCGAGCCCCGCATCGGGTTCTCTGCTCATCAGGGAACCTGCTTCCCCCTCTTTCTCTGCCTGCCTCTCTGCCTACTTGTGATCTCTCTCTGTCAAATAAATAAATAAAATCTTAAAAAAAAAAAGAATCTCTAAAAAAAAAAATTCCCCTCCTTCAAGAGTTTTCCTTTCAAGTTTGCTTAGAAGCTAATATAACTAGATTGAAAGTCAAGAGCTTTTTGTTTTCCCAAGACAGTAGTGAAATCTCTAGTAGATCCTTATTCTTTACAATCAAGGTCAGAAATAAAAAAGAATAATCTTCAAGACAGATAGTTATTACAGCCCTTCGTAATTATTAAGCAATTACTATGCTCCAAGAACTATACTAATTCTTTTATATGATTTAACTTATTTTCTCAAACTTCCAGCTACCTACTCAATACTTTCACATAAAGTTCTCACTGATATCTCAAACTTTATATACTTGAACTACAGCTTTTGAATTCTATCACCAAATTTTCCTCCCTTGTCCTTAAATTCTCATATCATTAAATGATTTCACAATTGATCAATTATTTATAGAATTACTCTAAAAGGTCAACAATCTTTTCCCAATAACTGTTAGAATATGTACAGACAAAATTTTCAGTAAGGATATAAACGATTTAAACTTCAGTCTCACCAATGCACTAATTCACAAAACAAGCACATAATTATTACATGCAACAACAAGCATGTATCTTACAGATATTTTGCAGCATAAATTCAGCTTTACTTGAAAATTGTATAATGTATAATTCTTCTTTTCTGAAATTCCAGAACAGGCAAAACTAATCTATGGTGGCTGAAATCAGAAGAGTCATTGTTTTCCCACAGAGGAGGTACTGACTGGAAAAGATAACAAGGAAATGTTCTGGATTGAAAGATGGGTTCTATATTAGGTTTCTTGGTGAAAGTCACAGGTAGCTTAGTTTTTTAAACTCAACTTACTCTGCATTTAAAAACAGAACTATGTAAGGTGGAAATGCCTTTTCAAAAAGAACGTTTGAGGTTTACTTTTACTGTACTACTTCTTACGAACTTATATCATTAGCAAAAGGCAAGTTTCTCCTCTGTTAGAGCACAGCAGTTCTTTCTAAATAATCGACTGACTTTCCTTCTTAATTTATGTTGACCTTTCGATAGACAAACATATTTTTCTTCTTTTAGCTTACATTAAATCCACCCTATTTTCTGAGAAACCTATTATGTGACACTCACTGTTAGGTACCAGTAGTTTGGATACGAATTAGACAATTTCACTGTTTACAAAGAGTTGATAGTCAAGAAGAAAATAGGTATGCTACTAGTAAGTGGAAACAAAAATTATCTGTGAAACAAAGGACCACTAACCTTATCTAACTCTGTTAGACATTGCTAATAACTACAGAAGCAATAATGAATCTGAGATACAATTATGTCCCTGGCAATGATTATTTCTATTTGTTACTTTGAGGATGTAACTTTTAGTAAAGATAGAATTCTATAATCAGAAAGACTATCTACCTGGGTTAACTGTATCTTCCTATAAAATCAGACAGTCTATGGTTAATTTTGGATAAATGAGTTGTCAAGAACTATGAAGGATCTTGCCAGTTTAATAGTTATGCTGACACAGTTTCTTGTTTGGTAGAAGACAAGCAAATCCTACATCAGAGCCAAAGGAATATAGCAGAAGTAGCTCATAGGAGTAGCATTAAACAGTGTCAGCATTTTCCTGTCCTGGTCCCCTGAGCTATAGTTCCTACAGGACAACATAAATGTGACACACAAACACACTGAGAGGAAACCTGGGCACAGGAAATTGGAATCTTATACAACAGTCAGTAAGCACACCTACCCTGTGCTCCACGGTGAAAGAAAAATGATGTTTAGAATACTGGATATTAAGTTAGTATAGTTTATATCTGTTTCAGTAGGAGATACTTTCTCTATATCCAAAGTGATCAGTATACACGCAATCTTTGTAAAGACAAAGTAAAACAAAGTCCATAAGGTTTCTGTCCACAAACTGTGCAGAAACACAAAACACTCTTGGAGAATATTCCTCCAACATAAGCTAGACAATGTCCCTGAACTGTTTTAAAAAATGTGGCATGGTATTTAAGTAACTATATTTCAGGATTTCAGAACTGCTCTGACATCTGTCATTGCAGATTATTCTAAGACTATACTTCCTTTTTGGAAAGAGTCAAATGGGTATTTCAAATAATGCTCACTAGCAGGTAACAGTGTACTATTCCCAAATATCATTTGAAAATTTTCCTTAGTATTGTGCTGTTCATCACTGATGATATTCTGGTTTATGAAATGCTATAGGTAGTCAGAAATATAAGAAGATTCTATTTCTGATCTAATTAAGTCTTTCATAAAATGAAAGAGTGAAGGGGCGCCTGGGTGGCTCAGTGGGTTAAAGCCTCTGCCTTCGGCTCAGGTCATGATCTCAGGGTCCTGGGATCGAACCCCGCATCGGGTTCTCTGATCAACAGGGAGCCTGCTTCCCCTTCTCTCTCTGCCTGCCTCTCTGCCTACTTGTGATCTCTCTCTCTGTCAAATAAATAAATAAATAAATAAATCTTTAAAAAAAATGAAAGCATGAAAATAATTAGGGACAGAAAAGTTACTTTGGCAGTACTGCAATATTAATGCAGCAAATGCATTTCAAAATATCTATACTCTACTAGGCCTTTGGAAAGCTATTTTTTTTTTTTTTCAAGTCTGTGATATTTACTGTTGTGTTAACTAGCCCAAGCATTGATAATAACTCTTGGGAACCACATCTCATTTGTCTTTCTTTCTCAGGCTGGAGAGAAGTTCAATTTATCTGATTGACTGGCACCAGTGTACCACTATGTCTTATAGATTCAACTTCAAAGATCTACACTTTATACCTAAAATAGCAGCCTCTCAATTTGCTGTCCAATTTGATATCAAAGCATTTGTACAAGGAGAGGCTATTTGTGAAATGAGGCATGGTGGGATGTTTCTGACTTTGCGTGGTCTTAAGAGAAATTAAACTTGGGGGAACAGATTAAAAGAACAGCAGACAGTCATATTTATAGAATAATTACTACATTAAAGATACTAAATCTCATTTATACTCCCAGCAACTCTCTTTGGTAAATGTCATGACCCTTACTTTATTGGAGTGAGGCTGAAGATTAGAAATTTTAAGAGATTTTTCCAGAATCCTATAATGATCATTGAGTTCAGTCAGCCTACTGATTTTCACTGGAAGGAAAATGAGATCCAAATTTCGGACTAAAATCCTGGACTTATAAAAGCTCAACCAATTAGACTCTTAGGATGGGTTGCCCATATTGTTCTTCACTCCATGCATTAGGATACACATTCACTATTACATCATAGGATTCAAGCAAGTAGCACCATGTTATTATAGCTTGGTAACAGATATGCCATTGGGGGAGTGACCATCATGACCTGCATAAAATGTTAGTTTATGTTCTCATAGTAGAAATAATGAAAAAAGAAAATGGCAGTTACCTGGAAATAGACATCTTTAAATGTAGACCCCCACTAATGAATTACAAAGAAAATATTCTAATCAGATATTATAACTATAATATCATATTTTAAATTACTGATCAGGACCACATGTCTAAAAGCAGAGCCAGTGTCTCCTTTGTCTCATTTCCTTAGGGACAGAAGAAATAAATATTTAACTTGCTAGTCCATATTTTTGTACTCCTCCAGAGGACAGACTCCTGATCTTGACTCTCTATAGGTGGAATATAATATATAACCAAGATATTCATGGCAAATGTGGAGGTTCTGAAAAAACTGACCTGCTTGCAAAGGTTGTCTCTTGAGTTCCATGGATAGGTGAGTCTAAAGGGTGTCACAGGTACAGTTCTGATTCAGGTGTAGTTATTCTCAGAGTGCCTACTTAGATGAGCAAAATCTAACAGCAGTGGAATCAGTCAGAGTCCAAAACCTTGGGTATTAGCAAGTCCTTTGTCTTTCAGCCACAAGGGCAGGGTTTAGGGTAAGGCTTTAGTCCTGGAGTGGATTTAGAATGCTGGTCAGAAGAACCAGTTGGAATAGGCAAGGTTCTAGATTTTGCAACCAGAAGGTCTATGTTTTAGTCCTACCTGCCTAAAATAGCCCTATCATGTTACTTGTACTCTCTATAATTCAGTTTCCTTTTCTAAAAAATGGGCTTATTTTGAGATGAACAGAATGATTTTGAGACAGTTAACATATGGAAGGGTACATAGAACATAGTAAGCTCTATTTGTTTGATATATTAATACTAGTTATTGTTAAGAATTATAACAACACATAATCATAATAATTAATAATAACATTATTATTATATGTTATATATGTTATTGTATTACATCCAATTTTATTTGGATAACTACCTTGGGGACACCTTTCTGAATCTCATTTTGCTTATTCATTAAATATGCTTAGTAGTACTCATCTTTCAAGTTGTGATAAGAATTAGAAGTTATATGAGGCAACTAGCATGGAGTTTGGGCTCAATAGCTTAATGATTATTTCTAAAAAGTAGTTATTAGAACAGATTAAGAATATAGAAATTTAGCAGTTGCCACTGGACAATAACTTGGGTGCTCAGTTTCCTCAATGCCTCACCAAGTTTCAGGTCTCAGGGGGAAAAAAAAACTGATTCCATTTTAAACTGGCACCAATGGAGTTTAGAAAGATTCTGAAAAATTGGAATCACCTATGCTTCAGTCAATATTGGCTCTGGCATTTTGGTTAGGTGCCATTACTCTATCCATCTTGAGAAAGACATGAAGATGAGGCTGGTAAATATTTTGAGCTCAGAATTTCACAGCTAGTCTAAGATGGACAAATATCTTGCTTTGCAAGGGTGAGTATGAAGAAGATACACCTTACTAGGTAATTCTTGGCAAAATATTAAAGTACAACTTAAGTTGTTTTTAATACAATCAAGAATGTACTGTAGTATGCATTGACATGTTAAAATATTACCAAAATAATATAAGGTCCATCAGCTTTGATGCACCTAATATACACTCTTTTTTTTGCATTCTGTGAACTGCAGTGAAAATTTCATATATTAAAAAAAGACATTACACATAAAGGATCTTGCTGCTCCTGGATGTCTTTCATATGTTTATTGAATTGTTAGAAACATGAGCCTTTGGCAACATTTGAATGCACACAGGTCCATAGTATTGAGTTTCTGTAGGGCATCCAGTAGCAATGATTCCTGGGAGTGATTTAGAATGTATTTATCATTCCTTCCATACCATAAGCTACTTATCAAAAGAACTAACCTCTTCTGTAAAGAGAATGAGAATATTAAAAATGAAAACAGATTTCTGATTTCCTGTTCATACTTAAACATTAGAGTTAGTCTGGTCAAAAGAAAGAAAAAATAAATTTCTTTTTGAATAATCTTATTTTCCCCAAATGGTCTACCTACAGATATGACTTTTCCTAGACAAAGACAAAAATTTTAAACTTGTAGCCTTCTATTTCTTTCAGCATTTATTTTTTTAAAGATTTATTTATTTATTTGAGAGAAAGAGAGAGCACACAGAAGGAAAGGGAGAAGCAGACTCCCTGCTGAGCTGGGGGCCTGATGCTGGGCTCCATCCCAGGACCCTGGGATCACGACCCGAGCTGAAGGCAGCTGCTTAATTGACTGACCCAGGTGCCCCTTCTTTCAGCATTTAATTGATGGAAAAAATTGAAATCAGGATAAAAATTGGGTACTTGGTTAAAATTTCAGAATGATCTATACCACCCTTTATGAACCCTCAAATAAACAAACTAGTTAAGCTATATGCAATTGAGCATTTATCTCTGTTGAGTTAAAGTAAAACACTAACAATAAGATGCACTTATGAATCTATTCATTAAACTGAACAGATCATTATTCATCACCTACCATATAACAAAGTCTATTCCAAAAAATGATGAATAAAACAGTCTCCACAAAATAATATATAAAAGATTATGCATTTTTTTAAGATTTTTTTTTTTATTTATTTGATAGAGACAGCGAGAGAGGGAACACAAGCAGGGGGAGTGGGAGAGGGAGAAGCAGGCTTCCCACTGAGCAGGGAGCCCAATGCGGGGCTCGATCCCAGGACCCTGGGACCACGACCTGAGCCGAAGGCAGACGCTTAATGACTGAGCCACCCAGGCGCCCCAGATTATGCATTTTTTAATTCAGAATTGCAAAGTATAAATAGTATGAGAAAAAATATATAAATTTGTGCTTTTATATAGGTAAAGGACACAAACATAGTATATTAAGAACAGCATTAGTTTTGGGGCAGAAACCTGTATTTCAGCTGTGGGACCTTGAGCATGGTTACATGCAGGTATATGATGGGGCAAATCACAGTAAATGGGAGATTTTGAAGATAGAAGCTAAAAATGGAAAAAGTCAGTCAAATGATCCAAATTTTAAGATTGATCATCATAACTGGAATAGCTCTGTAGATGCTGATTTTTATTAGTTGGTACTAATTAAAAATAAAAATAAATTAAAGTGCATTATTATTTCTGCTCCTTCCACTTGTTCTACTTTCCTCCCATTTTCCTCAATCCCAGCGTAAGTAGGGAACTTGTTTTGATGTTCTTCCAGTACAATCTTTGTTGAGGTTCTTAATCTGATATGTCAATCTCACCCAGTTTAACAAACTGGTACTTTCCCAGCTATGGACCATGGTATCCAGTTATTTTAGTCTTGATAAAAGACAACTGTCAAGCTTTAGTTACACCGAATTTAGTAATTTCTCTGTGCTTGCTATTTCTGATTACACAGGTGTTGATTGCTTATTTATTTTCTATTGATGGAACTACTTGCCTGCCTTCTGGGAATTCATTCAGTACTCAAAACATATTTGCAGCTCTGCCTGTAAATAGCCACATGCAAAATTCTAAACTGCCAAATTATTATCCAAACTATGGTAAAATCAAATGCTGTTGCCTTTATTCGTGCTGAATTAAACTCATATTGTCCCCAATTCCCATGGATTTGGCCAATTACCCTACAGATGAGTGTAATTAAATTATTTTCTCCAAATGTTAATAATTAATTCAGATATTTATATGTCCTTATTTTCTTAGACACTATTTTAATTTATGTACAGATTCTACATAATTACTTAGTTTTAGTAACGAGAATGATTCAGATAGTCATATGTCAAAGTGACACAATAATATATTTTTTCTTTACTAAGCACATAGTCATTGTTTTCTTGCTATCTGTTAGGTACCAGAGAAAATATAAAATAAACAGTCATTGACGTAAATTAACTTTCAGTTATTTTAAAGACATATTACAGAATTCAGAAATTAAAAGTAAGCACAATAAATTATTTGCTAAAAGTGAGCACAAGATACTAAGGGAAATTGAAGGAGGCTGACGTGGCTTAGCATCCTGGTAGATATTATTACTGAGCAGATATATTTGCTGGATGATTAGATAAATATAGGAAGAAGGAAGTCCAGGTTGAACAAACATCAAGTGAAAAACATGCAGTTATATAGCACGTGTGGCACCTTTGAGCAAACTCAAGTAGTTTGCTTTTACTGGAAAGTTGCATTTACATTTAAGAAAAAGAAAACACGATATATAAAAGGAGTCCTTTTCATGGATGCCAAGAGTTTGTAATTTAATTTGAATTTAACTTGAAACTGATAAGAACTCTAGAGGGTTTTATGCAGAGCAACGTGATGATATATGGGTGAGACTTAGCAAATCTAAGGATGGATTGGAAGGCTAGGGTGGAGGAGTGATGGTGAATCAAAGGCTGGAGACGTATTAGTATAATCCAAGTTAGAAATGAGGAGTGAGGATGTATAATAGTACATCTACTTCTGAAAGCTGTATGACAGTTCTTTGAATGATGAAACAGTTACCACATAACTTGGCAATTCCGCTGCAACTTATATCCTCTAGAAAAATGAAAACATCTCCACACAACAACTTTGACACAAATAATTAGAGCGGCATTAATTATAGTAGCCCAAAGGTGGCAACTACCCAGATGTCCATCAACTAATGAATGGACAAATAAAATATGGGGTATTCATACAATGGAATGTTATCTGACCACTAAAAAAAAATGAAACAAAACAAAATAAAGCAAAAACCAAAGTACCAGTACCAGTGACAGCTTGGATGAAACCTGAAGCTTAAAAACACTATGCTCAGTGAAAGGTGGACATCCCAAAAGTCTCATTTTATATGTGTGCATTCATATGAAAATCGAGAATAAGGAAATCTATAGAGACAAAAAGTAGATTAGAGCTTGCTTAGGGCTAGAGAAGATGAAGAAATAAGTTGTGATGGATAAAATACATAATGTTTGTTTTGAGGTGGTAAAAATGTTTTAAAATTGACTATGGAGATGACTGTACATATATGTGAATATACTAAAAATCATAGAATTATACATTTTAAATGGATAAATTACATGGTAAATGAATTGTATCTCAATAAATCTCTTTAAAAAGGAAAAAAAAAAGAGTAGTAATGAGAACCCAAACGAAGGGAAAGCATTAAGAATGAAGAGGAGAGAACTGAGAAAGTTGACAGATATAAAGGGTTTTATGGCCAACTGGAACTCCTGGCTGGCAGGGGATGGTGGGAGGAGTGAGGGAAAGGGGAAAAGCTGGAAAGATAATATGGTTTATCGTTTTGGGATATAACAGTGATGGTGATTCCAATTATTGAAAAAAAGAGTCTACAGGAATATTGCACATATTTAGAGGTAGTGAGATAATATATAATTCTGCGGCTTATGCGTTGAGTTTAAGCTGCTATATATGAGGATCGCCAGTAGGCTGTTTAACGTGGATACACCATTTCAGATATCCTTCTAAACTATAATTGTAGATTGGACGGTCACCAGTGACCAGGTAGAAAATAAAACCATAAGTATAGGTAATTTCCCCAGAAGGACTATTTTGAGAGGTGTCAGTAAAGACAATGTGTTTTGGAGACCACCATGGCAGACAGAGGAAGAGGAACTTGGCAAATGTTATTTTGGAGTTGATCCATTTTAAGTACGATTTTGAACTAAATAAGATATTATAGATTGTTTAGTACAGTGGTTTTCAAATATAGAAGTAGATGACATAGATCACTTAATTCTCATGTAATCATAGTAAAGTCCAGAATATGAAACAAGTAAAACAGCTACTCTATTCAAGACAGGGCATGTAAGCATGAACTTCTGGCTGTCCTTACCCACTTTATAGCCAAAGTCAATGAATTGCTTACTGAAATCCTCTTAGACCTCAGAGACTGCAGTGTGAAAATACCTGCTTTTACTGACACCCTTATTTTACTTCGGAGAGAAATTATGCCTCAGTTAGAAGTCAGAGAAGCAGAACCACAATCAGTGTTACACAATGAAGGATTTATTACAGGAATTAGACCTACCCCACTGTGAGACCAGCTAGGGAAGGAAAGGCCCCAGAGTGGAAGTTGGAGAATCAGAGAAGTCAATAATCAGCTCCCCTGAAGCACCGATGAGGATGCAAACATCAGAGCTTGCAAGGAAGTGTGGAGAGCCAGATATGTCTAGCTTTCCCAATGAGACAAGAGGGAGAATTGGTGAAGTCTATGAAAACAGCCACTACATCAGGTGATGGACCAGGTAGCCAAGAAGAAGAGCTGAATACAGAGCAAGGGAGCGGGAGGGCATGCTAGAATTCACTGGCATCTCTGTCTGTCTTTCACCTTCATGGAATCAGGACAATCTGCTATTTCATCCCACCTTCTAAATCTCATGCAGATTTCCTTTTTGGGCACCTTTCATTCCAGAAAGTGATTTCTGGGAAATATGGCTTCTGTTTAGGTAGGTTGACCCAGGAGAAAAACACCACAGTGACACTGACAAAACTTGAAGACAGTCTCTCACTGAACAATTAACACAAATGCTGGTTATTTTAATCATGGAATTCATTTAAAAAATTATCTAAGTACAGTTAATACACAATGTTATGTTAGGTGCAGGTGTACAATATAGTGATTCAACAAGTTTATATGTTACGTTATGCTCACTGCAAGTGTAGCTGCCATCTGTCCCCATCTGTCCCAATGCTATTAGAATATCACTGACTATGTTCCTTATGCTATGCCTTGTATGCCCCTGACTTATTCAGTCCATAACTGGAAGCCTGCACCTCCCACTCCCCAGAAATCATTGTTTTTTTTTAACTCATAAGAACTCTTTTTTTGTTTTTCGTACTTTTTTTAAATGCAGATATTTCTTTTTCCTGAAATTTCCTCTTGGGTCCGAGAATAGTAATTAGAAATTTATTAAAGTAGATCTTTGGATTCCTGAATTATACCTGTTTCTATTCTTTTTTGGTAAGTCTGCCTATTTTGTTTATACTTTACTTTGCATTCTGTACTAATTCATTTTGCTCATGCTATTTATTTTCCTCTAATTTACTATGATCTTTATTTGAGGGTACCTATTTATAACATATGAACTCTACTGTTAGTGTAAGGAGCTAACACAGGTTTCTTTTGCAGTTACGTGAGACTATTTCTCCATTTCTAGTTTTAAATGGAAATATGAGTTATTAATTCCATTAAGTGAAAAGTTCCTATGGATTTTCTAGGCAAATCTCCATACTTAGGAAAGAAAGAAAAAAGGTTTTTCTCTTAGGATAGGAAGATAATAGTTCCACAGCCTTTATTCTACTTTTGCCTCTTGTCCCAACACTTTCTCTAGGATTTAAACACATCTCTCCTGCTCTGTAGAGACAACTTCTTATGCTTTAGCTTGAAATCAATAGCCAATCCTGCCAGCTCTTCTATTTTCCTTCTATTTCCCTGAGAAAGGGACACTATTAACCACCTACTTATACAATGATCAGTATAAAATAAATTATAGAGATGCCTGAGTGGTTCAGTCGGTTACTCTTGATTTCAGCTTGGGTCATGATTTTGGAGTTATGGGATTGCGTCCCACGTCCCACGTCCCACGTCCAGCTCTGCACTCAGCATAGAGTCTACTTGTCCCTCCCCGCTGCTCATGCTCACTTACACTCTCTCTCTTTCAAGTAAAAATCTTTAAAAAATAAATTATATTGGTAATTATTCCCTGATTTTGTCAAGTTATTTATAGGTTGAAGTTAACCCAGAGTTTCCTTAGGAAAGTCCATGTCCATAATACATAGGTTCTCCACCTATTAGATTTCATATGCTTGCTTCCTCACATATTCCTAAGATTTCTGGACAATTGGTGGCACCTTTTACATTTTTTTTGACACTATTAGAATTTAAGGTCCTTTTTAAAAAATTATTTTTTTAAGTTTATTGCCAGATAAAACACTTGGTAGATATAGATGTATGTGCTGCCATATTTAAACTGAAGAACAGTTGGACTTCATAGCAATACTACCCTGACAGATGGGAATTTGGGGTCCTTGGCCCATGTCATAACATGGCATAACTAATACTTTAGAATGCCTTCCTTAAAGTGCTCGAGGCTCCCCTCTAGTGCCTGAGATCAGCCAAACTAAAAGAGATATGAAGACAGTTCCCGGAGAAAGGCCAAGACCCACACTGTCTTGGGTCACCATTTATATCTATTGAGAAGCTTTCTAACTCTTTATTCCCAGCTACCACACATTGGATAAACCTGAGGCATCAAGCAGCTCTAGAGACCTGGTAATTTGCCACATCCTGGAAAGGCAGGCTGGTAAGTGAATCACTCTCCCTGGGTTTCCCACTTCTTTTGTGAGACCCGTTAGGTTTAGAGTGTTTCCAACATACTGACTTTAGATGATTTTTGCTCATACTGGATACAAGAAAAGCTCAGGGCTCTGGAATATGAATGGTATATTACTGATTGATATATATATATATATATATATATATATATATATATATCAATATTGATATATTGATGGTGATATTGATATATATATATACATATATATATATTGATATGATATACCATAGTGATGAATGGTATATTACTGAGCTCATGCTCATCCATGAGCCCCTATCTGGGTTTTCATTCATCCCTGCTCCCGCTATCATCCTGGTGGTGGCAACACCCACCATTTACCCTGAGCAAGCTCTGCATCACATGTCAAGGCAGTCAAACCAGGCTTGTCTGTCCTTTATCTTCAAAAAGACTTTGGAGGCCTTTGCTTTGCAGTGTCATTGAACCTCTCCAATAAATGTCCTTTCTTGCATTGAATCCAAGTGGAAACATTTTGCTCTCTTGGGTGGATATTAAGTCATGCAAAGGAGGGACAGACAAACAGAACTTTGGCAAAGAGAACCCCTCTTATTATTCCATCAATGAACTCCTTGACTGTCCTCCTCACTGGTAGTGATGAATGCAAGGCAGGGTACAATCAACACTGAGATCACATTCAAGAATATAGTGATTATGGCCTAAAGACTTGAAGAAGATGTTGGAAGCTGTGGTGTTCTATGTTTACATTATAAAATTCTGAACAGCATATTTAACATGACCAAAAGAATTATTGCTCATATTTTCCTGAATATTCAGGCTAAGACTTTTATTCATGGTCATTACCAACAAAGCATAGGGACAACCTCTGTAAGAATCACTAGAAGCTAATATTTACCAACAGCATTAAAGATAATACTGTATCATGAGAAATGATGTACAAACCATTAAATAAATGCAGTTAGAGAACAGCATAAACTTAAGAACTATATTGTTTCAATAAACACCATATTTGAAGAGCTATGGTATTGTGAGTAATACTAGTTGATTACCTTATCCCACATATATTAGTTTGCTAGGGCTGCCATAACAAAGTAACACAAACTGAATCACTTAAATTATAGAAATTTATTGTCTTACAGTTCTGGAGACCAGAAATCCAAGATCAATGTGTTCGCAGGTGTATAAACCCTCTCAAGGTGTTCGAAAAGGACCTGTTACAGAGATCCAAATAATTCCTTGGCTTGTGGCAGCATAACTCCAATCTTCATATGGTGTTCTGTGTACATCTGTGTCCACATTTCCCCTTTTTATAAAGTTATCAACCATACTGCATTAGGAGCTCACCCTACTCCAATAAAATCTCACCTTAACTGATTATACCTGCAACAGTCTTATTTCCAAATAAGGTCATATTCTGAGGTACAAGAAGTTTGGGCTTTAATATATGATTTTGGGTTGACCTGGTTCAGCCCCCAATATCATGTATTGGGAGATACAAAATTATCTAGCAACAGTCAATTTAACAGTAAAGGAAATCAAGATATGGTTCTTGGACATAATTGTAGGAAGTGTTACCTGAACAGTATGGAAAATATTCATGTGATGGGACAGTAAAACACATGAGTTCATAACTCTTTTCTATCAACTGTTATAACTTTAATTATGTAGATTGCTAGTTAAGAAAATAGGCAAGAAAGTATTGCCGGCAGTTTAAGTATACAGTGTGATTTTTTTCTATCAAAATTTTCTATAAGAAATATTTCTAAA
This sequence comes from Potos flavus, assembly GCA_028534135.1. NCBI lineage: Eukaryota > Metazoa > Chordata > Mammalia > Carnivora > Procyonidae > Potos > Potos flavus. The sequence continues at coordinate 77,362,714 of CM052884.1, read as the reverse complement.
TAAGAAAACGATTTCCTCATGTCTTCATGAAAGTTAAATTATTTTAATGTAGGTATAATTAATCATAAAGTAATGTTTATATGAGATTAGTGTTTAGTGAAATGGCGATTTTAAAATGGAGAAAAACCTTGCTGGGTTTTCGAACAGTTTTAGACCTTCGCATAGATCTTGTTGACAAACCCCTCTTATAGAGTATTTTTGGCATCTTGCTTGAGCCAAGGACAGCATTTGGAATGTCTTTCTGTGTATAAATTTGGAAAGTACAAATTGACAATATGCTTGATGACATGTCAAGAAATATTTCCAAATATTTTTGGTGTCAGCACAATTCAGATTCAAGTAAGAATCTGTCTGACACAAGACCATTTATATGTAAACTAGTAAATAAGAGGGAAGGAGAGGAAAGAGATGAGAAGAGCTTTGTCACCCACTGCTGGATTTCAGAGTAATCAGTAAACTCCCTGTACAAAATGATCACTTGTCATAAAGTAAACAAATACAGAACGTTTTGGTTATCTGTCTAGGCAAAAAGAGGCACAATGATTACGCAATTTAAAAAATTATATACCATCGCCCAGAATATATTACCCAGAATCTTCTTTTTAATGAGTTTTTTCTAGTGAGTTCATTAAGTATGATCCTAGTACTCATTTTGGATGCAGTCATTTGCTCAAATTTGATTAACTTTGCTCAAACCTAGTTCTGGAAACTGATATGACTCCTTTTCCTTCCTTCCTTCCTTCCTACCTTTCCTTCCTTCTTTCCTTCCTTCCTTCCTTCCTTCCTTCCTTTCTTTCTTTTTAGATTTACTTATTTATTTTAAAGAGAGTGAAAGAGACAGAGAGAGCACAAGCGGGAGGGGTACTGCAGAGGGAGAGAGGATGCTAAGCAGACTCCATGCTGAGCATGGAAATCAGATCATGACCTGAGCTGAAACCAAGAGTCAGACACTCACTGATTGGGCCACCCAGGCACCTACTTCCTTCTTTGTTTCTTAATTCAACTAATTGGAATGAGACTTGACATTGAATAGCAGATATCTTGAAGGTAAAAGATGTTGAGTACTTCCATTGAAGTATATCCAAATAAAATTCTAGAGAAATAATGTCTACACATTTATACATGTTAAATGCTTTAGTAGACAAAATTACATTCATAATGCCCTTTAAAAATGTTTCTATTTGTAAAATTTCCCCCCAGAATTACGTATTATTTATGGAATATTTTCTGTGTGCTAAGGAAATTTTCTCTTTTCTTAGAATCCAGTAAACAATGGTGGAATGCTGATCTATAATCTTGAATTATAGAATGGGAAAGAATATTATAAAATCTGGATACATTTATTAAATTGATTTCGAATAGTAATAGAATATATGAGAAAATGAAACTGTGATAGGAAACAATTATTGTGACAAAACACTTCTTGAGATTGAATGATCACATAAGGCTTCTCAGAGATGTGGCATAGAAAATGATAATTTAATGAAAATGAACATGTAAGTAAAGAGTTAGGATCAGAAATCTTAGGGGAAAAAATAAGTAAAAAGGCCCTAAAGAGGAACTAGCTTGAAATATTTATGGAAAACAAGTGTGGTTGGTGAGTTACAAGCAAATGGGACAATGAAACACGATGTGATATGGGAGGCAGGCTAGAGCCAGATTTTCATAGCCCATATATGTCAATATAAGCAATTTGGACTTTAATAGAATTGTGATGTTTGAGAGTGCCACAGTGAAGTAAGTTCATATTGGATTGACCCTCTTGTAAGATAATTCTAAATTCTGGGCAAAATGTTAAAAAGAAAAAAACACTCAAAAAGCATAACTGTCTGAAGGCATTGGAGTATGCTGAAATGCAGGCAGAGTTTGGAAGGATATCAAGACTTAGAAAAGAGGATACTACAGAGTGGGCTTTCCATTTTACAGATTATGGCCTGAGGGTGGGACACGTTTTGCAAACAAAGAATGGCTAGAACTCTAATTGAAAACTTGCTGTTCTCTGAACTGTATATCACTATAGGTAAGATGTTGTTTTTCTTTGGCTACTTTCAATATTTTTTTTTCTTGGTCTTTGGTTTTTGGAAGCTTAATTATGATGTGTGAGCATGAATTTCTTTGGGTTTATCCTATTAGGAGTTCATCCAGTTTCTTGAATCTATAGAGGCTCAGCTGCCCACTTGGCTTTGCTGACGCCAGGAGTAAGAAAAAGAGAAGTACTTACTAAATATAACCTGCACTATCTTCTTCAGACTCATTGATGCTGGGTGGGACAGGTGGAAGCTCTGCGCTCCTCCACACCCAGCCGATACTACCTTGGTGAGGGAATTAAAGCCCTTTTGGCTGCTGCCAGGTGGGGAATTCGAAGATCAGCTCCCTGCGCTGCACTCCCACTACCCCTAAAACATACTATCCTGGAAGGGAAATAGACCCCCATACAGTTATGGTTATAGCAGGCAGAAGATAAAAGAGCAGATCCTCACTGACCTGTGGACAATACCTGGCAGGGAACTGTAGTGCATGGCCTGTGTATGGCCTGTGGCCATAGTATGGGGAAAGGGAGAGGGTTGGATGGAAGACCTACTTCTTTCACAGCCCAGTGAAATTGCATGGGTGAATGCAGTTTTCCTTCGGGGTTTGACTGAAGTAGGGCAGATATTTCCAAAAATACTTTTGTTGTTTTAAGGCTACTCTTTTCCTGGTCCTTTAGCTGGAAGAATCAGGCTCTTCTTTGGAGCTAATTTTTTTTTTTTTTGTGCATGCCTCTTGATAGTCGCAGGTTGTGGGTTTCTATACCACCCTGTCCAGAATATATGGGAAGGAATAAGAGACCTGGGGAACTCAACACAGTTTTGTTTTTCAAGTAAGGAGGTCTCTAGGTAAGCTGCCTTCTCTATAACCAATTTCCAGTCTTCTTACATTTGCTTGTTTTATTGGGTTCGAGTTTGTTTGTAACTGGGAGGACTTGGAGAAAAGAGGCTACTCTTATATGGTAGTTTAGGGAGTTATCACATTTAACTCTTGTTGGCAATAAAGGGCACCATGTGAGGGTGATTAGACAATGACGCAGTGCTCTATGAAGAACATGTTTTTTAACATGAGTATGTTTTCTAAGAGTATCCTGTGTGGAAACATATTCCAAATATGAGCACAGGCTGGAAAGATTGAAAGTGCAGATTGGGGAATGGTTTATAGCTGGGGGATGACTATAACAAATACTGCAAGAGTCTACCCAATTCCCCTCATTCATGTCTGCATACTGACACTAGCAAGATGGAACTACAGAGATTTAATGCAAGAAGCAGCCAATGATGTCATGGGAGGTCGTATAAAAATACCCCAGCTTCCTCGCCCACAGTTGAGATAACTGATGCAAATTTCACATTGCCACCAGTGGTTTTAGACAGAGGTCTCTAAGACACGATCTCAAGCTTCCCACAGTGTACAATGATTATAGAATTAGAAACTTCATGTAGCATCTTTTCCACCCAGCTTCACTTTGCATTTTAGATTTGCTAATATATGCCATATCTCCATGATGCTAGAAAAACTCTACCTGCAAAGCTGTTCACACTGAAATTAAATGCTGGAATATCCATCTCCTCTCTTCCTCCACACATAGAGAACAATGGCGACATATGAAAAATTTAAAATTTAAATAAGTATTTGCTTCAAAACATTTCTTCATCCTTTGAAAGTTCTGAAGAAAACCTGGGGAACTAAAAAGGCAATTCTGGGAATCCCTGGCTTGAAGAAAAACGTTCTTTTGTAATTAGTCTTTTCTGTTGTAAGGAATGTGATTCAGCATTCATCTGATATAAAGGTCATTTGGTACATTTCTGTATAATCTATCAGATCTAACTCAAGTAACTCAGACTGACACTTGTATATGAAAATATCCTTAGATGTTTGTCCTCTTGAATATACAAGTAATAAATGATTAAAATGACCTAAGACATAATCGCCCTGTGACAAAAATCCCACATTTGTATATTTATTGTTTAAACCAGAATATAAATTTGCTGTGGCTCCAGTTAGTCCTTAAATTTTCACTGTTACAGTATGATGGATAAAGCTAAACGATGAGCTTCAAGATAGACTTTATCTTTCAAGAGCCTATGTTAATGAGCACATTACTTCATCATTATAAGCCCTAGCTTCTTTTTAAAAATGAAAATGGTAAACTTTTCCTGTCTGGCTCAGAGAAGTGTTACAAAGAAGAAATGAGATGATTAATATGAGCATATTTTCTAGAATATAAAGAGTTCTTATATAACTTTTTCTTTTTATCATCAATATTGAAATTACTATTAAGATGACCTCCCCAAAGGTTAGCTAGAATATTTAAGCCATCCCTCGGGCTCACTGTTTTCTACCTGAATTTGACCTAAACTTGCCAAAATGCTACTCATAAATTTAAAAAAAAAAAAAAAACCTCTATTTGTGAAATTATTAGCTTGATGACTCTAACATACAAATACAGAAAATGTAAATGATAGATTCATTAGCTATGGTACCATGTAATATACTGAGGCTACAGATAACTGTCAAATAAACACATATTTTCTCTTGTTCTTAATTGTCTAGGTTACCAAGAAGCCTTATTGACTGACAGTTTCATTTACAATTTCAGAAAAATTCTATACTTCAGAACATTTATACCTGTGGCCTTAGTCATAGTTGTGTTAACTCAGTTGATTACCTATGAGAACACTTTTTGATGGATTGATGAGGAAAATACTTCCTGTACTTCCAAGTTATTGAAAGTTCATTAGAAAGAGCAAAGATTGGGGAATTAGACTGTCATGGGTTCAAATCTATCCTCTGTGAATTACAACTTCTGTGAACCCTAAATCTCATTGTTACTATTCATAAAAATGAGATGATTCACACATGGTTGAGAATTTTTTGGTAGAGTTCGTGGTTTGTAATGTTATCTAAAATACCATTAAACTACATACTTTAGGTATTTCTTGATGATACTGAGTAAAATCTATACATTTCTTAATAGTCATGTGGACCATTCCATTTGTATGGGCTGAACTTACATATAAATATGTAACTACTTTAAATTTACCTAATTAATCCATACAACAAGTACTTACTACCTGCTAAGTTTTTCTATATGAATTCTATGTCAAAACCTAATTAGTAATATCTTTATTTTTCAAATGAGAAAACTTGAAATCAGAGATTAAGACACCTGCCCAGCTGGTCCCTCTGAGTGTAGAAATATATTCATTGTACGATATATTTCATCTCATTAAAATATATTTCAATTTCATTGGTCAATGTTATTTTGAAGATCTCTAAAAATTCTGACTAGCTCCAGCTTTCCACAGTTTTAAACAGGCTTTCATGCTTTTTCCATATGATAGCTTCTTAGTGATGGAAGAAAATCTCAGAAAAATCCAATCAAAGGCATTTAGGATAAAAAAGGCATATTCTGTTTAGAAAAAGTCTATAGTTTTAGTAGAGTGAAGTTTCCAATTGACAAAATCTTCTCCATTCAACTGAGGGGGAAAATGTGTTTTCGGCAAGCCGCAGAGTCCACAACACAAAGGGTTAAAAGCAACTTTTGTGTCATCTGCCCAATTTAGAATTGATGGCATGGGGCCCCAAATCTCAGTTCTCTGCACACCTCAACATGAATGGGCCCTGGATTTCTGCCATCCTTTTGGTGGTAGTGATTTCCATTTATGTCCCACAAAGCCTGTGAAATTACTGAGATTCTGGGAGAGAAAGTGAAATCACCAACATAGACAATCTAGAGTCTTCCAATGTAACTATGTTTATGTACTTCTGTATTCAGATATTTTTATTTTTACCCAAGTTATGAAAAGTTTGGCTTAAGCACATGCCTAAAAGGAAGTTATAAATATTAACAGATTCAACACACAGCAAGGAGAAACTTTGTGCAATGTAATAATTTTCATGTTTTTCACTGAAATATTCGTATCAGCACAGGGCAGTGAATGTATACCCCCAGAGATCAAGTGCCTAAGCCTGAAGCAAACCAGATATAAGAGCAAATGTTCTTTGAAGTCTCCTTTTTCATATTAAAATTTCACATACTTTTTGCATTCTGCTCCATAATGTATCTTTGCTTATTTTAATATAAAAGTAATGTGTTTTCCCCAAATCTTCAAACAAAATTGATGTTTCAATACAATGTTTTGAGTCATATAGTATAGTGGTTATGATTATAGATTCTGCAATGGGACTGCTGATTTGAAATGTTATCACCATTGTATACTAGCTCTGTGACTTTGGGAGAATGAGAATAGGGTGGGGTAGGGAGAGATGGAGGAGGGAGATCAAGAGAGAGAGAGATTGAGAAAGATTTATTTTAAGGAATTAACTCGTGAGATTATGGAGACTCAGAGAATAGCCAATGTTGTAGTTCAAATCCAAAGGGCATGTGCTAGCGCTGTCATAACTGGGTTAAACAATAAAAATTAATTTGTCAGTTTTCAAGCCTGTAAGTCCATGATCAGTATATTGGCAAGACTGGTTTCTACCAAGGTTCTTTCCTTTGCTTGCAGATAGCTGTCTTATTGCTGTGTCCTCACGTGGCCTTTCTTCTATACGTCTGCATTGCTGGTGTCTCTTTTCCCTTTGTGGTTTTTTTTTTTTTTTAATATTTTATTTATTTGAGAGAGAGTGAGTATGAGCTGGGGGAGGGGCAGAGAGAGAGAGGGAGAGGGACAAGCAGACTCCCCACTGAGTGTGGAGCCCGCTGTGGGGCTTCATGTAAGGCTCCATCCCAAGGACCCTGAGATCATGATCTGAGCTGAAGTCAGAAGCTTAAACACCTGAATCACTCAGGCACCCCTCTTTTTGTCTTCTTGTAAGGACACTAGTCATATTGGATTACAGCCCCACTCTACTGAGCTCATTTTAATTTAATCACTTTTTGAAGGCTCTATCTTCAAATTCAGTCATATGGATTAGGGCCCACTCATATGACCTTATTTAACCTTAACTACCTCTTTAAAGTTCTTATCTACAAACATAATTATGCTTGAGGTACTGGGTGTTCATATTTTAACATATGAATGTGGTGGTTGGGGGTACACAATTCAACCCATAACATCTATAGTCAGTTGAATTTAAGTAAAGGTGATTACTCTTGATAGTGTTGGTGACTTCATCTAATAAGTTGAAAGGTCTTAAAAACAAGCAAAAACAAAAACAAAAACAAAAACAAAAAAAAAAAGGAAAGAAGAAAGAAAGAAAGAAAGAGAAAAAAGAGAAAGAAAGAAAAAAGAAAGAAAAAAAGAAAAGAATGAAGAAAGAAAGAAAGGAGGGAGGGAAGGAAGGAAAGAAAGAAAGAGGGAAAGAGAGAAAGAAAAGAGAGAAAGAGAGAGAAAGAGAGAAAGAAAGAAGGGAGGGAGGAAGGGAAGAAGGGAAGAAGGGAAGAAGGAAGGAAAGAGAAAGAGAAAGAGAAAGAAAGAGAAAGAGAAAGAAAAGAAAGAAAGAAAGAAAGAAAGAAAGAAAGAAAGAAAGAAAGAAAGAAAAAAAAGAAAAGAAAAGAAAAGAAAAGAAGGAAAGGAAAGGAAAGGAAAGGAAAGGAAAGGAAAGGAAAGAAAGAAAGAAAGAAAGAAAGAAAGAAAGAAAGAAAGAAAGAAAGAAAGAAAGAAAGAAAAAGAGAAAGAAAGAAAAGATGGATGTCTGGAGAAGAAATTCTGCCTTAAAAGACTGTAGTACCAACTCCTATCTCAGTTTCCTCTCTGCCTGCCTTGTGGATTTCAGACTTGCCAACCCCCAGAATCACAGGAGCTAATTTTTTTTTAAATAAGCCATATATTTATATGTAATATTTATATATTAGGTAATATTATATGAAAACTCTGACTGATATAGTTTAAAATGGAATTAAGCCTTGAGAAGGAATGGAGTACTGAGACTCGACAAAGAAGGCACAAAATTATCATGCTAAGTGAAAGAAGAGTCACAAAAGAACACATAATTTGTGACTTCATTTGCATGGAATACCACAACAGACAACTCTGTGGAGAAAGATAGATAAGAGATGGCTTAGAGATGAGGATGATGAGATATGGGTGATAACCAAATTGCACAGGATTAGTAGTCGAGGTGAGGAAAATGTTCTAAATGTTCCTATACTGGTGTTTGCATATAGCTACAAATATACTAAAAATCACATTTTATAATATATAATATATATTAATGTAGTTTTTAAAATGGGTTTTTTAAAAGTAGGTTTAGTACTAAATCATAAGTGGATTTGGCTCCTAAATTGTGAATAGTGAGAATATAATTGTCACACACACACACACACACACACAGAGGGGTGAGGAGGAAGAGTCTGTGGTAGAAGCTAGAACCCTGACTGACCAATGGGCCATAATATGATGTCAACTTATAACATTAATTTCTAAGAATTTTAATGGATCTGACCTATAACTCAATTTATGTCAGTGTCTTTTCTTTCAAGTTGATCTCATTGAGGCCAGGTCCCGAATGCCTTATTTGAGCACAGTACCCACTTGAATAAAGGACTCAGGTAAAATGATGGCCAAGCCCTTTGTAGTTCTAACACTGTCGAAGTTAGAAACTCTTCTTCATGGGAATACAAGGACTTTCTTTTTTTTAAAGATTTTATTTAGTTACTTGAGAAAGAGAGAAAGAGTACATGAGTAAGGGGAAGGGCACAGGGACAAGCAGACCCCCTGCTGAGTGGGGAGCCTAACATGGGGCTTGATCCCAGGATCCTGAGACCATGACCTGAGCCAAAGTCAGACACTTAACAGACTGAGCTACCCAGGCATCCCTGGAATACAAGAACTTTTTATTGAATATTGGATTGCTCTATGTAGAAGGAAAATAATCACCATATTACTCTATGGAGAATATATAAAGTATGTCATAGGTCTCTAATAAGTGTTACATGAACATCACATTTTGTCTTCTATTTTATTCTATTAAATAAATGTGGGGTACAATTTTCACCTACAGATAATTATTGTGCTTGGATGCCCAACTTAGGAACAAGAGGAATTATTTTTGATACTTTAATAATATAGAAAAGAACCATATTAGAAATTTTAAACTCTTATGTCTTTTTTTCAAAATAAATTTGCATTTTGCAAAAGGTATTTTACAGTGATGAATATATTTTCCCTCCCCCCATTTTATGTGGTGTGTATCAGCAGCTTTTTAACAATCTTAGGAACATGCCAATTGATTTTCTCATTTTATAAGTACATATACAATTCTTAGCTCTTAAGAATTAGTTTAGGGCTAAATCGTAAGTTTATTTGGTTTACAAATTGTGAATAGAATGACAATATATTTGGAAATGCAAATATACTCCAATAAAAGACACTCTATTGTCATCAGAGTAAAAACTTGATGTTTAAGGCCTAATTAATTACAGTGTTCCATCAACAGGAGTTTTTCACACATCCTTTTTTGCTGTTTTCTTAAATTATATAATCATTAGTAAAACAATGCTTCAATGAAAAAATAAATGCAGAAACTGGAAGATAGATGGGACATACTTGTCTGAGTTATTGGTTTCTAAAACTTTACACAGCTATTCAACCATCAGAGGCAGAGAAGAGATCTCATCCCCATGTCCTCTAAAAACACATATTTTTGAAACCTAGGTTATATTCAAGGTCATTAGAGTCAGTAAGACTGAGTATCAAGGGACATAAACTCACTTTGTTATAAGAAAAAGAAAGAGAGAGAATGTCCGCACTGATGAATTTTCTGAAATTCATGTGATAAAATGGGTGTGATTAATTGGTTGCTTTTATAAAAGTTTCATTTTGTTCTGAGTAAGTGGGGGCCATCCCATAGATCATATAGAGAGCATGCTTAACTGGTTTGGAATATAGGCTTTCTGATGAGAGAGAACTGGAGTCACCCCAGACTGAGCCAATAATTCATCTGAGCCTCCCTTTCATTAATCATAAAATACCTACTATGTGAGTTTATTGTACAAACACATATAAAGGACTTAGAGAATATTTACTGCCATGTTGAAAGTGCTCAATCAGTGGTGGTTGCCTCAAATTCTTGTTGTCAAAGAACAAAAGAGGATTAAGATTTTTTTAAAGGGCTTAAGGCATGGAACTTTCTCTAGTTAATTCTGTGAAATTGAATAATTCATACACTTTTTACTCTTGAAAGAAATAACATAGGAAGTCACTTTTTTATACTTTACGGCAAACTAAGGTCATTTATTATGTACTATATAGGTGTGCATTACAGTCGTACCTCGGAGGTATTACAGGTTCCCTTCTAGATCACTACAAGATAGTGAATTTTGCAATAAGGTGAGTCAAATGAACGTTTTGGTTTTTCAGTGCCTCTAAAAGTTATATTTACACTATACTATAGTCTATTAAGTATTTAACAGCATTATGTTTAAAGAAGACAATGTACATACCTTAACTAAAAAAAAAAAAAAAAACTTGATTGCTAAAAAATGCTCACCATCACCTAAGCTTTCAGCAAATTGTAATCTTTGGTGGAGGGTCTTACCTTGATGTTGATGGCTGCTGACTGATCATGGTGCTGGTTGATGAAGGTTGGGGCAGTTGTGACCATTTCTAAAAATAAGACAACAATGCAGTTTGCAGCATCAATTCAGGCTCTGCTTCTAATTCTAGTTTCCTTGCTATTTCCACCCCATCTGCAGTTACTTCCTCCACCCCTCAAAGTCACTCATGAGGTTTGGAATCACCTTCTTCCAAATTCTGGCCGATGTTGATATTTTGACCTCTTTCAATGCATCACAAATATTATTAATGGTATCAAGAATAGTAAATCCTTTCCAGAATCTTTTCAATTTACTTTTCCAGATCCATCAGAGGAGTCTCTATCTCTGGCATCTACAGCCTTACAAAATGTATTTCTTAAATAGTAAGATGTGAAAGTCAAAATTACTCCTTGATCCAAGGGCTACAGAATAAATGTGTTTGTAGGCATGAAAATAACATTAATCTCATTGAATATCTCCATCAGCGCTCTTAGGTGACCAGGCACATTGTCAAAGAGCAGTCGTATTTTGAAAGGAATCTTTATTTTGAGCAGTAGGAATAAACAGTGGGTTTAAAATATTCAGTAAGCCAGCTTGTAAACAGACATGCCGTCATCCAGGCTTTGTTGTTCCATTTATAGAACTCTGGCAGAATAGATCCAACATAATTCTTTTTTTTTTTTTTTAAGATATTTATTTATTTATTTATTTATTTATTTAATTTATTTATTTATTTAAGAGAGATAGAGAGAGGGTGAGAAGAGAGAGCATGCACATATAAGTGGGGTGAGGGGTAGAGGGAAAGGCAGATAATCCCAAGCAGACTCTGCACTGAGCATGGAGCCTCATGCAAGGCTCTATCTCATGACCCTGAGCTCATGACCTGAGTTGATAACAAGAGTTGGATGCTCAACGACTGAGCCACCCAGGTGCCCCTATCCAGCATAATTCTTAAGGGACCTAGGGTTTCAGAATGGTAAGTATACATTGGCTTCAACTGAAAGTCACCAGCTACAGTACCCCCTAACAAGACAGTTCTTCTGTCCTTTGAAACTTTGAAGCCAGGCATTGACTTCTCTTTTCTAGCTATGAAAAGTCCTAGACGGCATCTTCTTCCAACAGAAGGCTGTTTCATCTACACTCAAAATCTGTTGTTTAACAGTGTTGTAACCACTTTCCTTAATTATCCACTAGATTTTCTGGAGAGCTTGCTGCAGCTTCCACATCAGCACCTGCAGCTTCGCCTTGTACTTTTCTGTTTTGGAGACAGCTTCTTTCCTTAAAATTCATGAACCAACTTCTGCTAGCTTTAAACCTTACTTCTACAGCTTCCTCACCTCTCTTAGCCTTTACAGAATTCGAGAGTTAGGGCCTTGCTCTTAGATTAGGCTCTGGTTTGAGTAAATTTTATGACTGTTTGATTTTCTATCCAGACCACTAAAATTTTCTCCATATCAACAATAAGACTGTTTTGCTTTCTTATCATTCATGTGTTCATGAGAGTAGCATATTTTTATTTCTTTTAAAAACTTTTCTTTTGCATTCACAACTGGGCTGTGGTTGATACAAAAGGCCTAGCTTTTGGCCTAGCTTGGTTTTGGATGTTCCTTCCTCACTATGCTTAATAATTTCTAGCTTTGACTTAAAGTGAAGGACATTCCACTCTTACTTTCACTTGAACACTTATGGGTTATTGTAGGGTTACTTATTGTAAGGTTACTTAATTATTACTTAATTTCCATACTGTTCTGTCTCGGAGAATAGGGAGGCCCAAGGAGAAGAAGAGAGATAGGGAAAGACTGGTCAGTGGAGCAGTAAGAACATACACAACATTTATTGATTAAGTTTGCTGTCTTATTTGGGTGTGGTTTATTGTGCCCCAAAACAATTACAATAGTAACATCAAAGAGCACTGACCACAGATAACCATAACAAATAAGATAATAATGAAAAAGTTTGAAATATTTCACAAACTGCCAAAATGTATCAGAGAGGGGTGCCTGGGTGGCTCAGTGGGTTAAAGCCTCTGGCTCTGGCTCAGGTCATGATCTCAGGGTCCTGGGATCGAGCCCCACATTGGGCTCTCTGCTCAGCGGGGAGCCTGCTTCCCCCTCTCTCTCTGCTCACTTGTGATCTCTCTCTCTCTCTGTCAAATAAATAAATAAAATCTTAAAAAAAAATGTATCAGAGAAACCCAAAGTGAGAAAATGCTGTTGAGAAAATGATTTAGATTTAGATTTGCTCAGTGCAGGGTGGCCAGAAACCTTCAATTTGTAAAAAAACACAATTTATCTGCACTGTGCAATAAAGCAAAGAGCAATAAAACAAGGTATACCTGTATGTATTTAAGAAATTCACCATATTTTTCTAAGGACAATATTTTCAGAACCAACTAGGCATTTTCCATGATGCATGTTTTATTTTGTTTCCTTTTGCATTAGAGCCTTTATTTTTCTTCAGGACAAAGCATATGTTTCACCTATGAGAATTTTTCTCCTCAAAGTATTTCTAAAACTTTTGAGGTAAGACTTGTCATACTAAATAATCAACTAATCTAAAGCCATATCCCATAATTGTTAAAAGCTCAGATTCTGATGCCACATAGACCTGAATACACATTGTGGCTTACTACTTTCTATGCCTAACTACATCATAATACATTGTAATTATTTGATTGATTGTCCTTTTCCTCTTGGTGGTTCTAGCCTCCACAAATTACATACTGTCTTTGACATGCATGGAACAATGCTTAAACTTGATTTGTGGGACAATACAATATCAAATGTGTACGGTCTCCAGTAAATGGAAAATCAGGCATCAGTTTCCTAGTAAAGTTCAAAAGATTCTACTCCTTTAAAAGTTGAACTCTTTGTATTTCTTTTAGGCATTGCTGTGCTCACTGAATATTTTCTCACTGAAGCTAGCTGACCTCCTATGGCAGTTTAACTCCTTATCAAATATGCATTGTTAAATCATTTTTTTTCTGTAGGCAGGATTTAACTTTTGTTTCTCCTAACTATAACATTTAACAAAAAACATATAGTAGCAGACTTTAGAACAGATGGATGCCAAAAGAATAAGAGACTTAAACAGAAGTTGGGTGGAAGAGGATGAGCACTTTACAAATGGTCAATTTATTTATTTTTTTAAAAGATTTTACTTATTTATTTTAGAGATAGAGAGAGGGAGAGTGGGGGGGCGCAGGGAGGAGTAGAGGGAGAGGGACGAGCAGACTCTGCGGTGATTACAGAACCTGACATGGGGGCTCAATGCCACGATCTCATGACCCTGAGATCATGACCTGAGCCAAAATCAAGAGTCAGATGCTTAACCAACTGAGCCACCCAAGCACCCTACATGGTCAGTTTAAATATCAGTGGTACTTGGCAATTTTAAGAACTAAGAAGTTTCTTCTGCCTGAACTATACTTCAGCTTTCAAGATAGAATGGAATGGAGTCACACTAGTGAAGATTCTAGGAGGGGAGTAATGAGAGAGAAAACAATGAGCAAAAGTAATGCCTTTGGCTGGCTTGAGTCAAATATAGAGTACTAAGTCAAGAAATGCCTTCGTAGTCTAATGTATTCAACTTATCTTCTATGGTCAATGAATTTCCCCTCTAACCAGACTTGGAATCTACAGTTTTGTTGTTGTTGTTTGTTTGCTTTCTTGCTTTTCTTTTGCTTGTTTTTACCCTAACATACATGAACTTGTAAAAATTCTCAGGATTCTAGAAATTGTCTTAATTGAAATGCTACTAAGGAATTAATGTTAATTAAATATTGGTTCTGAAGTCAATACTTTCCCACAGACAAATCTCTTCAAATTTTGGGGAGTAGCATTGGAAATAAAAATAAAATAATGAAATCCCCTGCCAAAGTGCCTTTGGCTTAGGTCTTACCAAGATTATTTTATTATTTCAAACTAATTGCCCTTTTAGAATCAACAGAGTCTGAGTAAGAATGATTTATGTCAAGTCATTCACAATCATCATCATCATCCTCATCCTCATCACCACCACTTGAGTACCTGCCATGTGCTATGAATTTTTATGTGGTAGATGGTTCACATACCCCCAAATTCTTATATCAATTATAACAATTCTCCAAGATAAGTAAAGAGGTAAGTTTGATACAAAATCTGACTTTTAAGACTTATTATGAAAATTAAATGAGTTAATATCTTTGCCTTTCTTAGTGTAGCCATGGCAAATGTTATCTGTTATTATTACTCTCCAGAATTATGGATGAGTACTGAAGCTCAGAGAACTACCAGCAGAATTTTAAGTGTGAATATGATCTTTTGATGAACAAGATATAAAAGAAGAAATAAAGAAGTATATAAGGAATAAATTTTAGGCAACAACAACCAAATGGGACCATAAACCATGTGGGAAAAGTTAAAGCTCAGGGACTCAAAGTACATGTGTACTCCTTTGACTATATTGTCTTATGAATAATGACATGAGTCTATGAACAGTGATACAGAATTTGATGGCAATGCATAAACAACCAGATGAGTTAGAATGTAATAAGTTATCCCAGAAATGTAAATCTGGCACTTATATCCCAAAGATTTGAAAACTCCATGATTGGTGTTGGCCCCTTTTTCTGAAGGAAAGGGTAAAACAGTTATATATTAACCTTCATATTCATGTTACAAATATAATGATATAGAGATGACTTTTGGGATTACCTTAGCATAACATTTTGAACTAGGATAGGGTTTACTGATTATCCAGTATTTCCCACTGTATGGTCCATCAAGAGACGGAGGGAATGAGGAGAGTTTCATGATTAAAAATATTTTCTATGATCAAACTACCTTGAAAAGTGCTGGATGAGGCATAGTTTAAAAGGCATTTAATTTTTTTTGTATTTTGTTTTATGCTTTAGTATTTCTCAGATCTTTTATAAAAATAATGTAAATCACAGTGCCTAGCAAATAGCAGTCAATAATTATTTAGTCAATGAAACACAAACTGCATAAAATAATAATAATATGAATTGTGATTCTCCAAAATGGGAACTGAAACAAATACTTTTAAAAGTAATTTGAACTCAGAGCAATGGACTGAGGGTTTTGGAGGGGAGGTGGGTGGGGGGATGGGTGAGGCTGGTGGTGGGTATTGAGGAGGGCACATATTGCATGGAGCACTGGGTGTGGTACATAAACAATGAATCTTGTAACACTGAAAAAATAAAGTAAAAGTATTTGGGAAAAAAAAAGTAATTTGATCAGGAAATTATTTTTGTATTAGTTTTCACCATGACTAGTATGTAAGGCTATTTTGAGAAACGCTGGTCACATCGAACCATTTGATTTTAACATGAGGAGCTGAGGTCTAAGGGAAGATAGTGATCGTTTAAGGTCACTCCTGTATTTAATTTTTTTGGAGGCCTTCCAGTTAACTGGAACAACAACAACTTAATTTTACAATTTACCTGCCCATGTTTTTAAGTATTTTTTGGTCTAGTCAATACCAATACAGATATTTGAAAAGTATGACAAGAATCATTCATAACTTCCATTTTCTTTGAAGGATGTCAATTGTCTAACTGTTGCTAAATAGCTTGACAGCTACCTTTTCCTACTATGCTATCTAATTTGACAGAATAAATTAAGTAAGATTTTAGGTTGGGTAGCTATTACACAGCTACTTTGTCGTATCAAACTAGCTATCATGATGAACTACTCATACATTTTACCCCCATACTTAAAACCAAGTAAAACAACACTGACTTGACATACTGGGTTATTATAAAACACTGTAAATATTAAATTCTGATTTATCAGAGTTCCCAAATTAGTATATAAAATTCGAATCAGCTGATGAAATAGAAAATCTTGAGAGATGAATAAGTAGTGAAATATGTCATAATGAAATACTAATTCAAATTCGATCTTTCCTCTTCTACTTTCCTTATAAGTGTAATTTACCAAACCCATTAATAAACTATAACATTGATTTTTCTTCAATTCATTATGTACCCTGAATTTTTAAGTGTTTTTCCCTGTTCATTGTTGAAGAAAATATTCTAAAAAATGAACATTGAATTATTTATGTTGCATTTACTTCTTATTCATTCATCTGCTTAATATTGTAATTGGTATCTCTGGTTTGATATATACTTAAAGTGCTGTCTTTAACTTATGAAATATCCATCTAATCCACTGATTAGATGCCATAGAAGAGGGAAGGAACTCAACTAAGGTTTGTAAAATATGTAAAGACACATAGACTATATTGAAATTTTTGCCTATTGAATGAAGGAAATGAATTATTTTTCTCAATATCATATACACCATGTCAATCAAATTTAATAACCCTGCAAGTTAAAAGAATTAGAGTCAAGTATAGACTAATACAATATAAAGATCATGCCCTTCATGATTAAATGTGTTTTGATTTATATCTTAAATTTGGTTAATGGGATATATATTTGAGAATGTTAATTAATATTTCTGAAACCAAATTTCCCAATTTGGATAAAATGATTAATATTATATATCCAAAAATGTTAGTATGAGAACTAATGTGGATAGTTTATTTATAGTGTCTTGAGCTAGGATATAGGAGACATTTAATAAATGTGAGTTCTAGGAATTTCCTCCTTCATATCAAGATTTCTATCCTTCCGACCCAATATACTAAAGTAAACATGACTGCATGATGAACATTGCACACAGAGAATGACAAGAAGCAGGATTTGCAGATCACATTTTATGTTCCTTTTCTTTATATTTACATAGATTTGACCATGCCATTGTCTTCTAAATTCTAAGCCTTTTAAGGATAAGATCGATTCATTTTATATATGAAATACTAAGTTATTCTAAAAGCCATAAGCTTTTTATGAATTTCTATCCTCTGGATTCTTATCATATTAAAAATTGCAGATAAACTCAAACATATCTTGAACATCAACTATGAGCCAAGCATATCTGATGCTTTCTTATAGTACTTAGCATAAATCTAGAGGAAGTAATATTTAAATTGAAACTTTTGGAGCACCTGGGTGGTTCAGTCAGTTAAGTATCCGATTCTTGGTTTTCCAATTCTTGAGATCTCAGGATCCTGGGATGGAGCCCCACACAGGGCTCCACGCTCAGTTCAGAGTCTGCTTGTCCCTCTCCCTTCCCCTGCTTGCTCCTGCTTGCTCTCTTGCTCTCAAATAAATAAATAAAATCTTTTAAAAAATTAATAAGCTACAACTTTAAGAAAAAAAAGTGAAAATACTCATCTACAAGTGTTACGGGAGTTATTTTCAGGTAAAGGGAATTAATTTGAGTGGGAAGTAAAGAAGAACAAATAGTTAAAGATGTGTCTCATGTGTTTAGATTTTGTAGCTAGATATGTAGGTGCTATCTATTGCAATACACATGTGGGGAGCTTGAAGTTTGGCAGAAATAAAACATAATTTTGGACATATTAGATTTTGAGAGATCTCAGAAAACAGACCTTAGCTAAATTGTGTTTAGTTAATACTAGGAGCCTAGAGAGAAAGTACTAATTGAGTAGAATAATTACAGCATAAAATAAGTGCTGACAAATCTGATATTTAATTAGAAGTGTAGAAGAAGAAAGTGAAAAAAAAAGTGGACAGAGAAGTAATTGTAACTCAAGGGAGACTGTGATGCCACAGATATCAAATACCTGTACTGTGATAAGGAGAAAGAGGTGGCTGGTCATCACTTAGGCTACAGAGAACTCAAGTATCACTGTAGTTGAAGTGTCTATTGGATTTTTCAACATGGAAATCATTGGCTTTAACATAATAATTTTGAGGGACTATGCAATGCAGGATTCATATTGGAGTCAATTTAAACAGTGTTCATAATAACGAAAGAGATAGAACTTGAGGGCATTATGCTAAGTGAAATAAGTCAAACAGAAAGACAGATACTGTATGATATCACTTACATACAGAATCTAAAAAAGCTGACCTCATAGAAACAGAGACTAGAATGGTGGTTAACAGGGGTTGGAGGTAAGAGGAAAGAGATGTTGGTCAGTGTACAAACTTCCAGCTATAAAATGAGTGAGTTCTGGGGATCAAATGTACAGCATGGTAATCATAGTTAATGATACTGCGTTACATACTAGAAAGTTGCTAAGGGAGTAGATTTGAAATGTTCTCAAAAAAAAAAAAAAAGAAATGGCAATTATGTGATGTGATGCAGGTGCTAACACTGTGGTAGTAATGATATTACAATATATAAATGTATCAAATGTTTGAAGGCATATGTCACAGCACATTAAGAGGTAAATCAAGATAACTTTGTAAGCTAGCATAAAGTGATCATTATTAAGCTTTGAAAAAAAAGAATAATATGGAATTCAATTTAGTAGTATTGTAAATGTAGCTATAAAATAAGATGCTGGTGAGAAGTTATAAAAAATAAAATATATTAAATACATAATTCAATTATAGTAATCTGAGTGTAACTTGCATATGAAGTAAATCAAAACTAGTAATTAAGGTGGAGAGTTTTAAAGGAAGCAATGATATGTCAAGTTTTTCACATTAAATTGAACCTAGAAAAGAGATAAGCTTGTAATTTGAGAAACATAAGTTCATACATACTTACAATCTTTGACAGAAGTAGACAACAATAATACATATTAATTTAGAAGTAGAAAAGTATTCTAATTAAGATGTCAAGAAGACGAAGTCAGTATTACACCCTCTTAGGAATTACTGAAGTCAATAACTGAGAGGGAATTATTGAACAGATTTTTTGGGCCTGGTGCTGAAGTGAGCACTAAGGGATGGAGAATACATATAAGACCTTGCTGTTCTATATGAGTTCCGAGTTTGTAGGACCCCACGAACTAGTAGCAGCAAAGGGGAGAAAAAAAAGAAAAAGAAGAAAGAAAGAAAGAAAGAAACACAACAACTTTGAATAAGCAATCAAATTTACATATACAGAACAGACAACACAAAGTATAAAAAAATTAAGAAATACACAAAAATATTGAGGGTGGTTTTCTTTTCTTGTGGACCTCCATAGAGACTTAAAATTGTGTTTTCTTGTGAATATTGCACACTCTTTATTCACTGAGATTATTATGTTTTTCATTTTTATTTTTTTAGAGAGGACTAGAGAGAGAGGGAGGGGCAGACAGAGAGGGAGAGAGAATCTTAAGCAGGCTCCATGCCCAGAGTGGAGCCCAATGCAGGGCTTGGTCTCAGAATACTGAGACCATGACCTGAGCCGAAATCAAGCGTTAGACACAACCAGCTGAGCCACGCAGGCACCCCTCGCTGAAATTATTTTTATAAATACATGTGATTATTACAAATAACAACACTAGCAAAATTATAAAACTAAACTAAATTATAAAACTCAGAAGTCCGCCAGACAACAGAGGACCAAAATCCAGGTTAAAAAAAGCCTAATCTTATTATTATTTGGTAATGTCCAGCAGTGACTGGAAACTGGCTGGATTTGGATGCCCTTTTTACTGGGAAGTACCGTCCTCTAAATACACTGAATTTCCTTGGATCTCAACAATGTGCTCAACATGTAAAAGAGTTATCCTGTATATCTCTATTTCTATCTCTATCATCTGTCTATCATCTATCTATCTATCTATCTATCTATCTATCTATCTATCATCTCTCTCTATCAATCATCTATAGAGAGAGGGAGGAAAGTTTCTTCATTTAAAAGTAATTATAAGATACATATATATTGTAATTGTGTTTTTATCCTTCAAGATAGATGACTTTCTTAGCCATTAAAAATATTAAGTGATCAATAAGTGAAGTAGTTCATAAGATTGGCTTCTGAAAATGTACACTTAGAACTTTGGTTCAAAGAAATGTCATCTTATCAGTGAAGGTTTCCTCCTTCCATCTTATCTCACATGTACTTCCTTTCTTTTTTTTCTTTTTTTAAATATAAACAACTTCTAAAAGTAATATAATAATCCACATAATAAATGCAGTAATGTAAAGTCCACTTCATTCCTGAAGGCAC
This sequence comes from Potos flavus, assembly GCA_028534135.1. Classification (NCBI taxonomy): domain Eukaryota; kingdom Metazoa; phylum Chordata; class Mammalia; order Carnivora; family Procyonidae; genus Potos; species Potos flavus. The sequence continues at coordinate 77,342,215 of CM052884.1, read as the reverse complement.
AATTCTTTCCACAGCCTGAGCAAAATAAATTCCGCATGGTACATTTCTGTGCAAAATTTACACTCTATAATTAATCTATAATAGATATTCTGGTTGGCTCTCAGAATGAGGGGTACAAATTTTGAATAAATGCTAGATACTTAGGGTCGTTGAACTTTTGCTGAAGGAGAAACTAACAAAAAAATACATCATTTACATATAAAAAGAATGTAATGGACAAGAGATGAGTCAAAGAGAAAATCTGGAAATTTCCTAGTGTCATTTTTTTTTCTCTATGATTGATATGCTGTTTTGTGTTTCTTTCTGATTCTTCTCAGAATTTTATCAGTGAATATCTTCACATTTTTGTAAAAGCAAGCTTAAGTCTTCTATTTTCTTAGTCAAAATAGTTGGAAGTATTCTTTACTTTCCCCCTGCTCATATTCCACACACTATCTAGAAGCAAGTCCCATCAGTTCTGCCTTCTGAATATATCCTAAATCTGGTCACTCTGCACTATGTTCACTCTTCTGCACCTGGTCCAAGTCACCTTTATCTCTTAAGTGGATTGTTACTAAAGCCTTCAAATCAAAATGGCCTTGGGGGTGCCTGGCTGGCTCCCTGGTTGGTGGACATGCAGCTCTTGATCTCAGGGTTGTGAGTTCGAGCCCCACATTAGATGTAGAGATTACTTAAAAATAAAATCTTAAAAACAAACACACAAAACCAAAATGGTCTTAACATTCCCCTCATTTTAACTAAACTTTAGACAGGCATCCTCCTGACTATAGACATCCTAACTCCCTTTTCTTAGAGCATTTACTTTAAAACAAACAAAACAAAACAGAACAAAACTTCCATTTGTAAATTCTTTCTCTGAAAGAATAGCCTCTTGCCTCTCTACAACCTCTCTACAACCCAGAAATGTTTTTCTCAAGCACCTGATAGCCACTACTCATCTCCCTGAAATAGAATCATGTAGGAAGACAGAACTCTCATCTCTCAGTTTCTGTGAGGAAACTGGAAAGTGAAAACTGTGAGGAAACATGGAAACATGGAGCCTCACTACCATGGTCACCAGACAGCAAACACAAAGGGCCTAATCACAATGACTCACCTCCCCTTGAATTCCTCCGATCACTTTTCTACCAGCTCAGTCCAGATAAAACGTTCCTTCCTTTTGTTTTAGTGCAGTTGAGTTCAATCTCTCTCCTATTGCAGTAGGATTGGTCCCTATGGGAACAGTCTTGAATAAAGTTTCCCTTGCCTATTTAATACATGAAGTGCAACTTTAAATAAATAAATAAATAAGTAAATAGATAGATAGACAGACAGACAGACAGACATTCCTTATAAAACAGCCTTACTCTACTTATTGGCACCTCCTCTCCTTACCATCTTGCTTTATTTTTCTGTGCAGTACTTATCAGCATATGACATGCTGTATGTTTAGTGTAGCTTCTACTCCCCATAAGAACATGTAACAGCCTCTATTTTTTTGTGTAATGTTATTTCCACAGTTCCTTGAAGAGTTACCCAGATCATAGTAATCACTCAATAAAAGTGAATGAAAGTGCTGGGTTTTTTTTTCTTTTTTTGAATGAAAGTGCTGTTAAATTGCCTACTTTCCTTCTGCTTAACTCTGGAATTTAAGGAAAGGACTTTTATGACTTGTTGCTACATGAGTTGCTACAGAAAGTATATTTTATGACTTATTTTGTTTCTTTTTTTATCACCAATCAGAATTAATACACTCTACAGAGTGAACTAACAAAGGGAATGATTTCTGTGTTGAGGCTTTTGGAATAGAATATAAAACATTTTAGTGAATATGAAAATGGAGCATAGATTGGTTTTTAAGTATTTAAACTATACATTGTAGAAAAAAAAGCAAAATTAAAGTAATTTTGCAATCATAAAAACTTTCTCCACATTATATTACCTACTCTTAAAAAAAAATCCAGATATAAAACATGTGAAGAAATTAAACCTTTTAGTACAACTTGTTTGTTTTAATTTTATGGATATGTTGATTACAACACTTAGATTGAGTTTCCCTCCTTAATTTGATCACCAGAAAACAAGAACAAACAATTAGCCAATCTCTAGCAAAGGAGATATATTTCTCTAAATTAATTTTATTCTAGCTTTTTAAAAAAAATGCTTTCAATCTCATTTCTCTTTGAAAATGGGTCAGGTCATACATAAATAAACATAAAATAAAGTACTATTTTTTTCTATATAAAACTTAACTTGCACTCAAAATTATTAAAAACACATTTAATTAGTTATCTCTATGTAATATTTTTTGTGATTTTAGCTAGTGAGTAGGACGTTTTATGTATCCTTTTCAGTGTGGCATTTTGCTATGCTTTTCAAACTAACGAATGCTGCAGTGTGCTGTAGTATATCAAACTGAAGATGAAAAAAATCCATCTGTTCAGAAAGAGAATGTTAACATATTATCTGTAAAAGAAAACGAAGGAAAAATAAAAGAAAGAAAACAAAGTAATTCTACTGGAAATCTGATTAAAATAAACATAATTTTTGTGGGAATAAAATTTGAAAGTTGCAAAAATTGTTAGTCTAAAACATAATAAAAGAAAATTTACTCCTTCAGTCAGATGGGCTTATCTTTTCCTTTCTGTATAGTATGCTGGTAGAACTGTTTTCTACCACTGTCAGGTATACTATCATAGAGAATATCCTAATCACCCACACTCTTTATGACCTCTAGCTAACCAGAAAAATATGGCAGAGCCTACTCCCTACTGCATCAGTGAATATTTCAGCAATTACATTTAAGGATGTAGTGATAATTAACTTAAAAATTTCGTGGTGGTCATGACAGCTCAATATGAAAATACTGGGTTCCCAATAAGTGAAGAATCTGAGAAAATGTAGCTTTGTCATTCCTGAGAAAGTATACGAATTTTATTCTCATTCATCTCCAAAGAAGGCTACCAATATTCTAGTGTTTAATCAATGGCTCCCTGACAACGAATGCCTGAAAATAAAAACTACTCTGGAAAGCAATAGTCACTTTTTAAAGAAATCTCACAAATGCAGAGAAGAGTGATAGGTTCTCCCCATTTCCCCCAAGGAAGGATGACCTAAGTTTATCTAAGCTCTTGAACTTGAACATTATCTTCAGAAATTGTTACAAGTTCAGTCGTTGAGTTCAACAACTGGCCAAGATCAGTATTGCATAATAATTAAGGAATCATTTTGATCTTTTTGTAAATACCTTGAAACAACATATTTTATTGTAAATTCTCCTAACAGATTATAGACACAGGCATCATAGTCAGCCTTTCATACAGAAGTGTTAATTAGGGAATAAGAATAGTCCATCTTTACAAATGTTAGTGAATGTGTTTTTATGTCACAGTGGTGACAAAGTGATTATTCAAGAGGATGGTTTTGTTGTATTTTATGTTTTGTCCAGTATAGCTTTGTTCAGTTCTATTGCACTCTGTTCTGGATTTTAAGTTACAATCTATTTATTGTAAATACTGTAGTGCTGTGTTATTCAGAATTTTATTGAACTGCAGAATCCTATTCCTCTTTCATGAATAATAACACATATTTTGGAATACATAGGCTCAAGAATGACAAATGACAAATTTTTAGTTGTATTCTTTAAAATTAGTTTGTATTACTTCTTATTGTACTCATCGGATTACCTTGTGCATAATATACATTGAGAACTTGTTATGGGAATGGCATATTTTCATTGTTTTACAGCTAGTTGATTTCCATTCCTTCTGGCCCACCCATGTTTCAACTGAAATATGCAGTCTTTCTGAATTTTAACACACACAAAAAGGTGGAATATTAAAAACAACAAAAAAATCCACAAAATAATAGAATATTACAACTCTGTACTAATTTCCTAGGCACGTATGTGCATTTGCTCTATGCTACAGGCAGAATAGAAAACTCTGGAGTCCTACCTTCTCTTTTCTCTTGTAGGGGGGTAGGAGACTTATGTGGGATATGGTGTTAAGAATCTCAGTGGGTCATCACTCCATTTTCCAGGCCCCAATTAATATGCTCCAAGAGTAATGTTAACCTGGTTGTATCATCAAATTCCATTTGAAGAATGATGTGCAATATTGTTCAATATGGAAAATGAGTTTTTAAAAGGCCTAAAGCACCTGAATGAGATATAGTATTAGGAATTAGGGTTTATAACTCTAGTTCCTCAGGAGCTTTGCCTTATTTTATATACTCCATGATACTTATTCTAGGTCTCTTTTGGCTATTCCAACAGATAGTTCCACTTAATGGTCCTGGAAAGACATTACCTTTGACTGCATGAAAGCAGGGCTCTTTAGATACTATTTTAGAAAATAATATTCTTTATACCTTGTTAAAGTCACAGGCACAGAACGAGCTCCGTCTACTTCTGTGTCTACCTTCAACTATTCACTCCTGGGTTTGCCAAAGAGCACAGTCCACTGTGATGGCGACTTCTCTGAATACCACATCTTCCATCTCTAAGTCAAAGTTCGCTCCTTCTTTATTTTGCTTCTGAGTCACTCTCTGGTCCTCTCTCTTAGTACTTACAACTGAGATATTCTCTACTAATCTACTCTGATTTCCAAGGGGGAACAAGAGGGGATGCTTTGTTTCAGTTTTGTTTTTAATCTCTGTATTTTGTTTTTAATCTCTGTATCACCAGTACTTCATACAGAATATGTAGGTAAACTATTTGTTACACTGGTAAACTGGTAAAAATTTGTTAAACTATCTGTTTAACAAATCTCCAGTAAATAAATAAAAAAAAATACATGACAACTTTTCTAATAAGGCTGGAAAATAAACTCCGCATATGTAACTATAAAACTGGGTGAATTTGCATTCCATTTTTGAAGAAACAACCTACCTCCACTTTTCATCAAATTAAATGTTCTGTTCAATAATAAGCTTTCTTAGTTTAAAATTAGAGCATTATTGTCTTACTGAAATTAAAATTCATTATAATCAAAAAGATATAACTACCTTCTAAGAGCTCTGACAACAGATCCCATGAGCTCTATGGAAAAAAGTGTAATTGAATTAGTTTATGATAAGTAGAAATTTTGTTCATGGATTCATATCATGAAATGCAAGAACAGAAAGAAAAAAAGAGGGACAGAGGAAAGATGGAAGGAAGGACAGAAAGAAAAACAGACAGAAAGAAGGAAGGAAGGAGAGAAGGGAGGGAGGGAGGGAGAGAAAAAGTGGGAAGGAGGAAGGAAAAGAAGAAGGAATAAAAAGTTTGAAGGCCAGAAAGAACATTGTACTAAATTCAGGAAAGCACCTGGATAATGTATGTGAAGAGCAGGTGCACCATATCCTCTTAGATGAGACTTTCAGGAATAACTTTTTTTTTTTTCCCCTCCCCTCCTTCATTTTATCATCAGTGTGATGCCCATAACAATAAGCAGTTGGGCAAATTGACAAATTTATCATTTTGACATGCAATTTTCTGGATCCTTTTTGCAAAGCCATGCTCAAGTTGTGAATGTATTTCAGTATGAGAATAAATTAATTATGACGTTGTACAGATATTTATGTTGAATTATGTTTTCCCTCTTTTAAATCTGGTGTCCTAAATTTTCTATGGGGTTCATATACATTTTACATGATAGTAATCATAATGATTAAAATAAATGCAGGCCGTAGAAGACGACATACTTCAACTTACAAAGTTAAAGTGAGAAACTGCTATCCATCTTTGCGAGTGTGCTAGCTATTTTCACAAAATATTAAAGCATACCAAATAAATGATGCTTTAGCTTCATTGTATTTTAAGGTTTATCTGGTATCACCTCAAAGTTACAGAAACATAAAAAGAATACAAACAATTCCTTATGTCCTTTACCAGGACTGACAATTATTTATTGTGCCAGTGTAGAGATGGGACCTCTAAGGAAGAAATTACGATTAAATAGTGTTATAAGGATGGGGCCTTGCTATAAGAGGATTAGTGTCTTTATGCAAAGAGACAAAAAAGAGAAAGCTTCTGCTCTCTCTCCCTCCTTACCCTCCTTCCCCCCCCCCCGACCCCCGCCAACTGTGCATGTGCAAAGAAGCCCCGTGAGTACACAGTGGGACTGTGGTCACCTACTAGCCAAGCAGGGAGGCTGCAGAACAAATGTATGTTGTTGGCCCCCTGTGCTTGGATTTCCTAACTTCCAGAATGATGAGAAATCAATTTCTGTTATTTAAATTTCTGTTACTCAATTTCTGTCATTTAAACCACCAGTCTGTGGAATTTTGTCATGGAAGCCCAAGCAGATGAACAGAGGAGTATATATTATCATGAATTTCGACACCGAAACAAAATTTTGGGTAGAGGGCCTGTCATCTCTTCATGGGGTGATGAAGACAAGTGACAAGGTGAGCAGCTTATCCAGGTGATGACCACCACCACCGAGGGTCTCTTTCTTTTTTTTCTTTCCTTTCCTTTCCTTTCCTTTCCTTTCCTTTCCTTTTCTTTTCTTTCTTCGTTCCTCCCTCCCTCTTTCTTTTCTTCCTCCCTTCCTTTCTCTTCCTTCCTTCCTCCTTCACTTCTTTCTTTTTCTCTTTCTTTCTTTCTCTTTCTTTCTTTCTTTCTTTCCTCTCTTCCTTCCTTCCTTCCTTCCTTCCTTCCTTCCTTTCCCCTTCCTTCCTTCCTTCCTTCCTTCCTTCCTTCCTTCCTTCCGCTTGCTAACTGACTCTACAGCCTGCTGGAGAGTGCATACTTTGAGGTGCTGCCTGCTAACTAGTGTGCTCTTTGAGCTGCATTGCTGCCTGCTGGAGAGTTTGTGATTTGAGCTGTGCTTAGTCAATGAGTCTCACCAAGCCTCTGTTATAAATTTAATGGACCTAATTTGGAAGCTTCTATGATTGGCATTTAGGACCAGGAGTTTGGTCCTAGAACCATCCTTGGATATGCCTCTGGTTGTGTGTCTTGGTCTAGTTCTATATGTGTGTCTCAGATTGAACTGTGTGTCTTGATTCTAGCTGTGACTGGTGTTAGGGAACAATTCTTACCCTGTGAACACTGGGTGTTATTTCAATCAGGCATTGACCCCTATTCTATAGAGTGCTCGAGGGAAAGACTGATATACTGATATATATATATATATATATATATGTATTTTTTATCTCAACTCATCAGGTCATCACTAGTACAAAGGAAATATAGTCATCATATGGCATGCTGGAGTTCACATCCTTTAAAGCAGATGTCTCTTTAAAACCCTATTAAAATGCCTTTGATGTTCCTGATGCGCAGACTTAAGGGAGAAAATGCCCATGACACCCTCATGACACTGCAAAGGGATTGGGGATTAATTCAAATTTGGTTTAAGTCCAGGGTCCTTAGACCCAATAAACAACTATTGCCATGAAGGAGACCCCTAACCGTGAAACACTGATTTGAGTCTCTGGAGGAAGCAAATTATAAATATTAGCAAAGTACAGTGGAATCATCCCCTGAAGCATATCCAGTAACCACAAAAAATCAATCAATCAATAGATAGATAGATAATCTGTGTATATAGTGAAAGAAAAAAAATACTTCTGTAAAAAAAAGGCCAATTTTATCCAAATGGAAATCTAAATATATACTAAAATCACTTACACAACAAAAAGATAAATGAGCACAAATTCACTTTTGCATTTCAAAACATAGGTTCTGAATTTATTTTAATATCTGCTGAAATGCACTATTTGGCAAACCATTGTTTTAATGGACACTGGATCTCACATTACATTTTAACCTGGAAATCTCACTACAGTTAAACAAGGTATCTCCTATACTCTTAGGGAAGTTACCATGCATAAAATAGAGAACAAATAGCAATGTCTTACACCAACCATCTGAAATACTGCTTTGCCTAAATTCTCTGTATTCATGGAACCCACTGCCATAATAATGAGCATCAGTGAGTAATCTTTTTAAAAAAATTAAGTCTTGGCATTTAACACTGGCTTTGTAAAATGGGATTCCATAACTTTCCTCTCTTGTTAAAATAGTTAACATGACCTGTGGAAGGCAGAATAATGGTACCCTAAAGATGTCATGTCTTAATCCTAGACCCTGTGAATATATAATGTTATGTGGCTATGGAATTAAGGTATCAGAATTAAGGTGGCAAATAAGTTGACATTTAGATAGGGAGATTAGTTTGGATTATCTGTGTGGGTCAATATAATCACAAGGGTCCTTAAATGAGGTAGAGTGTTAGAAAGGGAGGTTAGATCAATGTAATGTGAGAACTTGACCCACATTTGCTGGTTTCGAATGAAGATCAATCTAGGTCCTAAGATGGCAATGAACTAAGGAATGTGGGAAACCTCAAGAATCTGGAAAGTTTCTTCCTTAGAGTCTCCAAAAAGATTATAACCCTCTCAGCACCTTGGCTTCAGTCTACTGATGCCCATTTTGGATTTCTGAACTACCAAATTATAAGATAAATTTATATTGTGCTAATCCACTAAATTTGTGGTCATTTGTCACAGTAGCCAAAGAGTACTAATACGTGGCTCAAAAATAAATCACAACATGGCTGCCAAGAACTCAAATAAGACCTATTTAGAAAAGGGATGGTTATCCTTACTGCTTTTCTATTTAATTGCCCCTTTTGTCCTTCTCTTAAAACCTAGAAAGAATGAATGGAGCCTCATAGTGGATTACTGTAACTTTAGTGCCATAGTCCCGTCCACCAATCCAGTTTTCCCACATCCACTATTACTGGAATTAATGATTCCATCTGATCACTGACTGGTAATTACTTTGCTATAACAGATTTGGCTAATATGTTGTTCTGTGCTTATTTAAGTGATTTTTTTTTTTTTCTGAAGTTTGCCTTTACTAAAATCCATGAGGAATCTCAATTTTGTTTTTGCAGGCAAGATCTTAACCTCATCCAACATTCTCCAGGAAAACAGGTATTGTTACATTCATGCCATCCTCCTCTATGGTGATTCATTTGACACGTTAATTCAAGACATATAAATATTCACGAATGATCTCACAAAAAAGGGATGGGGTATTGTTTCATCCAAAATATAAGATCCCATGACCTCAACTAAATTTCTGGGCATCATTTGATCAGTCAAGGGCCATTCCATCTTCGAAAATGTCAAGAAATAGCTATTGACGCTGTCGGCATCCACAACATTAAAATAAACCCAATATTTTCCGGGAATTTTTGGATTCTGGAGGCAACACATTCCTCATCTATAAATTTTACCTAATTTCATTTATTCTGTTACTCACGAACCAGCCCACTATGAATACAGCTCCCTACAACAAAAAGCTCTACAATCTGTCCAGATTATAATACAGTAAGCACTCAATTGTAACACTGTAAGTACTTCTGTTAGTGACCCCAGTTGTAGTCAATTCCTTTCGGTCTTACTAGAGGCTCTGGACCACTTCTGATGGTTCTAAGTTATCCATGGTTCTGACACAATAAAGCTACAAGAGTTAACACAACTGACCAAGTCCAGGAAGAGTAGGAGTTGATACTAGGTACTCTGCATATTTACACATTTTTACAGACTTCGGCAATTAGAAATGATTTGTCTATCTGGTCTGAACAATGGCAGCAACACACAATTTCTTATCCAAATTTGCCCCCTATGAAGTAAAGAACTGTGGGGATTTCTTGCCTCATGGATACCCATATACACTAATACCTAACTATTAATATCCAAATACAAGGACACTTCTTATACCTTAAGTTCAAATATTATGGCACTGTCCAGCCTTACTGTATGCCAAATGTGATGGGAATTTGAAATAAAGAAATTCCCCTTAAATTCACACCTTATCCTTCTAGCAACTTCACCAGGTTGGCAGGTTCCAGGTATTTCCCATGTTCAGAAATTCAAGGCATGATTGCAATGCGGTAGTTTCCTAGCAGCAATAATTTTAATGAAAAGCAGACAATCAAGATTGAGTGATTGCGAACTGATCACCTTTCTGATAGTGTGCATTAAGAGCCAGCAGGCATTTTACCAGAAAAGTAGTTATTCTAATTTCCTGCTTTCATTTCGGAAACCATACTTTAAAGGATAAGACTCTTCTTTAGTGATTGAACATGATAAAATAGCCTACTGCTAATAGGTCTAGATAAAAAAACTTTGCTATCTCTTAAAGAATTTTAAGCAATAAGTTCTATTAACTATTATGGTATCATTATGGGATTGACTTTTCCTATGACCTTTAAACACGACTTAGATAAACAAGGCAGTATGCAACTTGTGTGTTTATTAACTTAGTTTTCTCTTTTATGGATATGAGCATTTATGTAGAGAAGAGAAAATATCATCATTATGTATGCAGGAAAAGTAAAAACATTAAAAATATAATGATGATTTATTATTAAGCCCATATTAAATCACTCTTAATTTCTTTACTCTAACCTGAATTAACTTCCAGAGTTTCATGTTTTTATTATTGCAATCAAGGTATGCCTATGATATACTAGCCTATTTTTCTTTAAATTTAACATTATATTATAAAATATTTCTCACTTATTAGTTTTCAAAATTATCATGTGAATAATGGGGTTATCAGCATTTTCATATAATTACATGACTCAGAAATGACAGCTGTGACATACAACCAGCATCACAGGGGTTCATTACATCTGCAATTTGTTAGGGTAGGAGATGAAGTGTAAAATTTCAAAGACGGCATAAAACTTGGTGAAAATAGCATCACAGTTTATTTTGATACACTGTTTCATAATTAGGCTACTTTTCTAACCACTTCTCTGCCAATGAGTGTGAAAATGTACCAAAATGTTCTCTAATGGATATTGGCTTCCCAATTTTACTTTTTTTTTTTTTTTTTTTTTGACAAAGAGAGATCACAAGTAGGCGGAGAGAGAGGGGGAAGCAGGCTCCCTGCTGAGCAGAGAGCCTGATGCAGGGCTTGATCCCAGGACCCCGAGATCATAACCTGAGCCGAAGGCAGAGGCTTTAACCCACTGAGCCACCCAGGTGCCCCCAAAATTTTACTGTCTTAAAGTCTTCTGTTTAAATAGATAAGAGCCACATACTTTAATACATATTTTAAATTTGGAGTTTAAGTTCTTAGAACAAATTCCTAGGTGTTAAAATGCTGGTTCGAAAAAAGCGAGTTTTGTTTGCCTTTTGTCTTTATATTTGAGCTATAATCTTGTCTACAAGTACTATGCCGACCACAATTGTTTTGCTATAGTTTCATGCCTGGATCAACATTAGATAGCTATCTGGAGAAACAGTTATTAGCATTTATGTCATTTTTTTCTAACTTAGTAGGCAAAATTGGCATCTTGGGGGAGTTTGTGTTTCTGTAATCCTATCGTTTTTAGGAGCAGAGTATATGATTTAGGCCTAAACCGAACAGCACATTGTATCCCTTATATTCTGAGCTTTGTTCAAAGATCAGCATAAACTAGATCTATCAGCATATATGCCAGTATGATTATCTGGAAATGCTAGAATACAGATACTTGTTATTTGTCTTCAGTGAATTTGGGTCCAGGTAGGCCCTAGAACGGCTGTCAGTCATCTGAAGACTAACAGGATAGAGCCAGTCTGAGACTGAAGTTAATATGAAGTGAGAAGCAGCGAAAAGAAATTGAACAAGATAATCTCTGTCCATATGAGCGTAAGTAAAACAAAACAAACAATATCACTCAATGTGAAAATAACTCCTTTTTTGCACCATTTTTGTTCATTTCATTGATATATTTGCTCTTTATCTAAACCTACAAAAGATCTGAGGCAGAAACACTGCTATGCTTTTTGCTGTGAACTTAGCTAACTTGGGGTTTTATTTTATCATTTTGAACACTTTAAACCTTAGAGTTGAGTGAGAATTAAAAGCAGAATTGATGTATTTGGGGTACAAGCTTTTGAAGACAGGAGTCTAAAGATCTGGCTTGGCTAAATATTTATTTTCTTTTCCCTCAGCTTTACAAATTTTGCAATATTCTAATACTTGATTTCCTTATAAAAGGATGCCATCTTGGAAGTAGTCCCTATTTCTCTTTAGTTGAGGCTAATTAAACTTTGCCATTCAAGCATAAAGAGGCTCACATGTGTTACCTTAGCTCCGTCCTCTTATGTAAGATTTATCTATGTTGGTGCCCAGGTGTATAGAACAGTCAGAATTCTTTGATTTTTTTTTTCATTGTGCTAAGTGGGATATTGTCATTCCAAATATTCAAAGATTATTACATAGAATATGAAATCAACAGGGATCCTGAAAAATGATACATTAAAAATGGCTTTTCCCCCCACTCTCAATAATGACTATACTTGTTTAATAGTCATTAGGGCTGTTATAAGAAGAAAATAAGACTGGTATGGAAGCACAGAGGGGATGAGAAAAGATAATGAGATGAAAAAAGTGCCTATTCTCTGTGAATTTGGTAGAATGATCCCTCTTTGATATTTTGGTGTATGACTTTTTTCATGTGGTGCCAACAGATATCATGAGATCTCCAAAATTTTTTTAAGTTTTATCTTGAGGTTAGTAACCAGACTCCTAATTTGGCCTTCTGATTTCCTGTGTGGCATTTACTCTACTTTCCTTAGAGTGTGGCAGACTCATTCACTTAAAAACTGGAAATATTGAAAAAAAAAAACAAAACTGGAAATATTATATATTTGGTCTTCAGCCTTTTAGGTGTCCCTAGACTAGTGGCTTTTAACTGTTCTCTCATTAACCCTTTCGAAAATCAGTTGAAAGAAGTGGCATTGCCAAGGCACTTTGAGTGGAAGGCACTGGACCCCAAATACTGGCCATCCATGTGCTTTCATAGTTATCTCAGTTAAATATTCAATCTAATTAAATAAATTTTCTCTACCTGTCATAGAGAAATTCTATATCTGCCATTGAACATAAGTATAGATAATCTCTTGCAAAATATACATTCTCACTGAGTTTTACACTTAATTACAGGATTTCCATTAATTGTCTGCCACTCACCCACATGTCCCACAATTAAGGTCAGATCTTTAAAAGAGAATGTCTGATCTTTACATAGATGAGAAATTGAGGATCAGATATACGAAGTGACTTGACTAAAATCCCTTAGAGGCAGAAAGGCTAGTGGAAGATCTAGAATTCCTCAATTTCATTCCACTTTCTCTTCAGTCTTAGTTACAATGAAACTTCTAGACATGTCTGTAGATTATATGACTATAATCCAATTTCTAAATACCTATTAACGTGCTGTAAAAAGTTGATATAATCTATTGTAGGATATGAAAAGAAACAGAGTATATATTCTCCAACAAATTATTTGTCATATGATTATTAGAAAATTCTGGAACATTTCGTCGCCGTTCTTATGCTCTATTTAAACTGTCTTTAATAAAAGTATCAGTATTTTTAGTTCTCTTAGATTTGGGGTTAACACTTAAATCTTTGTAAATGCTAATAGATATAGCTCACAAAGTATTATTGTGTGATATTATTTTTTTCCATGAGTAAATTTTACAACTGATTTATAAGCCATTATTGCCAATAAGCCATTATTGCCAAAATTAATTAATATAAGTCCCTTAAATATGTTTTACTATACTTTTAAAAAATTAATAAACTATTATTTAGAGCAGTTTTAGGTTCACAGCAAAACCGAGTGGAAAATATAGACTTCTGATAAGCCCTATCCCCACACCTGCACAAGTTCCCCCACTACCAACATCCCATACTACCATCTGTTTCCTATACTTTTGAAATGGAAAAAATATATATTCAAAAGCTCAGGGAAAACAGATTTTTTTTTTAAAACACAGATTTTTGTTTATTAATTTGTGAAAGGAAATTCTTACTTAGAACATTAGTTCATATATTCAAAGCAACCTAGACCAAGAAATCAGCACACAGGACTAAGCAGCTTTGCCAAATTTATAAAACATTTGAAAGAGATAGTCATGGGGAAAACACATGATTAAGTTTTAGAAGAAACAATATGAGTCTTTAGGAACACAATCCTGGTATTGTTTCTTGGATTAGGAACTTCCATAAGTTTTCTGTTTATACCACATTGCTAGATACTTACATCTGTCTTCACTTTGTCTTTTTTTTTTTTTTTAACCAGAAGGGATATTTTAAATTGCAGTTATAGTGCTATGTTTGTCATAATGTGGTGTCATATATTTAAATATAAAAAGAGCTTTGTGCCTTTCTGACCTGTCACCTTCAGTAGGAGCAAAAATCATTGCCATTGAATGTCACCAACACTACCTTAGCAAACTAGTTTAGTTCTGTAATGTTTCATATTCATTTCTTCTATCTTTTGCCTACCTGAAACCAACCTATATTCTTGTAGCTTTGAGGCCATGAAATATGTCCTCAATATTTCATAGTCTTTTTTTAGCAATAACAACAGCCACAAAGATTAATGCATCTTCCGAAACGAATGGATTTCAAAATGGAAGAACTTAGGTACAGTGATTTCCTCCATCCTCCATAGGAATTTTTTTCAGAAATCTTCCTAAACATCTCACTCATATGTAAAATTTGATTCTGCTAAATTCGAGAGACCAGATAAAACGAGGTCCCAAGGGCACGTGATGTGATGAACCCTGGGGGTTATACTGAACTGGTGAATCATTGAACATTATATCAAAAACTAATGATGTACTATACATTGGCTATTTGAATTTAAATTAAAAAAAGAAAAAAATTAAATTTGATTCTGGTTTAGAAGAAAGAGTTGTTTCCTAGATTACTCCCAAATGCTCATTGTTTAATTGAATTGCAAAGTGTTTCAAATAAGCAAGTACTTAATATTTAGAATTGGTAAAAATAGAGAATCGGGAACTGAGAATAGAAACTCTCTTGAAATTTTAGGGTCTCATGAGTGTATAATCTATCTGCTGTCTCAAGTTTAGAATCTATTGAAAATTCCTAAATTGAACAAATAAGTATCAACATATTATCTTTATCTTTATTCTGATAGATTTGGCACTGGTGAATATGACAAAATAAAGATGAACTGAGTTTTTTAACTTGAAATCCATCCTCTTACTAGTGAAAGGCAGATCTGAAAAATACAGAGGCAGAACCTTTTATTCTAAGATAACTCCATGCCCAAGAGAAGATTAGAGACTTTGTGTTCAGAAAGAAAGACAATCCCATTAGAAAAATTGAGGAAGCTCAAAATGATGTTTCTTCCTTCAAAAACAAAAGTGTTATCCTAAAATGACCTACCACATGTATCTGATGGTGGTTATTATACTACATCAATCTCAGTGGTAAAGGATAGCCTGCAATGAGCTTAAGAAAAAAGAATGCTTGGAACTTACACTGCTTTTATAGTAGTAAGGAAGAAGGGAGTTGAGAAGGAGGAAATACCACTATTTCTTATTCTATGTGAATAACTCTCAAGTGTTTCCTGTGGCACAGAACTCTAAAACCATAGACTCATAAATCTGTCTGGTTAACATCTTCAGTTGTTTTTTAATAGTCATATCAAATATATTGTCAAACTTAAACTGTTAATTTTTTAATTAAAGTATTATTTACACGCAAAGATTTTAAAGGTACAGTTTGATGAGTTTTGACATGTGTATACCCATGTAACCAACCTACTGGTCAAGATTTAGAATAGTTCCATCTCATGACCCTTTCTAGAAGCCCCCACCCAAGTACTATTCTGAATCCTATCATCTGCTTTGAATAATTTTACCTGTTCTAGAACTTCATATCAAGAAATCATATTATATTGGGCTCCCTGCTCAGCCTTCTCTTTCTCCCTCTTCTTCTATCCCTGGCTTGTGCTCTCTCTCACTCTCTCTCAAAAAGATAAAATACTTTTAAAAAAAATAAATCATATTATGTGTGATCTTTTATTTCTGTCTTCTTTTGCACAACAAAAGGATTTGAGACTCACCTATGTTAATAGATGTAACAGTAGTTAGTGCTTGCGTATTGCTGATTGGCTTTCCACTGCATAAATAACATTTTTTCATCTGGAGATATATACTTGGATTGTTTCCAGTGTTTATCTATTATGAATAAAGCTGCTATGAACATTGCTGTAAAATATGTTTGTGGATATATATTTTCATTTATGTTGGGTAAATAGCAATAAGCAGAATAACTTGGTCATAGAAAAGATATACTTAAATTTAGAAGAAATTTCCAAAATCCTTTTCAAAGTGGTTGTATCATTTTAAATTCCAACTAGCAATGTATATGAGAGTTTCTGTTGCTCCACATCATTACCAACACTTAATATCAGCCTTATTTAATTATAATCAGTCTAATGGATATGTTGGTATTGTATGATGGCTTAAATTACACTTCTCTAACATCAAAGGATGTTGAGCATCATTTCATGTGCCATTTATATATCTTTATTTTATAATAAAGTGAGTTCTGCACAAATCTTTTGACCATTTTATCTATAGGATAATTTTGTATTTCTAATATTGTGTTACAGGAATTGGTTATTGAATACATAGAAAAAGAGGAAAGTCACATCTTAAAATTATTGGGTTTTTATTCTATGTACATAGTTCATCTTTCCATTTATCTATCCTTTTCTTTAATATCTCTACACAATCTATAGTTTTAGTGTAGATGTCCTCTATCTTTTGGGTTGAATCTATTCCTAAATATAACATGTTTTTAATTTTCTTGTAAATGGTATTTTTAACATGTTATTTTGAAATAATTATAGGGTTATAGGAAATTGCAAAGACAGTACACAGAGGGCTCTAATATTCATTACCCAGTTACCCCCAAGGCTTACAACTTATGTAAATACAGTCCAATATAAAAGTCATAAAATTGATATTGGTAAATGTGTGTTATAGATCTGTGCCGTTTTATCACATGTGTAGATTTGTGTGGCCATCATCACAATCAAAATACACAACTACACCATTACCACCATAATCCTCCCATGTTACTCCTTCATACACACATCTACCCCATTCTCCCTCCCCGCTTTTACCACACGCTGCTGCTAGCCTCACGCTTATGAATCCTCTTTCGGATTTCTTCCATTTTTATCTCAGGCAAACCCCTGAAGGGCAAACAGGTATGGGAGGAAAAATACTGATCTCTCCATTTTTTTTTTCAGGTTTACAAGTTATCCCAAGTGATCTCACAATCATTTCTAAATATCTGAAATTTTATTTGTGTATTTAATTATTTTATTCCATTTCTTATTAAATTATTTTACATAGGCTCTGGAATCCGCTGGTAGGGTTCAAATCCAAGCTATTTCCTGGCTATGAAATAGGTAGCAAATGACTCAAATGCTCAACATACCAGTTCCCTCATGTAATGGATATTGAAATATTACCCCGCCCATGTATATGAAGAGTAAGAGGTTTATCCATGTTAAGCACTTAGAAATGTGTCTATCATATAGTAAGCATTCAATAAGCATTTACTAGCCACAGCTGTCTATGGCCATATCACTCTGAATGCATGATCAATAAGCATAACCATTTTTGTTAATACCTTTAGTAATTATTTTAGGTATTATTTCGTTGTAAAGGTGTGACTAATATAGAGGATTAATAATTTAAGTATTACATAAAATATGTTTATTATATATCATTCCATTTTAGAAGAATAAATATAAATCTATTCATATTTTTATTAATCACCAAATATTTAACTGTGTCTACTCTGTAGAAGGCACTAAAAATTCTGTGGTAATTCCTAAAAATGGTTGGGTATAGTCTATAAATTACCTGAGTATTGATATTTCCTATACTTCTAAAGAGAAGGACATAAATCCTGAAAATCTGAGACACAGAATCTCTGCCATTTATAAAGAAGAACATTGTAGCTTTGCAAATATTATGAAGATTCAAAATGAGAACCAGAAAACTTGGGTTAGGATCCATACCTCAGGCTGTACCTCATATATATATATATATATATTATTCATTTATTTGCCAGAGAGAGAGAAAAAGAGCACAAGCAGGGGGAGAGGCAGGCAGAGGCAAAGGGAGAAGCAGGTTCCCCGCTGAGCAAGGAGCCTGACACAGAGATACAGGACTCAATCCCAGGACCCTTGGATCATGACCTGAGCCGAAGGCAGATACTTCGGATATCTGTTGGTGCAGATAACCAACAGAGCCACACAGGCATTTCATCAGGCTGTACCTCTTAAGTGATTTCAATTCTCCAGACTTTCCTCAACTGAAACAAGGCTTCAGTCCACATACATCCCTTTTTCCAAGTCTAAGCCTCACAACTAAGTTGTCTCCGTGCTGGGTAAAATGTTTCTACTCTAAATCCCAGCAGCTACAGGATCAGAGCCAAACTGTCACCAAGGAGGGTCAATCTAAGTAGAATAGAACTTACCCTGCACATTCCACTATGTGGAATATAACCTACCCAAGTTAATATTAATGAATACATTAGTATTTGCAGTGGCTCTAGTTTTGTTCTACTCATGAATAGCATACAATATCTTGATCAATTGTATTTCTTCAGTGATATCTTCGATCTGCATAATGATTATTTGCTTCCCTAAGTTTCTTCTCAGCAACCAGAAGTCTAACTTTGGAAATAAAATTTTCTCAAAGAGTGGGATTGCCAAAAGGGCTGAATCCCTAACACAGAGACACAAGATCATGTGTAAATTAGCCAGGGCCCGGGAGAAAGGCTTTGTTCATGTAGGTGCTTAATTGATTTTGGTTAATGATGATGATACACTTCATGAATACAAGCACCAATTAGAGAGAAAAGTAACTTGCCACAGCTCAGTAAGCAGAATGGTCAAGAAAGAAAGGAATTCTAAGAAACATACCTTAGTAGTTCAAACCACCTGTTTATGTTCCAGGAGAAATGTGAATCAGTTTTTAAAAACGTTTTACTCACTTGCAACTAGCCTGGAAAATCTTAGGAGTCAATGCTTATAGGATTTCCTTATAATGCTGTGAAACACCTACCTAAAAATGCACAGCTAGGTGAATCACAAGTATGTGGTGATTTTTTTATCATAACCTGAATTATACAGAGATAGAGATGTCCATGTTCTACTATAAAATTGCACAAAGCTAGTATTCCCTCTGCCAAATGGCATGTTATCTCAAATAGTATATTAACCACGTATTAGGTTTCAAAGTAGATTAAGATGTTTGTATTGACTAGAATATCTGCTGTTGGTTCCATCAAAAATGGCTACCAGTATAAACTGGCATTCATTTTTAGAAACAACAAGGTTGTCAAAAATGTAGACTAAAGATACCACTCAAAATATTTTCAATTTAAAAAAAATAATATTTTCAATTTTGTTAATGAAGCTCTTAAGGCCTGAATTGGATACTGTGGATATCTTCAAGATTAAGGCCCTCATTCTCTCAGTTTCTACAAGTATACTTACTCCAACCTGAGACCCTCTTCAGGAATTTTTCTTAAATTAAAAAAACTGCTTCACCCAAGATTATGTGGAGTCACTGGGGTCAGCCCACACATGATAACTGCTTTATGTTAGCATAAAGACCCAGCCTCCCTGCCTCAACTGGAGGACTCTGCTCTGTGTAGGACTGGTGAGGCTTCTGTTCCAACTGTACTTCAGATCAACTTCTCTCTCTTCCCAACATTGTTTCCCTCACTGCTCACAGATATTTTTTCTCAAATCAACCTCCAATAGAAGTCTTGAATACAAATTTCAGAGGCACAGAGTCTGTTTATTATGGAACCTAGTCAATAACAGGTCTCCCTAGGATGGGCCCTTGTAAGCTGATTCTACTTTGGGAGTTCTGAGACAGATTCCTCACCTTCCAGCTGGCAGTGAAGACCTCATCACTGCTACTTAGTGGAGAACCAGTGGGTCCCGGCATGTAATGTTAGAGCTTTACTAAACTTTCACTGCTGATGAGTTAGGATGGGTACTAGTGGAAAGGAAGGCACCGCTGGGACAATTTTCAAGAGAAACTTGTAGTAACAAAGAGGGCTATGGATTGGATGGCCTTTCCTTCCCTTCCCTTCCTTTCCTTTCCCTTTTCTTCCTTTCTTTCCTTTTCCCTTTCCTTCCTTCCTTCCTTCCTTCCTTCCTTCCTTTTCCATTTCTGACCCTTTCTAAGGACTAGTGACAAACAGCAGAAAAAAGAAAAACCTAAAGGCTGAGGGTGATTAATATAAAGGAGACTGTAAAATCCAGCAGGACTCTTGGCAGCATATAAAGAAGTAGAGGACAGAAAGTGAGTGGGAATCCGGACTAGAACATATTGTAAGTGAAGATATCTCTAGGAAAAATCATGCCATCAACCCTGGCCATTGTCCTACGCCAAGATAAGGAACCTGATTAAGAAAGAATGGACACCTGAAATGTAGTATGAAGAATCTAGATTGATGAGCCTGGACACTTTTAAACCTGTTTCCCTTGAATCTTCTGGAACTACAGAAGTCTCCTGCTCCTCCTTATTAAACCTAAAGCACTTGCCCACTTGAAAATAAAGCCAAATCTATGACCTACAGAATAGCACATATTGCATTCAGGACCCAGCTCCATCTCCCCTGTAGGTCAACAGACGTACAACTGGGGTCAAGCCATATTGTAACTCAGCAGAGGAAGCACTGGGCCTGTGAAGGAAGGAAAGATATAATAGGGGCACCCGGGTGGCTCAGTCAGTTAAGTGTCTGACTTTGGCTCAGGTCATGATCCCAAGGTCCTGGGATCGAGCCTCACATCGGGCTCCTTGCTGAGCAGGGGGCCTGCTTCTCCCTCTCCCTCTGCCTGCTGCTCCCCCTGCTTGTATGTGCTTTCTCTTTCTCTCAAATAAATAGATAAAAGCTTAAAGAAAGAAAGATATTACATATCAAAATGCTGCAAGAGCTAGCCACTACATATTGGCAGAACCCGGATTGTCTGGGCAGTCCATAGAACACCACATCCATCAGCTATTATCAATAACTTCATGTTGATCAGACTACATGAACAATAAGTAAAAATCTATATCTAAGGCCTTGGTAAGATGTAGATGTTCAGAAGGTATAGAAAAACACTATAAAGTTTAAGGAGCTACCACCTCAATGCAATTTTACATTTCCAGTAGTATGAGGCATGCTAAAATAAAAGGAAAAGGAAAAGGAAAATTATTGCATGTTCCATCTTAACACTGAAAAGAAGGCACCATCCCTGGGAGGGCTCTCTGGTTCCTGGAAAGAGCACGTGCCACATTGGTAATGCTGCTCTACCCATCTACCAAGATACAAGGAAGCCTACCAGCTTAGATTTGGAGCAAAGGAGAAAAGTGCTTTTCAGCACATCTGGCCTACCAATTAAGATACTTACGTAATTAAAGCCTTGCATTATTACACAATTATCAAGGTTTGTATTAGTATATTTCTGTTACATGTGAGAAATTCAGGCACAGTAATGTTTAGTAACCAATTTATGCTACATTAATATATATTAGAACCAGCAGTTACACCTTTGGCCTTTCTAATGAAAAACAGAAGAGTCATGCAGACTCTACAGCATATAAGGTAGGATCCTATCGTGTTCATGGAGAAACAGAACTTCAGTTGGGACTTGCATATGTTGAGTAATGAAGATATTGGAGAATATATTAGAACACAGGTCAGCAAATTATGTCTCTTAGGCAAATTCAATTCACTGCCTATTTTTGCAAGTAAACTTTCATTGGAACATGACCACAGTCATTTACGGACATGTGGTGTATGGCAGTTTTCATGAAACAATGGCAGAGCAGTTGTAATCTACCCTTAGCAGCCTACAAAAACAAAACATTTACTATCTGGCCCTTTACAATAAGTTTGCTGACCTGTGTTTTAGATACAGTCATGGGATAACAATGAAAGAGTAGAAGGAGAAAATTCTGAGTATTCTTAGCTCTGTTTGTTCACAGTTATTTTCACACACCATGCACGATGCTTAGCACTTAGCACACATTAAAAATACTTGTTGAAACAATGTTGAATAAAAATAATAGAGCTCTGTAGAGGGTTTTGAAGATAATAATGGCATAATAAAAGAATCATTTAAGGATAATTATTCTGGCAATATTTTCCCACATAAATGGGAAGAGAGTCATTTTGGAGATATGAAGTGTTTGGAAAATCTTACAAGAGTTCAGATAAGAAGTCATATATTATTAGTTTGGTACCAACAACAGACAAAATAAGGGAATTAATGGAAACAACATTCTGGGGAAACAAAGAGGCCACATGCAGTTGGTTGAATGTAGATGGTATATTCCTTCACTTTATCTCTAAAGATTTGTAATAAATACCATGTTTTATAGATGACATGACCTTATGTTAGAGTTTTATAGAAACTGGCTATTAGTGAAAACTCCTGTTGTCTTTCTCATCTATGGGATATATTGCCTTAAAAAGCCACTCAGACCAGGAACCAATATTAACATCAATGCAAAATGTTCTTTCATTGGTGACATATAAATTGAATCTGCTTTTTGCTGGTTTAGGCAGAAACTTAACTGATATAGTTGTCTTTTTGTTTAAAACCCTCCATGCACTATTCTTTCTGCTTTTTCAAATTCAACTTCTATTATTTTTCTAAGACAATCTCCCTGAACTTAGACTTGACTGAATTGTGTCTGAAAACAGATCTTGCTGTGGATACATTCACAGTCATTCTGTTCAGAAAGAAAGCAAAAATAACAGTCAAATACCAGGCAAAAATCATGGTATTGAATGTATGACTTGCTGTCTTTCTTTCTGACTCATCTCTCTCCAGGAAAAATAGCATCCCCTAAACAAAATAATAAAAAGATTTCAAATTTTTTTGAGGATTAGGTAGACTTTTTTTATTTTCCTTAATATTTGCTTTTCTGTAGGTAGAGTCTACATAGGTATTTGCCATGGCAAATACTTTATATGATTATTTGAATATTATTTTAAGGGAAAAACATTGAGTCTTATTTTTCACATTATTGATAAGATACTGACTCTCCAATCTGGATATACCATCTCACTGATTTTACTGAAAGCTTATCAACTGATTCATTCAGCAAATATTTACTGAGTGCAACTCTAGGCACAGGCAATATGTGAGATGTAGCACATGATCTTATTTTAAGTTTTACTTCCAAGATGAAATACTAAGGAACGACTGAACAATTTTTAGGTTTGGTAGTAGATAAACTTCCTGAAAGCAAGGACCATGGTGAAACACCATGAGAAAAGCTAGACAAGGATCACAGAGGAAGCAGGTAGGAGATAATACATGTCTTAAATCTTGGGGAGGTTGGTAGTTGGAGGACTTGGGCGCAAGAACTGGAATGATAAAGAGGCTCCTGGGTGGCTCAGTTGGCATCTGCCTTCAGCTCAGGTCATGATCCCAGGGTTCTGGGATTGAGCCCCATGTTGGGCTCCCTGCTCAGCAGGGACCCTGCTTTTCCCTCTTCCCGATGCACGTGCTCTCTCTCTCTGTCTCTCTCACTCTCAAATAAATAAATAAATAAAACCTTTTTTTAAAATTTATTTGAGAGAGCACAAGAGAGAGAGCATGAGCAGGGGGAAGGGTCAGAGGGAGAGGGAGAAGCAGACTCCCCACTGAGCAGGGAGCCCCATGCAGGGTTCGATCCCAGAACCCTGGGATCATAACCTGAGCTGAAGGCAGATGCTTAACCAACTGAGCCAACCAAGTGCCCCCAAATAAATAAAACCTTAAAAAAAACTGGAATGATAAAAACAGTATGTCCAAAAAAAAATTAAGTTGAACTTTCAGAAGTGGCCTGATGATAACAAAGTTGAGGTTGTGGTTAATATAGTCAATGTCTGTGGTGAAGTGGATATAAAAGTCAATAGAGTGTTGGTCAGCAAGATGGTAGAGTAAGAACCTCCAATCCCCCATGGAAAAATTAAATGAACAATACAGACCCAACTAAAATAGCTTTGTGAGAGCTTTGGAAACCAACCAAGGATCTGCAGGAACCAAGAAAATGTCCAAGTGAGAAAAATGTCAACAAGGAGAAGATGTTGTAATTCTCAGACAAGCAGCACAGAAAATGGTAATAGTCTGGGATTGGCAATATGGCCGAAAGGGGCTACCAGGCCTACTTCCCAAACCTAAGATGTACAACATGTAAAAGAAAAAGAAGTTGCCTTTAGGAGGACTAGTGGAGGTATCGGTTAGGCAGGTTCATCTAATAATACAGAAATTCCAAGTTCAGTGACATAAACACAATAAAGATGCTGGTTTTTTCTTTCATCTCCCATGAACAGGAGTAGTTATTCATGTGCAAGAATGATCATCACAGAGTCAGGCTCACTATTTTTCTCATCTGCCTTCATTAGAGTTGGATTTCATTTCACATGTTGATAAAAAGGCACTAGAACTGTAGAGATGACAATGATATTCCTGGCAAGATGAAGACAGAAAAAGCGGAAAAGCTCAAACATGCTTCCTGGATGATTCACTACTCTTCAAGAGTTTCAGAAAAGTCCAGTCAATTAATCACCTCTAGTTTCCTTTCACTGGCAATGTCTAGATACAAGGAGTGGTTGGAGTAGTTGAAGACATTTCAGGCTCAGATATTGGGCTTCTGTTAACAAAGAAGAAGAGATAAGGGATAAGGGATGGGAGTGCGCTATGACAATCCTGTCACCTGTGGGAACTTGATACCCTTGATACAATTTAGTTCTAGTTAAAGGAAGAAAGAGAATGGAAAACCCCAACTTATAGAATCAGCTATGGCTCATATTTGGCAAAGTTCATTAAGGCATGTGGCAAGCTAGTGATAATAAAAAATGATCATACTACCCATTCAAGCATTTCTATCAGTTTGTAACCAATTTGGAAACTCAAAACCAAATGCCCTTATTGAGTAAGGAATAGTGTACTTTTTGCATACTAACTATTACGGAGATACTATCTATACAGTACTGAACAAAATGAGCATGGTCAAGGTCCTTATGGCAGTAATGTTTTGGTGCTGATAAAGACATTAAACTAACATACAAATAAATATGCAATTCAAGTAGTAGCAATTACTATGCACAGAAAGTCCATGTTGCTATAAAAAAAAAGGTCAATGATTTTTTTAAAGACCGTATTATAAATAATTTAGGTTTTGTGTCCAAATGGTCTGCATTGTATTTATTCAACACTACTGTTACAGTAAAAATGGCAAAGACAGTGTGTAAAAAATAAACGTAGTTGTGTGCCAATGAAGCTTTATTTACTCAAACAGGTGGTGGACTACATGTGGCCCATAGTCTGCAGTGTCCTGATCACTGCCATAAGAGAAGTATTTTATTTTTTTGTTTTATGTGTTTAAAGAGTTTATGTATTTATTTGACAGAGAGAGAGCATAAGCAGGGGGAGCAACAAAGGGAGAGGGAGAAGCAGACTCCCCGCTGAGCAGGGAGCCTGATGTGGGGCTCGATTCCAGGACCCTGGGATCATGACCTGAGCCAAAACCAAACACTTAACTGAATGAGCCACCCAGTCACCCCATAAGAGAAGAATTTTAAATTTGTAACAATAACAAAAACAACAAACAAATAAAAAAAAAACAAAATAGAGAGGATTAGGTGGAAACAATTGAATTTAAGCAGAATCAACCATCTACTATCTACTCAAATATACAGTAAAATGGATAATAAATTACAATAAATGCCCAACTACTATGTGGTTTTAATGCTTATCATCCATCCTCTTTATAGTAGTGTTAAAATTTTAGCCTTGAGTTGATGGCTAATGTCTTCATGCATTTTTATTCTGAATTATTTTCTTTTCCTTTTTCAACTTTTTAGCACTCTTCAAATTGTTGGTTTTCAACAATCAACAAAATTATTTATCAGATTAATTACTTTTTTTTTCTAGAGCTAATGAATCCATTTCAGAAAATGTATAACCTAAATCTGAAGTCACTCTATAGTCTAACATGGAAAGTAAATGACTTTAAATTTTAGTTTTGCCTAGAAAATCATGTCTTCTTGCTCACTCAAAGATTTCATTTTATCTGCAGCTATTTTTTTCTATTCTATTATCAAACTTTCCCCCACTGGATTTACCAATTGGTGGTTAACTTACTTTTTTTTT
Organism: Potos flavus; assembly: GCA_028534135.1. Lineage (NCBI taxonomy): Eukaryota > Metazoa > Chordata > Mammalia > Carnivora > Procyonidae > Potos > Potos flavus. The sequence continues at coordinate 77,316,236 of CM052884.1, read as the reverse complement.
TCCGTCTGTGACGCCGTAACAAAATACCACAGACTGGCTTACACAACTAAGGTCTATTTTCCCACAGCTCTCGAGGTTGAAAGTTGAATATAATATGTCAGCAGGTTTGGTTCTCCTGAACTCTCTCTCTCTGGCTTGCAAATGGCTACTTTCTCACTATGTCCTCAAATGACCTTTATTCTGGGTGCATACACTCCTGATGTCTCTTCCTCTTTTTAGAAGGACACCAGCCCTATTGGACTAGGACCCACTCTTTGATATCATTTAACCTTAATTACCTCCTTAAAGGCCTTATTTCCAAATATAGTTACATTCAGGGTTAGGGATTCAACATATACATTTTGGGGAAACACAATTCGGTTTATAAGAGAGGTTAAAACATGTCTCCATGGAATAAAATGAACCATTGCTGGATTTGTCTACTTCATTATTTCTCGACTCATATATAAGGGTTGTAATATGACATTTCTGATTTTTTGCTGAAGACCAAGTGCTTCCTTTTCAGCTCCTGGCTCTTCCCTACAGATTATCCCTCACCAAGAAAAAAAATAAAAAGTCATTTTAAGAGAAGGAGAAGGTAAAAATATTGACACCCCTAGTTAAAAGAACTGAATTAATTTATTTTTTCATGGACTATTACACTGTTTTATAAAAGCATATAAATCATTATTTGCTATTATTATAAAGTATATATTTTAAGATGATATATTAATTTAAAAAGTAGAAAGCTAATTTTATACCCTGTCTTATATAGAAATGTGAATGATTTGCTCCTAAAACATCTTTTATTTAAATTAGGTAGGTCATCTCAATACATTATATTAAATCCCATTAAAAAGCACTCATAATGTGGGCAATTTTCAGATCTGCTAAAGTAACCCAGAGTTAATAAAATGCCAGTATTCCATATATTGACTTTATTTGGAAATTAACTTCACTCCTTTCCCTGTGATTAGAAGCTAATTAATAAAATTTATATAATGACTAATATACCTTAAATACTTATTTTCTTTGGTCAAAATCAGCATCTCTTAAAGTTGTGAGAGATTGCTAATGCAATCTTAAAGTTGTTATGCTTGCAAGGAAATAAAAAATATATCTCATATCTATGCCAGGTGTTACGAATATTTCTCCACCACCATATATGTATTATAATCTTCATTTCTATTTTTCAGGAAACTTTTGTTGGAGAGATGTTAAATTAAGGAATCCAAGAGAAGCATGTTTAGTACAGTCAAAATCAAGAATAGAAGTAGTACTATGGAAGATTTATCAATCAAAGATCATTTCCTAGGGGTACCTGGGTGGCTTAGTCGGTAGAGTGACCAAATCTTGATTTTGGCTCAGATCATGATCCCAGGGTACTGAGAGCAAGTCCCCACCCTGGGCTCCCCACTCAGTGGGGAGTCTGCTTTTCCCTCTCCCTCTGCCCCCCACCCCTGCTCTCTCTCTCTCAAAGATCATTTCCTCGCTTACAATATCTTAGATTAGAAACATATCAAAGGATGGTTCAGGGGATAATAAGAGATCTAATTAAGTTTGCTACTTCAGAAGAGAAAGCCAAAACAAGTTACAGAATACAAGAGGAAATGCTTATATCTTAATATTGAGTAACACATTTTAGGTTTAAAGAACCATTTTGAAGAAAATGCTACAAATGTAAATGCAGTTTGAGTTTTCCTCAACCAAAACATCAGTAACCAGGGGCGCCTGGGTGGCTCAGTGGGTTAAAACCTCTGCCTTCGGCTCAGGTCATGATCTCGGGGTCCTGGGATCGAGCCCCACATCGGACTCTCTGCTCAGCAGGGAGCCTGCTTCCCCCACTCTCTCTGCCTGCCTCTCTGCCTACTTGTGATCTCTCTCTCTCTCTGTCAAATAAATAAATAAGATCTTTAAAAAAAAAAAATCAGTAACCAGAATGAACCAGAATATGTCAGCAGCAATGATTTTATAGCTACCACAGAAAGTTGCATCCCAACTAAATTCTTAATGTTTTAAAATTGATTTGGGCCTTTTTCTTAACTGAATCTTCAAGTTCACTCTGGATCTGATCAGAATGCAAATATGGAATGGAGCGTTCTGAACTACTACAACACAAATGCATCTTGTTCTCCAACAGATATTTTTACGACTTCCTTCTATGATTTTGTTTTCAGTCAGATTAAATTGGTCTCAAAGCCACTATGAAGGCAAGATGGAAAATGACATATAGAGGGAACAAGAACCACTCAGGAAACAATAGCATTTTTCCATACTGGCAGACCTCTGAGGAGCTATAAATGTCACCTCTAGCAGAGACACTATTTATTACAAGATGAAACCAGAGCAAAGACTCCCCGAAAGAAGTTTTACTTTTTAAATTGACACATACAGAAGCCACTTTTCTATGCTCACACAATTCTCTCATTACCTCCCCCACAGCGCACTCTCCAGAATCACGGCAGCAGCTTCGTAGAATCTACACTACACTACTTATGTCAAAGTCAAAAATATTGTCAAGATCTTTGAACTGGAACTGATCTATCTGAAAGTCATGTTGACATTTACACACCCTTGTCAGTTAAGTAGACACTCAAACTTTTATTGTTTCAAAGTTACATTTTTCTTTTATTCTCTAATGTTTCAATTCTTTGAGTCCTTTGTAGTCAAGAAGAATTCTCATTCACTATAAAACAGAACTGTTGCATAATTATAAAGCAGATATATTTAACATTGTTCATCCAATGTATATTAGGATCATAACCACCAGAAATGTTAACTAATATGACATTTATATTTTATGTGACTGTGTGATGTAGTTACTACATAGTTATTACATGTGAAATTATAAATAGGTATGTGTGTGTGTGTGTGTGTCTGTATAAAAACAGAAAAATCAATACAAATAAATAGATAGCTGGTGGACTGAAAGATCGATATTCTCTTTAATTTCTCAGGCATTCTGAATACCACATATATTCCCGAAGACCTCTGCAGTAGGATTATATTGTTCATGAAAAACAAAAACTGGGACTTGCAGAAAATTTCCTGTCCCTGTTTGTCCTGTCATATTGTTTTAGGCTAGAGATTTTTTTTTGTAAATTGTCAAAGGCTTAGGTCCCATTTTATGTATTATATGTGATTTAAAAGTTATTCAAAAATAATGTATGAGAGGCACCTGAATGGTTCAGTCAGGTAAGCATCTGCCTTCGGCTCAGGTCAGCATCTGCCTTCGGCTCAGGTCATGATCCCAGGGTCCTGGGATTGAGCCCTGCATCTGGCTCTGCTGAAAGAGCTTCTCTTTCTCCCTCTGCCCCACCCCTTGCTTGCGCTCTCACACGCTCTCTCTCCAAAATAAATAAAATCTTTTAAAAAAATCCACAATATATTAAACTTGGTGAAATATCAAAAAGGCTAAATGATTTGCATAAATAATTCCAAATTTCATTTGAACTAGTTGCACAAAGTAAAGAGATATCATCCCAGATTTATGACCAGCAAGAGTGGCAGGATGTACATGGTGCAGTGTTTGAGAACTGAACTTGACAATTATATGTTTCTCAGCATCAAAGGAATAAGTTGTGTGAAGGAGAGTAATAAGAGATGACTTGGGGATGACTGGCAATGTGGAAATAATAAAGCATGTAACAACAATTGACCTTGGAGTTCCTGGCTGCCTCAGGTGGTAAAGCATAGAACTCCTGTTCTTAGGGTGGTAAGGTCAAGACTCACACTGGATGTAGAGTTTACTTAAGAAAAACAACAACAACAAAACAAAACAAAAAACCAAAACAACAACAAAGCAATTGTCCTCGCTCAGGAAAAAGGTTTTAAATTCTGTAGAATCTTCATTTTAAACATGTCAATGACTTTAGGATTTAAAATTTAAAAGTTAATCCATTAATTATTTAAAGACACATATTTGGTGAATTAAATGGTATGCTTTAGTTTGCTATTAAATTAAGCCATAGTGAAACATGCTTTCTTCAGTAATACTGAATAATAAAGGAATTACAATTTAATATGCTTTAATGAAATAATTCTTAGGTTGATTTTAGGTGGTCAGCATAGAATTTGATCAGTCTTAGTTAGATTTATTAATTATTAATTCTAAGAATTAGTAAAATATACTAATTACTTACTAATCAGTCTTAGTAAGAATTAATGCTACTTAACAAAACTCAAGCAGTTTTGATTGTAAGTGCTAATCCAGTCCTAATAATGTTAAACTTTTATTTTTTCTTATTAGAAAATTGGAAATTTCAATCAAAATTGATTGAGAAATGTCTTTAAAAAAAATAACAACAAAACCCCAGACCTCTGTTAATGTAAAATATAAATTTCAGACAACCTAAAATTTGAACTTAGGTGAAAATATTTACTTTAATGCCGACGATATGAAAATTCCCCCAAAATATTATTATAAGTTAAAAATAAATCTGAAGATGACTTTTGGTGGACATTATCCAAATACCTAAACAATGATAAGAAAGAACTCTTACAAAATTGGTATAGGCTTTTGAAATATTTTCCACTGAAAATGTTCTTGGCAGAAGAACATTTGGTTTATATCCAATAGCATTCCCCAAAATGCTTCTCCTGTGTTCCCTTCACAAAATAAAAGCAAGAAAAAACAAAATTTGCTTTCTCAGTCTTCCTAGTCCTTAAAGTGTCCATTTCACTTTTATGGCCAATGAGATGTAAGGGAAAATCTTCTAAAAAACACATATACTTTTCTTTGGTAAAAGAGAAAAAACATAGATAAAGAGATCCTGTGTTTTTCGTTTCTTTTCTCTTCTCTCTTTCTCTCCTCCGTTCCTGAGTTTCTCACTGCTTCCTGCCTTTGCATACAGTTACGTTAAGTATGTATCATTTCTACATGGTCCATAGCCACTAGATTAAGTATTAAAACAAGATTGAAATGTTCAAAAAAAGATTGACCAAATGATCTGATATTTCAGATTTTTTAATGCATTTTTAAAAATTTTATTTTATTTATTTGTCAGGGAGATTGCACGTACAAGCAAGGGGAGCGGCAGGCAGAGGGAGAAGCAGACTCCCCGGTGGGCAAAGGAGCCCTATGCGGGACTTGATCCCAGGACCCTCAGATCTTGACCTGAGCTGAAGGCAGCAGCTCAACCAACTGAGCCGCCCAGGTGTCTCCATGATATTTCGGATTTTTTTGTTACATTAGATAATGAATTGTCTAATTAAGTTTGATAATAAATTATATAATTAGATTAGATAACAAATTGCCTGTATTTATAAAACATTGTTCTTTACATATTCTGTTAATTACAGCTAAATCATTCCTAATTTGTAACAGGATTAAATTAAATATTGGATATAAATCTGACATTTTTGGTTTTAATAAACAATATACTTCCACCTCAATATCTTTAGGAATAGATGTTAGCTACATTCAGAAATCCCAGAAAATTAGGAATTCACAGTATCTATATCTATCATCTATCCATCTATCTATCATGTATCTACATACACATGACAAAAGAATGGCATTTTAATTGAGAAATTTTTCTTTCCTCTAAGCTGAAACTCTGTAAAAATAGGCAATGCATTAATATCTTCCTAATAAAAATCTGTCCAAATTAATTACTTGCAAGTAATGGCATATTGTCATATTTAGCAAGTATTTTATATACCTCAAAAATTCCTGAGGGGAAAAGAAAACATTTGAAAAACAGCAAATGGAGAGAAAGCTTTTCACATTTACCTTACACCATTATTTTTTCTTAAAAGATTTTATTTACTTGACAGAGAAGAGAAAGCACAAGCAGGGGGAGCAGCAGGCAGAGGAAGAAGCAGGCTCCCCACAGAGTAGGGAGTCCAGTGCGGGGCTTGATCCCAGGACCCTGGGATCTTGACCTGAGCCGAAGTCAGATGCTTAACCAACTGAGCCACCCAGGGGCCCCTGCCTTATACCATTATTAAAATATGCACAGTTATAAATATCATAAAGTTAAAAAACAGCAGAAAGTTCTAATATATTGAGTAAAATGAATATTCATCTCAATTTATCTAAGTTGTCTAAAATCTTTAGATCTGTGTGAAATATGTAGGGGAAATTTTCACCATCAAATTTCCCCATCTCCCATTTTGCTGTTATTTCAAAAAATAATCTGATAATTATTTATATTTTGCAAATATTTGGATTTCTGAATCCTGATACTGGTTATCCTGTACAAGTTAATAAGGCAAAGAGAAATAGAAATTTCTCTAAGCCAAAATTTTTCTTTATTCTCCTCAAATTTTAGGGTTTTGTTTTTGTTTTTGTTTTTTTTTAAGATTTCATTTATTTATTTGAGAGAGAGCATGAGCAGGGGAAGGGGCAGAGGGAGAAGGAGAAGCAGACTCGCCACTGAGCAGGGAGCCTAATGTTGGGCTGGATCCCAGGACCCCAGGATCATGGCCTGAGAGAAAGGCAGATGCTTAACCCACAGAGCCACCCAGGCATCCCTAAAATTTTAGTCTTAATTGATTTTTACATTGATTCATCGAGCAATATCAGCTTAGGTACTCAGGTAACTACTTGATTTAAGGGAGCTAAATCTTAGTATCATACTATACATACGGATTCTACTTTACTCACAGAGACTTCCAATGTATAAGCCATTGACATCTATAAAATAATATCTCTCTCCTGAGGTTGTAAAGGAATACCATTTTGAAAACATAAAATGATAGAGAGATTCCATATTGAGTTTTGATTGTTTGATTCGTTCCTCCTACCTAACACAGATTTCATGCAAAAAGAATAATACAATATCAAATGGTTCTGAAAAACTCAGAGTGGAAAAAAAGCCTGCCTGTATATTTGCAGACTGCAATTTCAGTAGCCAGATGCTCATTTTGTGATGTGATTAGGTCTGAGCAAAGAAGATACGAGAAGCCCCAAACATTCTCCTTACAGGGTATCATATTTTTTATTAGAAAACAGAACAATTTTGTGCTACGACATCCCATAGGTTTTGGGAAACCAGAAACTTACTCAAGGTTTTACGTCTAAACTTGTCCAATTTATTTTATAGCTCCCAGTTGTCTTGAGAAAACATGTGATCAAGATATAAACAGAATTCAGAAACAATTCCATTTCTTTCTATCTGTAGGTCTAGAAAATGTTGCCTCAGTATTTCCAGAAAGTATACCAATATATTATTCAAAATCACAGCGCAAGTGGATTTTACAGCTGTTCCACAAATTCTATGTGCTCGGTTCGATCAACCACTAATTGCCATAAATGCAATAAATGAGCCAGTCTTGTAGAGGATACAAACAAACAAACAAAAAGGTGATACATTATAATCTATTTGGGGTGACAGCATAAGACAGAGCAACGTCTTATCACTGGGAGTAGAAATGGACCATTAATCTCCAGGAAAGTTTCTTGTCCCGAGTTTGTCACAAAGTGTGTGGAATTAAACAGGTAAACTGACTTGTTCAAACCTCATGTTCTTCATTTATTCTAATGAGGTCAGAAAAAAAAGGCTATCCTTTCTAGGAATATGAGTTAATAACATAAATTCCAATGATGGCTAGGAAAAAGTTCATGGGAAGTGTTAAATGTACCTTAAAAGTTTTTCAGCATAAGAGTCTGGTAGACATTAAGGAGATTATCAGAGCTCCAGAGGAAAAAAAAAAAAGAGACATGACATTTTCCAAAGGCAGTCTGTGGAGCAGGGTGGAGGGATCAGGCTAACATAATCAGGAGCTAGTAGGATCAGGTCTAAGTTTGTATATTGGAGTAGAGAATGAGGAAGGAACAGACCATTCCAGGAAAGAAGAATAGATAAAGGTAGGAGAGCAAAAGGCATATTTACCGATTAATGAACAAAACATATTAGAGGAACAAAGAGCTTTATCAGGGAAGGCAAGAGAGAAGCAATGGATGGTTAGGCTGGAGGAGATAGTCTTTGGGAGGCTTCGAAAGCCATAGTAAAGTCAACATTTTGAAAAAAAATCATTCACATTTTCTTGCTTCTGATTTATAATACAGATATCTAATGAACCATTTCAGGACAAGATCTTGCTGAAGAATATTAAGTGTGTCTCTAAAAGTTGTTTAAAACAATATGACATTTGTGATGAGCACCAGATAATGTATGGAATTGTATCACTATATTGTACACCTGAAACTAATATAACATTATGTTAAGTGGAATTAACTTAAAAAAAAAAAAAGACCACTATGACACTTTATCTTCGTAAGGAGGAACATATGGGAGAAATATTGGTTTTATGGTGAACACACCCACAATTGAACTGAACATAGGGATTATTTGTATTCTTATTTAAAGGACACCCTGAAGAAAGGCCGTCTAATATTTAAAACTCATCTGTTCTTGCAGCACCTGGGTGGCTCAGTGGGTTAAAGCCTCTGCCTTCGGCTCAGGTCATGATCTCAGGGTCCTGGGATCGAGTCCCGCATCAGGCTCTCTGCTCAGTGGGGAGCCTGCTTCTCTCTGCCTGCCTTTCTGTCTACTTGTGATCTCTCTCCTCTCTGTCAAATAAATAAATAAAATTTAAAAAAATAAAAAATAAAAAAATAAAACTCATCTGTTCCAATGACAGTATTTAGCAATATTCATGTCTTTTTCAAAACAGAATCTTTGAGCCTCCCTTTTCAAGGAAATTTCCTTAAAATGTTAGTGATTTCATTAAAGTCAGAAAATGCGATATGATAGATATCACTGATAGCAAATTAATTTTCTCTTACTGACTCCTAAGTCCAAGTTTTGTAGATTATAAATACACAGGCTATTTTTCAACCTTGTGTATGTTAAAAACCTTGCTTTGGGGAGTGCTTGGGTGGCTCACTCAGTTAAGCCTCCCACTCTTGGCTTCTGCTCAGGTCATGATCTCATCATTGATGAGACCAAGCCCAACGTTGGGCTCCCCACTCAGCGGGGAGTCTGCTTGAGATTCTCTCCCTCTGCTTCCGCCTAGCCCTCCTCAAATAAATAATTAAATAAGTCTTAAAAACAAACAAAAAAACCTTATTTTTGAATCTGGTAACAAAATAAGGAAGAAAACATGAGATTTTTTACTTCTCGCTACTTATAGCAAAATGAGAAAAATTGGACTTAAAAAAAATAGCCAGTTTTTATTGAATACTAAATGCCTGGCACCATCTTAGGTAGCTTCTATAAATTAAGTCTACCTGGATATTCAATCTAGGTGCTACCGTCCCTGAGAAAGCTTAGTCACAGAAAAACTTTCAGTAACTTGCACAGGGTTACACAGCTAGAGAACGACAGAACCGGGATGAAGCCCAGGTCTCCTGAATCTAAAGCATCCTTTGTTATCTCTATTTACTGCTTTTAGTTGTAAGCAATTTGTGTTCAGGTTTTTACGTGTAAAACAAGACAAGGATGATCACCTTGTCATAATGTTATATGGATAATGTGCATAGAACTATAGGCACGTGAAAGATACTCCAAATATTAATTCCTTCCCCATCTTTCTGCCAATGATAAAATCTCTAGACATAAACACAGAATTCACGAAGCCTCTGCTATTCAAAAGTGCCCTTGAGGATTTTTAAATGACGTTTCTTCCCAAAAAGCAGCGAGTGTTGGATTTGAGTGTTGAATCACTGAACTGTACACTTGAAATGAACATTTCACTGTATGTTAACTAATTGGAATTTAAATAAAAACGTAAAACAATAGGGGCGCCTGGGTAGCTCAGTGGGTTAAAACCTCTGCCTTCATCTCAGGTCATGATCTCAGGGTCCTGGGATCGAGCCCCACATTGGGCTCTCTGCTCAGCAGGGAGCCTGCTTCTCTCTCTCCCTCAGCCTGCCACTCTGTCTGCTTGTGCTCAATCTCTCTCTCTCTGTCAAAAAAGAAAAAAAAAAATAAAACAATAAAGGGCTTTCTTTTTGTGAAGAAGACTTTGCTGGTTTAGCATTTATAAATTTAGAATATTGTATATTGTATTTTGTTTAGAATTGGGGTAAAATTAGCATTCAGACCCTGAGGTTGTTCTTAAAACAAACAAAAAATAAAGCCACAATTCAACACAACATGGAATTGTATTTGAACTCTCCATAGTATCTGAATCTTGTTGTGGATTACACACTTGGGAACTTTCTCATATGTCCTAGTTTCTACTCTAAGGAAATGTTATTTTTCCTGTTCTCATTTGGCAAAGACTATTGAAATATTGGAAATAATTATATCACTTATACTGTAATTATAGAATTGCTCCTTTTATACCTTTCTTAAAATCTCATATTGTTATTGATTGAGGATGCTCCATTGTGAATTCAAAGTGCACTTGAAATCTCATTTTATGAAGATATATAATTATTTGACCTTTCTGCTTCTAGTTATCTGACAGCTGGTAGTGCTCCTGATGATGGCAGGTTTGGGTGCATAATCTTGTATTTTGCAGCTTGTTACATTAATAGCTGTGCCTTTTGTTCTTAGTTGTAAAGATTTTCTATGTGCTCACTTTGTATTGACTTTGAGGTTTTTTGACATTGAAATTCCTTTTGTTCATTCTTCACCACATCTCTAATCTCTCTGCAGGTCGGAACATTTACCTCTCATCCCATCAAGTATAAGCATCTCCTCAAAGTCACTTTTGACCAGGAATGGTAATTAATATAACTTTTCCACTTCTTAGTCCCAGTTTTTGAGTCAGTTATGAAATGCCATTTCTGAGATCCTGGTTAATTCGGTGCTTAGGTCAAACATGTAGGGAATATACAAAACAATCCAGTGGAGGATTTTTCCATTTACACAGCCTTCTGTGCTATTATTTCTAATTTTATAAAGTCCCAAGTATGGAGACAATGAATTACAATATTGCAGTCTCCGTGAAGCTTCCTAAAATTATAAATTATTTGTTTTATATCACTGTAAAATAAAACACTTAAGACCCTCTACTGTATAAATATTTTGTAAAAATGTAGTCTGTCTCCAGAAAGTATTTATATAGGAATGCGCAACCTCCTCTAATGGTTTCAGACCATTTGTTTAGCTTCTCCTTGATAAGTGACAGTCTCTTTTTTTCCTTAGGAAAAGTCCTCATCCACGTTCTTTCAACAGGTGCATTAGGGCTGGAGGACTGTCAGGTGGATAATGAGAATTCAGCGACTTGAGAAGGCATGTCATATTTCTGAAAATGATGGAAAGTCATTTCCTACTTCTTTCCTAGGGTAGATGTCTTATTTTCCTGCCAATCTCCTGGCATCACATTAGTCACACATTCTTGATCTGGTCAGATTCATCGAACAAACAATTTTTATCAATTATGTGACAGTTTATATTGTCCAAACTTGTGATGAGCCCCACTGATTTTTCAGCATCTTTCCACAGATACATTCAATGCCCTCCATCTACCACGGAAACTCAGTGAGAGGTGCAGATGGAAACATTGATGCCTAGAAAAACCTTCTCCCACTGTGTTCCTAGGATATCTGTTGATTCTTTAGATTTTAACACAGGGATCAGCCCATTCAAGAAACCCCTCTCTCTTTGTGTATCCACATCCATCCATGCACTCCTATTGAGAATCACTGGTTTTCATTTCTGCCCCCAACACACTCTGTGTCCACACCTATCCTAGCACTCACACAGTGTGATAACATGTCTCCCAAAACTAAATTGCAAGTGCTGTGAAATATGTAAGCCCAATGATTCACAGACATGTACCCCTGGGACAAATAATACATCGTATGTTAATAAAAAATAAAAAAAGTTAAACAAACAAGTAAATAAGTAAATAAAAATAAATTAAAAAAACCCTAAATTGCAAGCTCACTGAGAAGCTTAGTTCTATATGTAAAAAATGGAAATCATCGAGGATATAAAAGAGTCGCATTTTTCAACATATGGGTTATTAGAATAAAGGTTTCTTCACATCCATTCTGTTGGTTTCTGGGAGTGACTGCATGAAGTGATAAACCAGCAAGTTGTTTAATACATGGTTTAGGGAAGATGTTCATTGATTATTTACAGTTTTTCATTTAGCATTTGTCTTTATCTTCTGGTAGAATTTAAGTACTTTTTTCTTTTTCTTTTTTTTTTTTTAAGATTTTATGTATTTATTTGTCAGAGAGAGAGAACAAGCACAAGCAGGGGAGCAGCAGGCAGAGGCATAGGGAGAAGCAGGCTTCCCGCTGAGGAAGGAGCCTGATGCGGGACTCGATGCCAAGACCCTAGGATCATGACCTGAGATGAAGGCTGATGCTTAACCAACTGAGCCACCCAGACATCCCATTAAGTACTTTTTTCTGAGCCCCCATAATTTCATTTCTAAATATGATGTTTAAATCCATATTTAAGAGCTGGTCTATTCCAGCTCTTCTGTTGAATGCTTCATATCTTCTGATTATTCTTTTTGTTATAACATTATGTTCTCACTTCATGAGTACAATAAGTTTGCTATAACTTTGAAATGAACAGAGATTGGAACAGGTGAATTGTGAATTCTATGAGAAATGGCATCAATTAGATAAAGAGGAAGCTATCTATTCAATTTTATAATTGACCATATTCTGATTTTTTTTCAGATTTATTGAAGAGTTTAGGGAAAAATTGCTAATGAGAGCTAAAAAAGTAAGTATATGAATAACAAAAGACAAATAATTGGCTTATTTGTTATTATAAGAAGACTTATAAGGGAAATGACAATCATAATATTCAATTCACTTGAAAATGGCTACTTTAATAACTCTAATACTAAATAAATTTTCTAATTTAATATATTTAATAAAAATACTGAATATTTAGTTTACCAAAATATGTAAAATAACTATATAGGAGAGAATGAGAGAAGAGATATAATCTGGGAGTGGAAATAAAAGAAATTAATTCTAAAAAAACTAGTGAAGAAAGACATTTAGAGATAATGTCTAAAACTTTGAAAAAGCAATAAACACATATTTAAGCATCATATTTAGAAATGAAATTTTTGGTACCTGAAAAATGTACTTAAAATACTTAAAAAAAATTAAGCATGTATCCAGAGAGGATGTCTGGAGGATGTGAATTAAGGCACTAAAATGAAATGAAAAGGAACAACAAATTTATCAAAAGCTTTTTAAATATATGAATATTAAAATGTTCAGTTTGCATTAATTCATAAGTTTTAATTAAAAACAGGCATCTATTGTTTATGACTTAAAATATTTTAGATTTTAGTTCAAACTTTCTAGTTATATAATGTAAGTAAGCTGAGTTAGAGATATGCTAGACTTATACATCTAATTTCTGAAATCTAGCATGTGTATATATCTATTATATTCCATGTAAGTGAGAAACTAGAAGATAAGTCAAAAAATAAAATTTTCCTCCATGGGCCCACTCATCTATTAGGGGTGTGTGTGTGTGTGTGTTTGCTGAGTGTATTTTATATTAGTGGAAGTATATAAGGATGTAAATATCTAGCCAAATTAAAAAGCAAAAAGAAATGAATAATTCAGAGAAGGACAATGTCATAAATCCACAGCAAAAAAAAAAAACAACAAAAAACAAAACCCTCAGTGTCTCTTAAAGTAAAAATATCTTTCCCTCATTCTGCCTCATGTTCAATACAATTGCAACATGTTTTCTATTACTTTTTCTATTATAAGTCACATGTCTCCCTTCAAGACTCTTATTCCTGCACTCATTGTGCATTTTAAGGTGAGGCAGACACAGAAATTGAACAACCTCCTCTCCTCCAAAGGGATACAAGATACTTGCAAAGAAATCAATGTATTTCATGCCATTCCATTTTCCCCATCATTTGTCTATGGCAAGTTGAAATGTGTGGTTTTTGCAGCTTAAGGAAGGGTTTTTGGTTCAAAGATACTTATAAATAGTGCACATATTTAGTAGAAGGAAGAGGAGGAAGAAGAGGAGGTTTGGAGAAGGAGGTGAAGGGAAAGAGAAAGTGAGGAGGAGAGGGAAGAAATAAAAGAAGAACTTATGGAAACATTTTCAATTCAAATTATATCAAAAGTCCCTTAACTAGATGGCATTCCTTAAAGTGAGGCTAGTGTTGCAGTCCTACGTTATTTATGCATTCATTCTGATTTTGGATAAACTCCTTCCACAGTGTGTATTGTTCTCCTTCGCTTTCTTTATCACCATTGCTCTTTAGCTCCCCTCATTTTTTCTTTTATTTCCTTTCTCTACATTTTCTCCTAGCTGTTATTCTCCCTTTTCTCTTGTTCACCTCTCCCCTCCCCCTTCCTTTGCATCCCCACCAACACTTCCACCTCACACAAAGATGCTTCTGCACACTGGAGTAACAGGAACACCAGGCAGCCTGCTAAATTGCAACTCTGTGACAGAGTGTCTTCCCAGAGAGCTGGTGTGAGACAATCTATCCACATGCAACATACCTGCCAGGCTCTTTAGACTAAGTGAGGATAATCCTTCTTCAGATGACAGCCTCCTGATGAGTATTCCCAGGTCCAAGATGCAAGCCAGATTCTAATTAACCTGATTAAGCCTGTTGTACATGACTCCATTTTTTTTTCTTCTTTTGATCAAGTTGTCACTATCTATTTGGATATTCATCTTTTTTCCTGTTATTTACTAGTCAGGATGTGCTACAAATAGAAACAATGCAAGGCATCTACTTTTATGTTGCTATAATCCTCTCTGCTGCCCTTGCTTCTCTCACAGGTCAAAAGCAACAGCATCCATGACAAATTTGAGATCTAACAGGGTAATTATGGTTTACTAATGTCTAAAATCATTTGTGCAGAACATGTGGAGATTCGTGGGGTTCAAATAGCCAGGATTTAAAAGAGCATACTCTGGCTGATAAAATAAAAATATTCTTTACTCTCTTGGGAAGTCTCCGCCACTCCGAGGTAGGATGTTTCATAAAGGGGATGATATGCATGGAAGCACAAACTCAAAGTCTTGCCGCCTACGAGCTGCTTTAAAGATTAGTTTCAGAAACTTCTAACCATATTCCTATTGATATTCAACATGCAGATCATTTACAGGTCACTTTAAATATTTCAATAATGAGGAACACAATATGATACAAGGATGCGATTTTGACTTTTGCTTTCACAGTGGCTTCAACCTATGTATTCACCATATGCTTGTTTTGTTTTTTGTGTTTTCACAGAAGGAACATGAACACATAATTAAATTATTATCCTCAGATCATAAAGCACTATCATAATTAAATCACATGCATACCTTTTTAATTTTTAATTTGCATGGATATTTATTCAAATATTAATTTACATTTATATATTTAAATATACATTTATTTGCATAACTATTTTAAATAATATAATGGATATTTGTGAAGTTATTCTTGCGCAGGGGTCTTGCTACTCTTCTCTGTATTGTTCCAATTTAAGTATATGCGCTGCCAAAACGAGCACAGGTATTGGTGAAATTGTGCCTAAAGTTAAAACATTACCAACAACTTGAATCTAGATATTTATGCCTCTTTCTCTTATCCATCTGCCACCACCAAGTGGTAACATGTGTCCTTAATTTGTTTAATATTAGCTTGCTTTTTAATGTTTTTATTATATACATATATTTCTTGGTTTTGCTATTTTAAAAAAATATGTAGTCTTATGTAACCTGCTTTTTTAATATTGCCTTATGACATTAAAATTCATTCATATTTTGCATGGAACATTAAGTCAATAATATTCACTGCTGTGTAATAGCCTATTAAGAATGTATCACAATTCAGTGATTATTTCTCCTATCAAAAGACACTTGTGCCATTTCCATATGTATTGCTATTATGAACAATGATGCTATGTATACCTTTATATATATCTCACAGGACACAAGTACCAAAATGTCTTGCATATATACTTGAGAGCAAAATAAAAAGGTCAGAGGATATTTGAATATTTACATTTAAAAGAATGCCAAATTGTTTTCTAAATTGTTGCATCAACCATCAGTTTTTAATAAATCCATATGCTAACTAATATTTTGCATTTTCTTAAGTTTTCCAATTGAATGGATATAAAATGGTTATTAAATTAGTGAAACACTCTATATGTTCATTGGCCATTAATATTTTCTCTTCTATAAACAGCTTGCTAATATCTGAGTGCATTTTTATTGAGTTGTTCATGCCATTCTTATTTATTTGAGGAAGCATATACCTGTATCTAGATCTGTAGTTATATCAGTTCTATGTACCTATCTTCTCTGATTAATGGTTTATCCATATTTTCTTTAATGCACTTTTGACAAATGCAAGTTTTAAGTTTATGTTTTAAGTACATGAACATTTTCTTTTTGTGGTTAGTTCCTTTTGTATCTTAAGAAATCCTACTTACAAAAATATAATAATACATTCTTTAAAAAATTAACTATTACTTGGTTTTCATCAAGGTCAGTGCAGCAATTCAATGGGGAAAGGAAATCTCTTCAACCAATAGTGTTGAGATGATGTTATATTAAAAAATAAATAATAGACTTTTAGAAATCTGCTCCACTGAGGGACATCGCTCCAGAGGCTAAGCGGGGGGTGGAGCCCTCGCGGGGACAGCGTGGTTTCAGGACCCGTGGGGTCACAGAAAGACCGGGGGTGTCTGAGGGTGGCAGAGCTCCCGGATATCAGAACGGGGAAGCCAACGGCAGAGACCGAGCCGAACAGTGAGCTGCCAGCTCGGGCTTACCTTGAACCGTGATCCCGGCACAGTCAGGCAGCTGCTCTTTGAGCAGGGACCCCACAAGGGGCAGATCCGGAGAGACCCCCTCCTTCCTCCTCCGGGAGGAGCGGCGCGGTAGCTCGCGGCAGGAATCTGCTGGGTTCGGAGACTCCAAACGGCCGTGCGCCAGGGACAGAG
>CM052884.1:77218414-77298950 GCA_028534135.1 Potos flavus | reverse complement strand
GTTTCTAGAAAAAAACAGGATAATATCTTCACAATTTGGGAGTAAGAAAAATTATCTTAGAACTTGTAAAATACTAACTACAGAAGAAAGGTCATGTTAAAATGATTAAATAATGATAAAAATAATAAAGACATATAAAGCATAGTATTTCTAATTTGCTAGTCTGTACTAGGCAACTAGCAATAGTCCAAGTATAGGTAAAAACATAACGAAGTTCGTCAAGGGGAGTACTGGTCAGATATATGACCTTGAGTTCTATCCACTGAGCAGAGCAACTGTGTCCATTTTCAGTTCTGCATAGCTGGTGCTGAGCTTGAACAGGTGCAATATCCCAGTGGATGCCACGGCATTTCAGTTTAGATAAGCTATCCGTGAAACAGGCTCAGGCATTTAGTAGAACCTCTGTGAACCCAGGCCCCACTGAGCCTTCAGGCAGTAGAAAGGAGGACAAAGTTCCCCTGAAAGGAATAGCCGCCCTTTTTTCCCCCATGTAAAGCCAAGATGCTGAAGGAGCCAAAAAAACCCTATATTCGTGAATATGCCATTTCCACTTTACATGTGAGTTTCAGTGGATCCTTTTTCCATGCTGATAGTCATTAAGTCTGAGTTAAGCCACACCAAAAAAGGATTATTAGGCTGAAGAGTCTTGAGGCCTCTTGTATCGAGCATTCATGTCAACAAAAGCACAGTAGCCATCTAATGGCTAAATTCCAAAAGGGATGTACCCCGTAGTAGAGTCATGAAGGTGATGAGTCAAAAGCCCAAAGGAGGTCTTATAATAGAGGACAAAACCCTTTGCAGAGGTTCCACTTGGCAAAATCATCTGTCATAGAAACATATTGCTCAAACAGATCATTTGGGTTGTGGGCTCCAAAGGTAAACACCATGTAAATAACTTGTTAAACAGGTTCTGATGAAGAATTTGGTTTGGTCCCCACTCAAAGG
This sequence comes from Potos flavus, assembly GCA_028534135.1. NCBI lineage: Eukaryota > Metazoa > Chordata > Mammalia > Carnivora > Procyonidae > Potos > Potos flavus. The sequence goes on along the minus strand of CM052884.1, from coordinate 77,298,005 downwards.
ATGCTGATTTGAAGTTAGCCAATATATAAGAGACTAAGTAGAATGCCCACATGAGGCACACTGTTTCCAAAATCTAAAAGTCCAATGAAGTCTTAGGTCTCCTTTTTGGTAATATTGTTGGATGAAGAGAAAGCAATTTTCCCTGAGTGCCAGAGGAACTGAGAGTTGTGACTCTACTCACATAGTGCCAATAGACTTCACTTGGTTAAGTGGGACCCTGAATTTTGTCAGGGTTTATCAACCACTCCTGCTGATAGAGGACCTTCGGGTCAGGACCTTTGATGTCAGGACCTTTGGGCAGGAGGGTTCTGACTTTCCAATAAACAGGGTATCATGTATATAGTGAAAGCTTTTCACCACAGAATGTAGACATTCACTCGAAATCCAGACCCAGGTGGGGAATGGCAGAAGATAACCCTGGAGAGTACTGAAAATGTATATTAGAAGCTTTCCCACATGAATGCAGATTAGTCTTGGTTCTTGGGTGCCCTCGGGGTAGAAAAGAAGTGTTGGCAATGCCTAAGGCAACATACTAAGGGCATTAGTTCATGCAATCAATTCAATAACAGTCACAATATCTACAAAAACTGGAATACAGAAGCAAGAATTGAATCCAATTGGTTTTGTTGTTGAAATGGCTTTACGATGGACTGTGTAGGGTGTAGTGTTGCGGTCTTGCATCTCCTACTACCTGTGATGCACTAAGTCCTTAATCAAGGCTGTGATTTCTCTCTTCCTCAGTTACTATATTGTTTCCATTGCAGCAGCTACATGAGGACAAGGAGACAGACTGAGGAGTGACTTATGTCCCTCACTAGCACTTCTCTACACGCCACAGACCCTGAACAAACAAATCCCCCCTCAGCTTTACAAGCATTCATAGTACAATTGTAAAACAACAGAAATAGTATATGAGCAGTGGAACCACATTACATTGGCCCATTTGCCAATGGGTCATTTTATCAGCCTCATCAATCTAATCTAGGACAGTTTAAGCTTGTATACTTATCAATGCCTCATTTATGGTTTCCCAAAGGTTGTTTTTTGTTAGTCTGTTTTATTTTTTGGGGTTTTTTTTCCACCTGTCTCAGGGAAATCTCTCTCAGAGAGCCAAAGCTTTGGTATAGCAGCCAGGACCTACTGCAAAAACAAATAAACGATATCTCCGAGACCTTTCCGATTCATGTCTGAGCGGCTCTCCAGTTGGCATGGTAGCCTGCAGAGGACATTCAACTCTTGCCATTTTTCCTGAACAACAAGGATATACCTCCCAACCCCTCATCTTCTAAGGAACCAACTGAAGATTTAATAACTGCCCTGGTTTATGCCCAGAGCAGCTGTGAACAGCCCTCTTCCCACTAACGGTACATGTACCTGTCTTTGTAAATATAGCCTGAAGTGGAGATGGGCGTCTGAGGGTTTCTGCCACCTAATATAAATCTTTGTACTAACTGTTATTATGGATGGACTTGAGAATGATTGCCAGCTTGGTGAGAAGTCACCCTACCTGCAGAAGGATTAGGGCACCATTTAGACAGTTGTCCTTCACTTACTTTCTGGAACTCAGCCTGCAAACATCTCACCAACGCCTCCATTTAAACACAGCTGATAACCATACAACGTGATCAATGTGTTTGCTGCTGATTCCACTGTACCTCCCTAAAACCTCATGAAACACTTCATGTTTCCTTTTCCAGCAAGTACATCTTATCAACATCTCATCCTTGCTACCAAACTACCAAGAACTGTGAAGAATGTGAGATTTTACCCTACTTACGAGGTCACAGCTAAGTCTGCCATGGTTTCATAGACACTAGAAGAAAACACAAGATGCTCAGGTCAGATCAATGAGCTAGCGTACTAGCATTTGTGCCAATGTTCTAAGCCTCAGTTCCCACAGAGCAATGAAGAGAGTCAGGTGATACCCGCATGTGCAGGTTATGTTGAAAGAAAGAAACCCTGAGCGTAGGAAACCTTACTCTTAAATAATGGGGAGTAAGATATTTGCTCTGGAGGGAGACATTTTCTTTGTTATACTGAACAGGAAGCAAACTTACCCTTTGGTCCAGAGGTTGACACTAGCTGTATTTTCCAAGGCTTTTCAATATGCAATATTAACACAGTAATCCAGAACAAAGGCAGTCAGTTGCTCCTGGGTGGCTCAGTCACTTCTGCCTGAGCAGCTCAGCTTCTGCCTCCAGCTCAGGTCATGATCTCAGGGTCCTGGGATCGAGCCCTGCATTGGGCTCCCTGCTCAGTGGGGAGTCTGCTTCTCCCTCTCCCTCTGCCCCTTCTCCTACTCATGCTCTTTCTCTCTCTCTCTCTCTCTCTCTCTCATATAAATAAATAAAATCTTAAGGAAAAAAAAAAGGACAAAGGCAGTCAGTTACCTCTGCTCTCAAAACATGGTAAGACATCTGTGGGAAATTGTCACCTAGCACTTTGATAAACACTTCGGCCTATCTAAAAGTTAAACATACATCTCCCTTATAACCCAGCAACTCTACTCCTAGATATTTATCCAAAGGAAATGAAAACAAATGCCTATAAAATGCCTATAAAACCATGTATCACATGGTTATAGCAGATTTATTTATTATTAACCAAACATCTCAATTGTACACCAACAGGAGAATGGATAAACAGACTGTGGTATAGCCATAGAATAGAGTACTACTCAGCAGGGGGTGGCTTAAAAATACTCTTTGGAGTCACAAAAGAAAGAATGAGCACATATAATTTCACTTATATGTACTTCTAGAACGTGCAAAACTCATCTCTAGTAATAGAAATAAAAGTTGTGGTGGCTAGGAGGTTTAGACTGGGAACACGCCTGAAGGAAATTTCTGGGGTGATATATTTGTCAAAATTTATTTAACTATACATTTAAGATCTATGCATCTATGCAGTGTACAAATGATGCCAAATTAAATAAAACAAATTAGCTTTGGTGTTTATATGTTTAATTTCTCTGAAACTGATATTTTTGTATAAAATGTGGAGTACGATTTATAAGAACAATTGTGTTCTATAGGTTTGTGTAAGACACTGCTGTCATACTTTAGAAATACTAACTAATTCAACTCTCACAACGTTACTATTATTATCCTCTTTACAAATGAGGAAGTTGAGGCAGAAAGTAAATACTCAAGATCATACAGCTCGTAAGTGGCATAGTCGATTTGAAACCACAGAAGCTAATGATCACCCCACACTGATTTCCAGGACTGCCTTACCTTTTTGGTTAGTGCATTTGTTGTCCTGCATTTGAAGGACTGATATACGCAAATCAACACTAAGTCAATAATTATGACCCTGAGTTGCTGTTTGGGAAGATAATTTTATTGCCTTGAATATAGCCTCTTATATCATCAAGACAAATTACTTGGATTATTTAGACATGTGCTACCCAATAACCAATAACCACCAATGTCATGTGGCTATTTAAATTTAGAGTAAAATAAACTTAAATTCAGTTCTTCAGTTGCATGAGACACTTTTCAAAAGGTTAATAGCCATATGTGCTAGTGACTACCATACTGGACAATTACAGTATAAACATATACAGTTCCACTTACAGAGAGTGCTATTGGACAGCACTAAGCTAGACTCATCCTATTCAAAGTGTTTTCTGAAGCCAATAGCTTGGACACTACCTGGGCATTTGCTGGACACATAGAACCCAGACCTACTGAAGAAGAATCTGTGTCTTAACAAGATTCTAAGTTATTAAAACATATATTAGTCAGTATTTCTAATGTAATAGTACCCTTGGCACAGCCATTAAATGTGATTAATGAACATGATGTCACTCAGAGTTTGTATTCAACCTTTACTACTGAACTGATTCTAGCCTTCTCACTGTTTGTCAAAAAGTTGCTTCCTAGGCTCCAATACACTGCATAATCTGATATAGATCTGATAATTGAACATGTAGCAAAATTAAATTTTATAGTTTTATCCCAAACGGATGACATGTCCATGAAGAATTTATTCTGCCTGAGAAGAACAGTCTAATAGTTGGTTTCAAATGACCGCTGCTCCCTGACTTCTGTGAAGTACAGGATTCAGGATAATGGGAACTAGACAAGAGCCTCATCGTACATTTGAGAAAAAATGAAGAATTCAAACATAATTAATAGAAGGGACAGAATATGAACTCAGACTTTAGAATCCAAGTTCATATTCTTACTCTCTATACTCCAATGACAATTACCTATATATTATTCACACTGTAAAAAGCTAGGACTTAGTATCATCCTGGTCTTTCTTTAAATTGTCCTCTTTATATGCAATTAGCAATACCAAAGCAACAAGCTGGAAAAATATCTTTAATATTCTTGATTTTTTTAACATGATACTAAATCTAGTCTTTTTGTCACTATTAACCATTTCTTCATCTAGTATATCAGAAAGAGCCTTTATATTTAACAATCTGAAAAGTTTTTGTTGTTCCTCATGGAAAGTATTATATAGAAAGAATTGACATTTTATTTTAAAGTAAAAGCTCTGTGCAAGTTCTCCCAAGAAATGACCTTGAGTTGAACCTCCTGGTAGTCACATTTACAGAGACCTTATATACAGTGTTTCATCATAGAAGCTATGACTGGTTGCCATCCATTAGTTTACTTCTCAAAAACTATTTAAAGTTGATACTATTATTCCTAATTTTCAGATAAAGTTTGGATACCCAAAAGAGTAATACAAGCTGGTAGGTAGAATTTTATCACAATTCTTTTTTTTCTTTTTTTTCCACAATTCTTTTATTGTAAAGTCATTCTTTTTTTATTGTACTGTCCTGTATTTTGTATTCCGTGTTTCCCCCCACCCACCACCATTTTTTCCTATGGTGGGGAAAAAAAAAATTATATATATATATACATATGAATGTATTTTTTTTCCTTCTTGAGAAGGAAAAACATTTCAGAAATGTCACATCATTCAGAAGTATAGCTAGGGCTAAAATGAACATGTCCAAATTCACAGCTGCATGTACCTACAGGTTTGTCTGAAATGCTGAGGTCATTTCAGAATTTGATTAAAATAACCATTGTGTTATAATATCAGCACAAAACTATTTTAAGAACCTGGTTATTTACTGAGTGCCTTCCATTTGTTTATGTTTCTCTAACTACTCATAACTGATCTAAGATGCATTTAAAGTCTAGTGTTGCATATTATACAGTACAGATATAGTTGCATAATATGCATATATATTTTATCTCAAAATTCTCATGCCAATTTAAATGAGGTATAGTACATAACCCCATTCGACAGATGCTTTTCATGTGCTTCAAAGAATTCACGTAATCCCCTCAAGTTTATATAACTAGTAAGTCAAAGGCTATTAGGCTCTGTAACCCCCTTAAAAACTAGCCACAAAGCAGTCAATTCAGCAATTTTTGCTTCCATGTGAATAACAGCATTGTTTTAGTAGATTATCAGCAACTGACCTTGACTTTTGTCTTACTTTTATAACCCAGAGCCCTATTTGTTCTAGCATTTGCTTCTACTTAAGCATCTCATGGATATCAACAATGCAGTGGTTGGACAATGGCAGGTCAGGGGGAACCTACAGAATATTATTTCTCTTTTGCCATTTTTGCCATCTATTAAATTTTGTGAAGGAGAAATCGGTATATGCAGGACATCTGACATAATCATTATGCTAACATCCTATCCCTAAGCATCCCTTTAATTGATGAAAGGGTATATGTATTTGGATCTGATATTTTGTTTACTGAGGCTGATTGCTTAGTCTGTTAACAGATAATTATTGACAGATGTCTCAGGAAGATAATGAGAAAAGGCATTTCTGAAATTAGTAGCAATTTTATGTTAACTCATAAAGCCATTTTGGTATTCATTCTTATACAGAGATAAAACTGAAAGCAAGATGTCTTTTTTTTTTATCCATATAATTACTTTCTTTATTTCTATATAATTACTTTCCTTAAAAATTACTGCTTGAAGGCAAAAAGGGAGATATTCTCTTAAAATCTGTAATAAAAACTTTGCAACATTTTAAACAATTCAAAGTGAAGATGCCTCAAATGTCAACTTCAGGACAATTTTGCAGTAACATTGAAAGTAATGCATTTTCATTATAGAACAATTGAAAAATAAATAAATATGAAAAGATGGATAAAAATAACTATAGTTCTACAGCCATAAAAATAACTATAGTTCTACAATTATTATTCAAAGTATATTTTTTATTGTATTTACTGTTGGCTGTTTTTGTTTAAGGTAGATAGGATTTTTTTTCTTTAAAGATAAAAATGGTGATCACTCAGTATGTAGAATTTATAATTCCTAAGTTTTACATAAATTGTATATTAAACATACATTAAATGCTTGTAAAGTTTTCAGTATTTTTCAGGAACAAGGTTTCATATTCAGATGTAATTATAAGTGAAATAACATCTGTATCACTGAAAGACTTATTACTTACAAATGAATGTTTATTCTCTAAGTCCAGGTTCTGAGACTCCTCGCATAAACATTCCACATTGCAGTTACCCATATATAGACAAGAAAATAAATACTGATGATTTTCTCAGAGGTAGCTGAGAGACAAGCTCCCATGTACTTGTTCCCTGGGATTTTAAAAAGGGGTAGTACGAGTTCTATTTTGTACTGATGCTAAGGAAAGTAAGGTGAAAATAACTTCAGCAAGCACTTGGAATTGGTTGGTAATGGGCTGTGTAATTTTTCGCTGTGCAGCACTGCCAGCACAATGCAAAGCTGCCTACTTGCAATGTTCATTTCACTTAAGAGCAGTCCCAGAGTGGTCCAAGGCGGCATCCCTGATGCCAGGACTCCACCACCATGGAAGGCAGGGTTCCTCCCTGGACTAGATCTGATCACCAACATGAATTATAGGACTTGAGTGTGAAACTGGGTTTCTCTAAAAACTTCCTTGAAATCAATGAGCTGAACATCATTTCAGATGTATAGTTGACAAACTCGGTCATCCACTCAAGAGATGTCTCTTGAGCCCCTTCTGTGTTTAATGTGAGGTGTTGATGTCTCAAGATGTAAAGATGAACGAGAAAAACATACACTTTTGTTTTCATATTTAGAGTGAATGAAATGGGTATGATCAGATGTTCTAGTAGAAGGGAGTCTCTCCTGTGATCCCATCTGCATTGTTGTTTTGGGCAGAAACCGTCAACATGGGACATCTTACCTGGCCCAGGCACTGGTAGCATTGAGAGCTCTTTCTTGGTTCTGTGGGTGGCTGCATGGCTCTTCTTCGTGGAGTTGCCATGGTTTTTCCTGTCTATCTTCCTAATGAGAAAGGGAGGAGGGGCGGGAAGAACTCTCATTAGAATCACCTGTGAACTTTCTTTTTTTTTTTTTTGAACTTTCTTTTAGAAGAATAAGTTACTGAGTCTCTTTAAAACAACCACTGCATTGGGGTTATCTGAAGACAAAGAAGGTATTTTCCCATAGGAGGATGACTGAGTCACCCCATATTCCAGTAAATGAAATGCAGTCAGGATATTTGTATTTTGAGAGTTTGGGAAGAAATACCACTACCTGCAAGGATTCCTGGAGAAGGAAAGGTTTCCCTAGTTTTGAACCTGTGACAAAGCCTAATCTAATTTTGCAGTTCAAAGGAGTCTTCCTTGGGGCACCTGGGTGGCTCAGTGGGTTAAAGCCTCTGCCTTCGGCTCAGGTCATGATCTCAGGGTCCTGGGATCGAGCCCCACATCGGGCTCTCTGCTTGGCAGGGAGCCTGCTTCCCCTTCTATCTCTGCCTGCCTCTCTGCCTACTTGTGATCTCTCTCTCTGTCAAATAAATAAATAAAATCTTAAAGAAAAAAAAAGGAGTCTTCCAGGAGGAAGTGATAACAAAACTGCTAACAGGGAAATAGTAAGCTAATCGTGAAAGCAGAAGTTTTTGTGAAGGAATTTAGAGAAAGAACAAGGCAAATTCAGCTAGCAAAATAGGCATTTTTTTCTATCTTCATTCATAAAATGTGACAAAGGCAGTGGTGAGAGCTGAGTGGCTAGAGTCAGGGAGGGGATCATGAGCACTGTTAAAGGATTTGGGAAATATCCTGAAAACAGAGCCCTTGAAGCAAGAAAATATGCAGGCAGTTTCCAAAATACTAGCACGGAGGGAGGAGCAAGATGAAGGAGGAGGAGGAGAATGAGATATCAACAGGTCCCAGGAGTTCAGCTAGATAGTTATCAAACCATTCTGAACACCCACAAACTCAACAGGAGATAGAAGAGAAGAAGAGCAGCAATTCTAAGAACAGAAAAGCAACCACTTTCCAAAAGGTAGGACGTGCAGAGAAGTGAATCCGAGGCAATACATGGGAAGATAGTGGGGGGAGGGGCCGGCTCCTGGCAAGTGATAGAGCAGCAGAGCACAAAATTGGAACTTTTAGAAGTTGGCTCCACTGAGGGAGGTCGCTCCAGAGGCTAAGCGGGGGGTGGAGCCCTCGCGGGGACAGTGTTGTCTCAGGACCCACATGGATACAAAAAGACTGGGGGTGTCTGAGTGCAGCAGAGCTCCCAGGTATCGGAACAGGGGGAAGCCAGCTACAGAGATGGAGCCAGCAGTGGGCTGTCAGCTCGGGGTTACCTTAAACTGTGGTCTGAGAGAGAGTCAGGCCACTGCTCTTTGAGCCAGGACTCCATAAGTGGCAGATCCGGGGAGACCCCTTCCTTCTTCCTCCGGGAGGAGCGGCCCAGGAGCGCGCTGCAGGAATCTGCTGGGTTTGGAGACTCCAAACGGGGCCGTGCGCCAGAGATAGAAACGCTTGGTCACAGGCTGGGTGAGCATGGAGTGCGGCCAGAGAGCAGGGAGACGGGAGGGACGGACTGCTTTTCTCTGAGGGCGCACTGAGGACTGGGGCCCCGAGCTCTCGGCTCCTACGGGCTGGAGACTGGGAGGCCGCCATTTTCATTCCCCTCCTCCAAAGCTATACAGAAAGCGTTCAGGGAACAAAAGCTCCTGAGAGCGAAACCGAGCAGATTGCTTAGCCTGGCCCCTGGCAAGGGCGGTGGAATTCCGCCTTCAGCAAAGACGTTTGAGAATCACTGCAACAGGCCCCTTCCTTAGAAGATCAGCAAGAACAACCAGCCAAGACCAAGTTCACCGATCAATGAGTATTGCAAACCTTCAGAGCTACAGGAATACAGCACATAGAATTCATGGCCTTTTTCCCATGATTCTTTAGTCTTTCAAAATTAAATTTTTTTAATTTTATTTTTTTCTTATTTTATTTTTAAAATTTTTTCTCTTTTCTATTTTAACTTTTTTAACTATTTTATCTTATCAATACCTTTTTAAAAACCTTTTTAAAATTTTCATTGTTATAGTCGTATTCTATCCCTTCATTGTATTTAACCTTATTTTTTGTATACATATAGGTTTTTCTTTCTTTAGAATTTTGGGATACAGTTTCTTCTAACAGATCAAAATATACCCTAAATCTAGTACATGGCTTTGTTCTAGTCTTCAGCCTGATCACATTCTTTCTTCCCTTTTTTTTTCTTTTTTCAACCAACTTCTTATCAATTCCTTTTTAAGAATTTTTTTTTTAATTTTCATCTTTACAGTCATATACCATCCCTTCATCATATTTACCCTTATTTTTGTATATATATATATAGGTTTCTTTTTCTTTAAAATTTTGGGTGGCAGTTTCTTCTAACAGACCAAAATAAAGACAAAATCAAGTGTGTGGCTCTGTTCTATTCACCAGTCTATATATAGACTAAATATATAATATATATTATATATATATAAATATATAAATATTTTTATAAGTAAAATTGTGTGTGTGTATATATATATACATATATATACACATACATACATACATACATACATACATATATTTTCCCCTCCTTTCTTCTCCCCCCAGTTTCAGATCTCTTCTGATTTGGTTAGTGTATATTTTTCTGGGGTCGTTGCTACCCTTTCATATTTCGTTCTCTCATTCATCTATTCTAATCTGGATAAAATGACAAGGCTGAAAAACTCACCTCAAAAAAAAAGAACAAGAGGCAGTACCGATGGCTAGGGACCTAATCAATATGGACATTAGTTAGATGTCAGAACTAGAGTTCAGAATGACGATTATCAAGGTGCTAGGTGGGCTCGAAAAAAGCATGGAAGATACAAGAGAATCCCTTTCTGGAGAAATAAAATCCCTTTCTGGAGAAATAAAGGATTATTATTAGATGATTAGATTTTAGGTTAGATTTTAATCTAACCAAGGTGAAATCAAAAGAGCTATTAATGAGGCATAATTAAAAAAAGGAGGCTCTTACTACTAGGATAAATGAGGCAGAAGAGAGAATTAGTGATATAGAAGACCAAATGATGGAGAATAAAGAAGCTGAGAAACAGAGAGACAAATAACTACTGGACCATGAGGGGAGAATTCGAGAGATAAGTGATACCATAAGATGAAACAATGTTAGAATAATTGGGATCCCAGAAGAAGAAGAAAGAGAGAAAGGGGCAGAAAGTATACTGGAGCAAATTATAGCAGAGAATTTCCCTAATTTGGTGAAGGGAACAATCATCAAAATCCAGGAGGCACAGAGAACCCCACTCAAAATCAATAAATATAGGTCCGTACCCCGTCATCTAATAGTAAAACTTACAAGCCTCAGTGACAAAGAGAAAATCCTGAAAGCAGCTCGGGACAAGAGGTCTGTAACATACAACAGTAGGAATATTAGATTGACAACAAACCTATCCACAGAAACCTGGCAGGCCAGAAAGGACTGGCATGATATATTCAGAGCACTAAATGAGAAAAATATGCAGCCAAGAATACTATATCCAGCTAGGCTGTCATTGAAAATAGAAGGAGAGATAAAAAGCTTCCAGGACAAACAAAAACTAAAAGGACTTGCAAACACCAAACAAGCCCTATAGGAAATATTGAAAGGGGTCCTCTAAGCAAAGGGAGAGCCTAAAGATAACAGACCAGAAAGGAAAAGAGACATTATACAGTAACAGTCACCCAATAGGCAATACAATGGCACTAAATTCATATCTTTCAATAGTTAACCTGAATGTAAACAGGCTAAATGCCCCAATCAAAAGACATAGGGTATCAGAATGGATAAAAAAACAAGACCCATTGATATGCTGTCTGCATGAAACTCATTTTAGACTCAAAGACACCTCCAGATTTAAAGTGAGGGGGTGGAAAACAATTTACCATGCTAATGGACATCAAAAGAAAGTTGGGGTTGCAATCCTTATATCAGATAAATTAGATTTTAAGCCAAAGACTATAATAAGAGATGAGGAAGGACACTATGTCATACTTAAACAGTCTGTCCAACAAGAAGATCTAATAATTTTAAATATCTATGCCCCTAACATGGGAGCAGCCAATTATATAAACAAATTAAAAACAAAATCAAAGAAACACATTGACAATAATACAATAATAGTAGGGAACTCTAACACCCCCCTCACTGAAATGGTCAGATCATCTAAGCAAAAGATTAACAAGGAAATAAAGGCTTTAAATGACATACTGGACCAGATGGACATCACAGATATATTCAGAACATTCCATCCCAAAGCAACAGAATACACATTCTCCTCTAGTGCACATGGAACATTCTCCAGAATAGATCACATCCTGGGTCACAAATCAGGTCTCAATAGGTACCAAAAGATTTGGATCATTCTCTGCATATTTTCAGACTGTAATGCTTTGAAACTAGAACTCAACCACAAGAGGAAAGTTGGAAAGAACTCAAATACATGGAGGCTAAAGAGCATTCTACTAAAGAATGAATGGGACAACCAGGAAATTAAAGAAGAATTTAAAAAATTCATGGAAAGAAATGAAAATGAAAACACAACTGTTCAAAATTCTTGGGACACAGCAAAGTCAGCCCAAGAGGAAAGTATATAACAATATAAGACTTTCTCAAGAAACAAGAAAGGTCTCGTACACAAACTAACCCTATACCTAAAGCCAGTAGAGAGAGAACAGCAAAGAAAGCCTAAACCCAGCAGAAGAAGAGAAATAATAAAGATCAAAGCAGAAATCAATGAAATAGAAACCAAAAGAACAGCAGAACAAATCAACAAAACTAAGAGCTTGTTCTTTGAAAGAATTAATAAGATTGAAAAACCCCTGGCCAGACTTATCAAAAAGAAAAGAGAAAAGACCCAAATTAATAAAGTCATGCATGAAAGAGGAGAGATCACAACCAACACCAAAGAAATACAAACAATTATAAGAACATATTATGAGCAACTACACACCAGCAAATTTGACAATCTGGAAGAAATGGACGCATTCCTAGAGACATATAAACTACCAAAACTGAACCAGGAAGAAATAGAAAACCTGAACAGACAATAACCAGTAAGGAGATTGAAGCAGTCATCAAAAATCTCCCAACAAACAAGATCCCAGGGCCAGAAGGCTTCCCAGGGGAATTCTACCAAACATTTAAAGAAGAATTCATATCTATTCTCCTGAAACTGTTCCAAAAAATAGAAATGGAAGGGAAACTTCCAAACTCATTATATGAGGCCAGCATCACCTTGATCTCAAAACCAGGCAAAGATCCCATCAAAAAGAAGAATTACAGACCAATATCCTTGAGGAACATGGATGCAAAAATTCTCACCAAAATACTAGCCAATAGGATCAAACAGTACATTAAAAGGATTATTTACCACGACAAAGTGGGATTTATTCCTGGGCTGCAAGGTTGGTTCAACATCTGCAAACCAATCAATGTGACACGATACATTAATAAAAGAAAGAACAAGAACGATATGTTACTCTCAATAGATGCTGAAAAAGCATTTGACAAAGTACAGCATCCTTTCTTGATCAAAACTCTTTACAGTGTAGGGATAGAGGGTACATACCTCAATGTTTAAAAGGCCATCTATGAAAAAACTATAGCGAATATCTTTCTCAATGGGGAGAAACCGAGAGCTTTTCCCCTAAGGTCAGGAACATGGCAGGGATGTCCACTATCTCCACTGCAATTCAACATAGTACCAGAAGTCCTAGCCTCAGCAATCAGACAACAAAAAGAAATAAAAGGCATCTGAATCAGCAAAGAAGAAGTCAAACTCTCACTCTTTGCAGATGATATGATACTTTATGTGGAAAACCCATAAGATTCCACTCCAAAACTGCCAGAACTCATATAAGAATTCAGTAAAGTGTCAGGATATAAAATCAATGCACAGAAATCAGTTGCATTTGTATACACCAACAGAGAAAGAGAAATTAAGGAGGCAATTCCACCTGCACTTGCACCCAAAACCATAAGATATCTAGGAATAAACCTAACCATCTAAGAGGCAAAGAATCTGTACTCAAAAAACTATGGAGCACTCATGAAAGAAATTGAGGAAGATACAAAGAAATGGAAAAACGTTCCATGCTCATGGATTGGAAGAACAAGTATTGTGAAAATGTCTATGCTACCTAAAGCAATCTACACATTTAATGCAATCTCTATCAAAATACCATCAATTTTTTTCAATGAAATGGAACAAATAACCCTAAAATTTGTATGGAACCAGAAAAGACCCTGAATTGCCAGAGGAACATTAAAAAAGAAAACCAAAGTTGGTGGCATCACAATTCCAGACGTTAAGCTCTATTACAAAGCTGTAATCAAGACAGTATGGTACTGGCACAAAACCAGACACATACAAAGGAACAGAACAGAGAGCTCAGAAATGGACCCTCAACTCTATGGTCAACTAATCTTCAACAAAGCAGGAAAGAATATCCAATGGAAAAAAGACAGTCTCTTCAACAAATGGTGTTGGGAAAATTGGACAGCCACGTGCAGAAGAACGAAACTGGACCATTTCTTTACACCACACACAAAAACAGACTGAAAATGGATGAAAGACCTCAATGTGAGACAGAAATCCATTCAAATCCTTAAGGAGAATACAGGCAGCAACCTCTTCGACCTCAGCTGCAGCAACTTCTTCCTAGAAAGATCTCCAAAGGCAAGAGAAGCAAGGGCAAAATTGAACTATTGGGACTTCATCAAGATCAAAGCTTTTGCACAGCAAAGGAAATAGTTAACAAAACCAAAAGACAACCAACAGAATGGGAGAAGATATTTGCAAATGACATATCAGATAAAGGGCTAGTATCTGAAATCTATAAAGAACTTCTCAAACTCAACACCCAAAGAACAAATAATCCAATCAAGAAATGGGCAGAAGACATGAACAGACATTTCGGCAAAGGAGACATCCAAATGGCCAACAGACACATGAAACAGTGCTCAACATTGCTCGGCATCGGGGAAATACAAATTAAAACCACAGTGAGATACCACCCCACACCAGTCAGAATGGCTAAAATTAACGAGTCAGGAAATGACAGATGTTGGCAAGGATGCAGAGAAAGGGGAACCCTCCTACACTGTTGGTGGGAATGCAAGCTGGTGCAGCCACTCTGGAAAACAGTATGGAAGTTCCTCAAAAAGTTGAAAAATTGAGCTACCCTACAACCCAGCAATCACATACTGGGTATTTACCCTAAAGATACAAATGTAGTGCTCCAAAGGGGCACGTGCACCTGAATGTTTATAGCAGCAATGTTCACAAAAGCCAAACTATGGAAAGAACCTAGATGTCCATCAACAGGTGAATGGATAAAGATGTGGTATATATGTATATATATATATATGTATATATATATATATATACACACAATGAAATATGTATATAATATATATATATGCAATGGAATACTATGCAGCCATCAAAAACCCGAAATCTTGCCATTTGCAAAGACGTGGATGGAACTAGAGGGTATTATGCTAAGCAAAATAAGTCAATCAGAGAAAGACAATTATCATATGAGCTCTCTGATATGAGGAATTTGAGAGGCAGGGCAGGGGGTCATGGGAGGTAGGGAGGGAAAAAAATGAAACAAGATAGGACTGGAGAGGGAGAGAAACCATAAGAGAATCTCAGGAAACAAACTGAGGGTCTCTGGTGAGTGGGGGGCGGGGGAGGGATAGGGTGGCTGGGTTATGGACATTGGGGAGTGTATGTGCTATGGTGAGTGCTGTGAATTGTGCAAGACTGATGAATCACAGACCTGTACCCCTGAAGCAAATAATACATTATTTGTTAATAAATACAAAAACAAAACCAAAAAAACACAAAATGGTTAGCACGGATACATTACATCACCATGGGCATTTTAACTGGATGCTCATTGGAAAATAGAGATACTTTTCTTTTATCGAAATTACTATAATGATAATGGAGAAAATTTAGTAAGGAAAATATTCCACATATTGTGGTGTCAACAATTTTTATTTTTCCATATTTCTTTTTCATATGTTATTTTGGTGAAAGCATTTGTTAGTCAGGTTTCTATTTTGTGTATTAGAATTTATAAAGTAGATCTTCCTGGTTGTTTAGGCCATTCACAATCCTTATCTTAGTTGACTGATCAGTATCACGTGCCATAATTGCTCATTACCTCTGCCTTGATATTCTGACTTTCCTGACCACACAGGTCAGCATTCAGGTTTGGTTTCCCTCCTTCCTCCTGACTGCTATTTGTCAGTGTCCTTTGCTGGTTCCTCCACTTCTCCTTAACATCTTAAATTACAGTAACACAAAACTTCGTGTTTGGTATCTTGTCCACCTTTACTCACTCTCCTGTTGACATAATTCATTATCCCATGTTAAAATACTATCTATGTGCTAAAAATCTCTTAAGTATACATATCTTAGCTCCCATCTAAACTTCAGATTTTTCTACCGAGATGTCAACCAGGCATTTCAAATTTAATGCATTTAAAATTTAACTCTTGATTTGCTCCCCTTCAAAACATGTCTACCCTCAGCCTTCCCAAACCATCCGATGGCAATGCAACCTTATATTTGCTCCCACCAACAACTGTGGGATCACCTTTCCCTCCTCTCTCACATCTAAAGTCTGGAAAACCTGTTGGCTCTTCCTTCAAAATGAATTGAATTCTGACTTTGACTTTCTATCACTAGCTTCTTTGTGAGTTTCCTAGATTCCACCATTACTATCCACTCCCTCACACACAGCATCCCAAGTGACTTTTAAAATGTAGGATGTCTTATCATTCCACTCTTCACAACACTGCAATGGCTCTTCATTTCAAAGTTAAAGTCAAAATGACCATAGTAGCCAGACAGCAACATTTCATCTGCATTGTATTGTCTCTCTCTTTTCCTCTTCTATTTTGTTCTACTACTATTTAATTTTTTCTTAAGTTTATTATCATCATCATCATCATTATTATCTTGATGCTGAACACTAGCAACACTGGCCACTTTGATATTCCTTGAACATGATGTGTACCATTTGGATTATTCTGTGTTGGTTGTCCCTCTATATAAATTGTTAAATTTATATTTCTCAGATAGTTTCAGGACTAACAGTGACCCCCAACACACACATATATTTCAAGTCTGTATTCAAATACTACCTTATTAATGAGGACTTTCTGACTTTCCACCATCTTGCTCCTCCTGCCCCCAACCAACACACACACACACACACACACACACACACACACTTTAAAAAATTTTTTATTTTAATTTCAGTTAGTTAACATACAGTGTTATATTAGTTTTAGGTGTATAATACAGTGATTCAACAATCCTATATGAGGGCACTCCTTAATCCCCAATGCCTATTTAACCCATCCTCCCTCCTCCCTCCCATTTGGTAACCATTAGTTTGTTCTCTCTAAGAGTCTGTTTCTTGATTTCCCTCTTTCTCTCCCTTTTTTCCCTTTGCTCATTTGCTTTGTTTCTTAAATTCCACATATGAGAGAAATCATATGTTATTTGTCTTTCTCTGACTGACTTATTTCGCTTAGCATTATACTCTCTGGGTCCATTCATGTGGTTGCAAATGGCAACATTTCATTCCTCTTTATGGCTGAATAACATCCCATTGTATGTATATATAAACCTCTTCTTTAGCTGTTCAGTCGACGGACACTTGGGCTGCTTCCATATCTAGGCTATTATAAATAATGCTGCAATAAACATAGGGGGGCATATTTCCCTTTGAATTAGTGTTTTTGTATCCTTTGGATAAATACCCAGTAGTTTAATTGTTGGATCATAAGGTAGTTCTATTTTTAACTTTCTGAGGAACGTCCATACTGTTTTCCACAGTGGCTGCACCAGTTTGCATTCCCATCAACAATGCACAACTGTTCGTTTTTCGCCACATCCTCTCCAACACCTGTCATTTATTATGTTGCTGATTTTAACCATTCTGAAACATGTGATGTGATAGTGTATCATGGTTTTGATTTTTATTTCCCTGATGGTGAATGATGGCAAACGTATTTTGTGTATCTGTTGGCCATTTGTATGTCTTCTCTGGAGAAATGTCTATCCAGGTCTTCTGCCTGTTTTCTAACTGGATTATTTAGGTGTTTTGGGTGTTGAGTTTTATAAGTTCTTTGTATATCTTGGACACTAACTCTTTCTCAGATATGTCATTTGCAACTATCTTCTTCCATTCCATAGGTTGCCTTCAGTTTTGTTGGTTGTTTCCCTCATTGTGTAGAAGCCTTTCATTTTGATGTAATCCCAATAGGTTACTTTTGCTCTTCTTTCCCTTGCCTCAGGAGACATATCTAGAAAAAACTTGCTATAGCCAATGTCAAAAAGGTTACTGCTTGTGTTCTCTTCAAGGGTTTTTATGGTTTCAGGTCTCACATTTAGGTCTTTAATCCATTTCAACTTATTTTTGTGTATGGTGTCAGAAAGTGGTTCCGTACCCTTTTTTTACATGTTGCTGTCCAGATCTCCCAACACCATTTGTTAGACTGTCCTTTTTCCATTGGATATTCTTTTCTGCTTTGTCGAAGATGAATTTACCATATAGTTGTGGGTTTATTTCTGGGTTTTCTATTCTGTTCCATTGATCTATCTGTCCATTTCTGTGCCAGTACCATACTGTCTTGATCACTACAGCTTTGTAATATAACTTGAAGTCCAGAATTGTGATGTCTGCAGCTTTGCTTTTCTTTTTCAAGATTGCTTTGGCTATTCAGGGTCTTTTGTGGTTCCACACAAATTTTAGAATTGTTTGTTCTAGTTCTGTGAAAAATGCTATTGGTATTTTGATGGGGATTGCATTAAATGTGTAGATGGCTTTGGTAGTATAGACATTTTAACAATATTTGTCTTTCCAATCCATGAGCATGGAATGTCTTTCTATTTCTTTGTGTCTACTTCAGTTCCTTTCATCAGTGTTTTATAGTTTTCAGAGTACAGGTATTTCACCTCTTTGGTTAGGTTCTTTGGTTAGGTTCATTCCTAAGTATCATTTTATTTTTGGTACAATTGTAAATGGTATCATTTTCTTAATTTCTCTTGCTGTTGCTTCATTATTTGTATATAGAAATGCAACAGATTTCTATATGTTGACTTCGTATCCTATGACTTTATGGAATTTGTTTATCTGTTCTAGCAGTTTTTTGGGGGAATCTTTCATGATGTCATGTCATCTGGAAATAATGAAAGTTTTACTTCTTCCTTAGAGATCTGGATAAATTTTATTTCTTTTTGTTGTCTGATTGCTGTGGCTAGGACTTCCAGTACTTTGTTGATTAAAAGTGGTGAAAGTCAACATCCCTGTCTTATTCCTGACCTTCGGGGAAAAGCTCTCATTTTTCCCCCCACTGGAGATGATGTTAGCTGTGGGTTTTTCATGTATGGCTTTTATGATGTTGTGGTATATTCCCTCTAAACTCACTTGTTGAGGGTTCTTACCATGAATAGATATTATGCTTTTCAAATGCTTTTTCTATGTCTGTTGGAATGATCATATGGTTTTTATCCTTTCTTTTATTGATGTGATGTACCACATTCATTGATTTGTGAATATTAAACCACATTTTCAACTGAGGAAAAAATCCCACTCGATCATGGTGAATGATTTTTTTTTAATGTGTTGTTGAATTCAGTTTGCTAGTACTTCATTGAGGATTTTAGCATCTATGTTCATTAGGGATATGGACCTGTACTTCTTTTTTAGTGGCATCTTTATCCAGTTTTAAAATCACAGTAATTCTGGCTTCATAGAATAAATTTGGAAGTTTTCCTTCCTTTTTAAAAAGTTTTTTGGAATAGTTTGAGAAGAATAGGTATTAAATCTTTAAATGCTTGGTAGAATTCACCTGTGAGGCCACTTGGTCCTAGACTTTTGTTTGTTGGGAGTTTTTTGACTACTGATTCAACTTCTTTGCTGATTGTTGGTCTGTTTGGATTTTCTAGTTCTTCCTGTTTCAGTTTTGGTAGGTTATGGGTTTCTAGGAATTTATCCATTTCTTCTGGGTTGTCCATGTTGTTGGCATATAGTTTTTCATAATATTCTCATAATTGTTTCTATTTCTATGGTGATTTTATTTCTTTGAGTGATTTCTCTTTTTTTCTTGATAAGTCTGTCTAGAAGTTTATCGATGGTACTGATTTTTTTCAAAGAACTAGCTCCTAGTTTCATTGATCTGTTCTGTTTTGTTGTTGTTATTGTTTTTGTTTTGTTTTTTGGTTTCTATATCATTTATTTCTGCTCTAATCTTCATTATTTCCTTCCTTCTGGTGGTTTTAGTTTTGTTTGTTGTTCTTTTTCTAACTCCTTTAGGTGTAAGTTTAGGTTTATTTGAGATTTTTCTTGCTTCTTGACATAGCGCTGTATTGCTATAAACTTCCCTCTTACCACCACTTTTGCTGCATCTCAAAGGTTTTGGACTGTTGTGTTTATTTTCATTTGTTTCCACATATTTTTTTATTTCTTCTTTGATTTCCTGGTGAACCCATTCCTTGCTTAGTAGCGTGTTGTATAATCTCCATTTTTCATGGTGTTTCTAGTTTATCTTGTGATTGACTATGAGTTTCATAGTATTGACACACACTCTTGATTCTATTTTTTCCTATGGTGGTTTTCCCATACCAATATATGACATAATTTATTATGCTTATTATTTATTATCAGCCTCTGCTCTCTAAGTTCTAGTATGATAATTATTTTTGATAATCATTTTGTTTAGTGATATATGGTGGGGCCCAAGAACATTATCTGGCATAGAGGTGTTCAAAAATGTTTGTTGCACATAAGAATATAGTGTGTAATGATTTTCTGAGTTAGGGTCCAGAATCCTAATGCAGAACACACTTTGATATTTTCTTTTCCCAATGTCAAAAGCATCCCTTAGTACACAAAACAGTTTTGTTTCTGTTTGTATCTGGAAAAAGAAGGAAGGGTGTATGATGAAGGATAGTGATAAAAGGTGATATGGCTTTTATACTGGTTTTAGCTGGGATAAAATGATGGTTTTGACACTCACTAATTTCATAAAAATAAATTCTTTTTGAAAGCTATGTTGTTTTTTTTTTTTAATTTATTCTTACTCAAGCCTTCTTTGTGACAGCCCTTGCCCTTGTCATGGCTTATCAAAACTATATCATTGACTTTTATATTTAACAGCTTGGAAATGTGTGAATAGAACTTTGCCTTACAGAAAACTTAGGATTGCCATCTACTTTCCATGTAATAATGAACATCTTTACTTATATCCTAGGTTGGTACCTGACCATGGCTCTTTGTTAGATCTCTCAAGAGTTTAACCTCTTACCTTTCTCTTTCTCTCAAACTGAAAATGAAATAATAAATATGCTCTCAGACCCAGGGTGATCTGAGGTAGCTTAAAATTATTTAGAATGGGCAAAGAGGAAAAATAAATTCAGAACTGTAATGCCGCCTGTGTGTTCTTTAGCCAGGCTCCCTTTGCCTGTGGGGCATGGTTCAACAAAATGGCTTGATA
The DNA here is from genome assembly GCA_028534135.1 of Potos flavus. Lineage (NCBI taxonomy): Eukaryota > Metazoa > Chordata > Mammalia > Carnivora > Procyonidae > Potos > Potos flavus. The sequence continues at coordinate 77,277,161 of CM052884.1, read as the reverse complement.
CATTCGTATGTTCAGATTCATAGCTGATCACTTTGGGTTTCTGTTCTCACTTGATTTGTGAGTAATAAGCCCCAGTTTACCAACTGATCAGTGACTTAATAGAAAAAGGGAGAACAAGTGTCAACTTAACAAAATCAAGAAACTACCCACAGAGAAAAGAAGGCACTTTTCTTCTTAAGTCTAATTTGGGTTCTATATTAAAAAAAAAAAAAAATGAGTGAGAATCTTTCCTCACTATTCTTAGCTCGAGAAAGAAATGCCAAGTGGCAACAATTCTCCTTAATTTTTTCCTTTCTTTACATTGAGTGGGTGAAAATTACCCAATTTGTATGCCCATTACAAGTTGCTTGAGTGCTTCCTAGAGAAGTGAGCTATATTCCTCTTTCCCTGCACTGCTGCACAGTATTTCAAGGCAGTATAGATGGATTAAGTGAAGATCTTTGACAAAAATACTTGCCTACTGCTAAGAGTTTATAGAGTTAGCTTTAAGCTGCTTAAAAGTGTGCATATGGAATGAACTTTGACTAATTAGAGTTATTTGGCCAAATGCCACGACATAGGGTCAAAAAATAACTTGTCTAATCCATCATTTTACAGAGGAGAAAACTGATTTACAGATAGCTCAATATGTATGAAGTAATGAGTATAAGAGCTTTGTAAACATATGGTATCAAATGAGATAGTGTAGCACAGTGAAGAAGCATGAACTTTGGGGTCAGAGTGAGAAAGAGTAATATCCCTATTCTCCAATTTATTCACTGTGGGGCACTGGGTAAGTTACTGAAGATCTGTGAGCCTTATCAATGAAATTAAAGTATTAATTCTTATTTCTTGTGATATGACAGATAACTACAAAAAATTAACAATAATTAAATAATTACATGTTCCAGGTACTCTCATAAGTGTTTTACATGTATGACTGTCCCAAAAACTCTATGACTATCATGTTGCTATTATTTCCATTTTATAGAGAATTAGCTAGTCATGAAATTAAATGACCCATGTAAAATGCTGGGTATAATTCCTGATATATGTTGTATAAGAAGTTTAAATTACCACCTCATGATCACCATCGTTATCTTCATTGTCCTAGTTATTATTCTTATTTTATTAATATTATTTTAATTATTATGTAGTAGACATTTTCTTCCATTTCCACACTCTCACACCATATCTGACTCTGGGCACTAGAGCAGAATATTGTAGATTTGGAGAGGAATTCTCCACTTACATCAAAGTTTCCACTATACCAAGTACGACACCCACTAATTATTAAGTAAACTTTGGTTTAAAATTAGTCATCTCCTTAAAATCAGTCATAGATTTTTTGATCTATAGGGCTTCTTCTATAAAACAAGGTGTGACTCAAGGTGTCTCCTGATGCTTGATTTCATATAACACATTTTTCTTTCACTTCAAATTATAATTGTTTCTTACAGGGTGGGTCATATTGATGACACTGCACAATGGGATTGCTAATGTAAATTTGTTCCAGTTCTCTTGAGATACACATGTTCTCAGTGAACATAGGACTGTGCTGAATCCTATGTTTTAAAATCCTTTTTGCAGGTCTCCTCTTCCCTGTCAATCATCTATAATTGATCAAAGATCAAGATATTATGGTAGAGAAGAGGAAAAAAATACATTATCTAGCCGTTCTTATTCATTAATTTGGTAGACAATAAAACAGATTACATGGAAAAAGCTTTCATTCTTACTCTTCTTATAAATATGGAGACATGTATGCTTCAGGCTTTATACTTGTCATTTTCTAGGGCCATTAAAAGTAGACAGAGTGATCACAACAAAAAAGAAAAAGTATTGATGAAATGCTATTTAACTTCCAAGTGACACATCTATCTGAGCTGTGAATAAAGCTGTATTTCACACACAATTTTAAATCTGCTGTTGTTAGTCTCATATTTCAATTATGCCTCATTTTCCTAAAAGGATACATTTGGCTTATAAGTCTCACAAGCTAACAGCTGTTGGATATAGCGTTTTAATTAAAACCTTTGCCTCAATACATTTTATAAGGCAAGCAGAATGTTTGTAAGAAATGTTTGAGAAAAGTTCATCTGACTCTATTTAAGAAATGGGATATTGTGTTAACTTTGGGCAATGAGAGATCCTAGTAGGGACCACAGTGATTTGACCAAAATAACCCTAATTATTAGATTAAAAAATCAAGGAAAATATAAAAAAGGCAATAAAGCTACATTTTGATAATTTATACTTAAAGTGGAGTAAAATCATGTTAATTACACAAAGTGATTTGTCTAAAAAAGAGAAGGTATCAAAACTGAAAAGGGACCTATAAGATTAAATTCACCCATTATATACAGGAGAAGGAATTGGAAAGTCTTTCTGTGCCTCCATGGGTGTGATCTTCTTAGTTATAAACAAATGTCAAAGTAAGAGGGAAAATAGGATGCAGAAAAATGATCCTAGATTTTGGCTCTGACATTTTACAACTCTGTTAAGTTGGATTCTAAATCTCAGTTTACTCATCAACAAATTGGAAAAATAGCACACGCTTTATAAATATTTGCAAAGCCAAAAATGATATACACCATAAATTTACTGGAGTCTCTGCAAAATAAACAATAAACATATTGCTGCTGCAGTTATCAGTTTTGTTATAATCATAATCATTATAATGATAATTATTATCATAATTATCATCCTCCTCCTCCTAAACTGTATTTTCTTTGTATGTTTTTTTTGTTTCCAAGCAAATGACATTGATTTTTTTTTTTCTTCCCTGTTCAAGGCTCTTGGACAGTATTGCAGAAGGAATAGAAAAGAGTAAAAACATTTCAAATAGTGTTTACAATGTTAAGATTAATCTCATGCATACACACACACACACACACCCTTCGCAAATTTGAGATTCCAATTTGTAGAAAGAAAAGACCCTAATCGTATGGGGAATAACTTTTGTACATACATGTATTTAAATATACAAGATGAAACTACAGAAGTATGTTGAGTAAGAAACTCCATGCATAAGGTAGTACATTTATCATTTTATTGATGGAAATTTCAAAACCTATGGCATGGTCTTAATATGTCAGGAAAACAATTGCCCTAGGTAATGTTATAACTAGAAGAAAGCATGAGGCAGGTTATAGAATACTCAAAATGTTCTTTTCCTTCATATGCATAGTGGTTCTGCGGGGAAATTCATAGAATTTTATTTTTATGATATGTGCATTTTCCCATATGGCTTCAGCAAAAAAAGTTACTTAAAATTATGAGTGAGAGGGGCACCTGGGAAGCTCAGTTGGTTAAGTATCTGCCTCACATTCTGGTCATGATCCTAGGGTCCTGGGATGGAGCCCAACATTTGGCTCCCTGCTCACGGGAAGTCTGCTTCTCCCTCTCCCTCTGCCCTTCTCCCTGCTCATGCTATCTTTCTCTCTCAAATAAATAAAATCTTTTTAAAAAAATTACATATGAGAAACTAATGAAAGTGAGGCCCGAGAAAGTTTTCAACCAAAGGACCCTCTTAGAAACAGTTACTAGAATATTTACTAAAGCAGAAGAAACACAAAGCAGGAAAGGGAAGTGAAAAGTTAGAAGACGGTGAAAAACCAATCAGAAACCATATTGAAAATGTAACAGAAAGAAATGATTAGAATGTACCGAAAACTATTTTACAAGCAAAGACTTTCCATCCATATTACAATAGTACAGGACAGGGTCCAACATTAGTTTAATGTTTGGGTTGTGTAACACATGGCTTGATTTAGTCAGTCAAAGAAACTATGTGTTTAATGATGTGGTGGACGCTAAAACTATATTGAAGTATTTTTATAATATAGAGAAGTTTCAGTTTAATTTATGGAAAGAGTAACTGATCTGGAGGACTAGTTCTTTGGAAAATTTTGTAAGACCCTGTCCCTTGTTGTGAGGGCAGGTCCTCATTCCAATACCATTTATATCACTTTATTGTCAGAAAGAAAGAGGAAATTCTATCATAAACCGAACTATAACTTGCTAGTCTTTTAAGATTTCGTTGGTGTTTGTTGGGTCCCTGTTGAGCTTGAGAGCCCTCAGTGCATTTGGCTGGGATAACCCTCATGGATTCCCCTGCAACCTCGGTTGTGTTTGTATTGGTTTTACTATCTTGAATTATGAAGACAGAGCAAGTTGGATTGATTAGAGCCCGTGGTTTTTGAGCCACAAGCAAAGGGCTGTTTGATTATGTGTGTTTTCTCTAATCGGTACTTAAATTCCTATTTCCCTCAAGGTATTTGTAATGAAATTTGCCAGCTATTTAATAGTAACTAGGATACCTTGTACAGACTTCTCTGTACTTCTCTTAACCCTGGTATTAGAATTCTAAGGTCTTTTGAAATCCCAATTGCTATCTTTTGAGGCCTGGTAGGTCTTTAGGCTATACATATTTTAGGTAATTCTAAGGAGGACAGATGAAGTCTTAAGAAAATCTTCAGCTGTCATTTCCTTAGCTATATTTCTTATATTATTATCGATAAGGTGAATTCATTGTTTTGAATACATAAGACTAACATTGTAACTTTTTAAGGAATTTACATAACATTGGAATTTACCGATATTAATACTTTACAAGTTTTATTACATTTAATAGAATTATTTTAAATGATCAAATAATTCTTAGACCTCCATTAAAAAGGTAAAAATACAATACTGCTTTGGGTTTACACTTACATTAATAATTTACTGTTTATAAGCCTGTGAATGGCCTTGATAATGGGGTTGGATGAACTTCCAAAGTTAAGAAAACACATACATGACATATCCACAAGAGAAGAAAAATAAAAATAGAAAGCTCTTGCAGAGATCAAAACTCATAATTATTTCTCTACAGACAGTTTTGGATAGCATGCTGCTAATAGGTTAAAGAAAGAAGTTAGGTGAAAGAATTATGAAATATCATCTTAAAAAGACTCCAGCCAAATATCTCAGGCTGTGAATTCATCAGACTGGAGCCAGCTAGGTAAGACTGAAATAATGAAAAAGAAATCTGAAAAAAAAAAAAAAACTTTTTGGCAAAGGTGACTTTGCATGTTTTTCCTTTCTCTAATTCAGGTATCAGTAACCACCTGACGATTCAAATCTGGTCTATTTAAAGAAAAATAAAATAAAAAATAAAATAAAAATTTTAGGTTTAATTATCAAAATGTTTTTAATAACAACATATGGTTTGTTGTCTTCAAAACGAGCAATAGTAAATGAAATGTTAGAATTTTCCTATATCTTTGTCAATTCTTGATCTCAAAGCATATTCTTTTGTGAGTTATTCAATAAATTGTTATTCTATAAGATGGTTAGCTTCTGATGTTTTCAGAAACATAAAAATTCAAACTTGACCGGTAGCTATCTGTTGAGTCTTGGAATCCTTCAAGAAAGATATTAAACGGCAAAAGTTTTATCTCTTATTCTTGACTTGTGGTGAATGTTTTAATATCAATATTTTGTAACACTGGATAGCAAATACAAAGTCTTTAAAATGTGTTTTCCCATAATTCATCTTATAAAGTAATGTTATTCATTATATTTCACATTTTTCATTTAATTTTCTTATTTCCCATTTTCTCCATGATTATAAAATAAAACTAGGTATAAAAAGGTCCAGAATATTATGAGGAAATGAAGATAAAAGGAAAGGAAAACTTACATTTCCCTCTCCTACTATCTATGAAGTATAATTGCTTGCATCTATTTTCATTTAATTCTCAAAATAGCTCATAATATACCAATTTTATTTTCATTTTTTCTATGTTAACAATGAGACTCAAAGCAGAGTCAGAGTAGTGAAGGGATTGTTCATTTTTACAATATTATGAAGTGGAGAAAGTTGGAGTCAAGATCAAGATAGTGTGACAGCAAACTTATACATTTCAAAGCTCCACAATCTTTATTTTCTGAAATAAATTTTGGTAAATGTTTATTTGTTTGCTATAAAACAAACAAAAATCTAATAAAATGTCCTCTGCTACATTTCTGAGAAATAAGCATGATGTTTTTTTCCTTTGACAATGGAAGAAAGAGGATTAAATTCCTTCTTAAGTTTATTGTGGTCCCTGGGAAGAAAGAATATTAGAGAAAATCTGGCAAAAATTAATTTATTTTAGGATTTATTGGGGTTAAAAGAGATGAATTCACATAATCTTTTACATTTGACATTAAAAATGGAAGGGTAGAGGATGTCCATACTTAGTGTCTTGAATGCTGAGAGTATGAGGCATAAAGATCCAGCTAGGCTGCAGGAGGTGGACAGGTAATAGAAAGAAGTAAATGCTTAAAAAAAAAAAAAAAAGAGGGGCGCCTGGGTGGCTCAGTGGGTTAAAGGCTCTTCCTTCGGCTCAGGTCATAATCTCAGGGTCCTGGGATCGAGCCCCGCATTGAGCTCTCTGCTCAGCAGGGAGCCTGCTTCCCCCTCTCTCTCTGCCTACTTGTGATCTCTCTCTCTGTCAAATAAATAAATAAAATCTTTAAAAAAAAAAGAAAGAAAGAAAAAAGTAAACACTATTAGAAGCTGGTTTAGGAAATTTCTGGTAGAATTTGTAATGGCTAAAGTACTGGTTTTAATTTGTCTATGGCAATACCATTCAAAGGAATGACTGAACACTCATTTAGTATTCAAGCATAATAGTAAGATATCAGAATTATACAGGATGACTGAATCCATCAAATCTGTAGAGATTAGGTAGGAAAATTAAGGAATAATGCATGCCTAAAATATATATATAATGGATTTTAACCTGAAGGTGCAATCACAAAGCTAATGTCCTCATAGAAGGATGGCAATCTTTTTGACATTCAGCAATGCAAAAACTATCAGAAGAGAGAAAATCAATGAGGGATGGTGTTTTCAGAGGCGATTTTGAGAAATACTGATGGGCAAGGAAAAATGAATAGAAAAGAGGCTACTCCAGCTCAATGTTTCTTTACCTGGAATGCTTATATCACTGCCCGCCAAAAAAAAAAAAAAAAAAAAAGTGATTTACCATTGTCCATGTTATCAATCTAGAAACTGAGATTCACTTTCAGATGACCATTATAAAAATGGTATTACAAATCATAGGCACTTGTTACCATAAATTTAGTAGATAACTAGTATCTATAATAAAAATATGACATTGTCTTTTTAAAAGTCTGCTACAATTACCTACATATCAGGGCAGAAGAATTATCAAAGTATGCCTGAGATAAGCAAAGAAACAGAAAGACAATATAAGCAAAACAAAAAAAAAAACAGAAACTTTTAGAGGAGTAGATTGAGGAGATGTAGAGCAATTATGGTACAGTTTCAGGTTTTACCAATGGACAAAAATAAATGAGCCAAACATACAATGAGAGAATGCTACATGAATGAATTAGTTGAAACTGGAATTCAGTTTCAAAGAATAACTTTTGGCAGAGTAGAAAGTGCAAGGTTGGCTTAGGAATAGGAGTGTGATGGAGTGGGATGTTTGGAGAGGCTTTCTTTTATAATTTCTTATTTTCAAATATATGGGAGTAGATAAATGGCATTTACATTAAAAATATGTCAAAATGGCATCTAGCCCTAGGATAAGAAAATAGTAATTTCTCCTCCAGCAAAGAAGCCAAAATTGACAAGAAATGACATTTCACAGATACCAAGTGCAGCCTGGTTACACCCTGGGCATATTAAGTGAACAAAATGAGACTTTTATAGGAAAGATGTACTGTATTAGACACAGACAATTTCATTCAAATGGTTTAAATCCTTTGCCTATGCTTAAAGCAGTGTTAGATTAAACAAAAAATATCTACATCAAATCTTAAATATTTCACATATTACATCCCTGAGAAACCTTAGTCACAAGGAGATCATACAGAAGGAAGGAAATCTCACAATCTTTCTTTTCTCCCCCCGCCCTACTACTCTTAGAGTGTTTCCACTTAAAAATGTAAAAGAATAATGATATTATTGCAGCATGGAATGGATAAGAAGGTAGTAAATCTCTTCCTTCATACATAAAGTATTTTTTCTACAAAATAATTTAAATAGTAACATGGGGATATTTGCATATTCTACTCCATAGTTATCTTAATAATTTTCTGAAAGTGATAAGATGCAATTATATAATTTTTTTTCAAATTTCTTGGTTTCATCTTTTTTTTAATACACAGTCAAATAGAAACTAAAACCAATTGGAATCCATACAAGCAGAATGACATACAAATTTAGCTGCTCCAAGTGTAAACCCCTTTCTACTCATTGCTCTTGGACCTTTCTTGTCTTTTGGCCACACGGTTTGAGATATAGAATAATTTATTTGTTAGCAGAGCAGTGCCATATTACCAATATGACTATTTGGGATTTAAAAAATGAAACTATTTTGTCTTGCCCTTAGTGCAATATGAAGTAGAAGATAGCGGTTAAGATGTGCCTGGGCCACTGGTTGACTGCCCAGTGGGGTCAGAGACAAAAGAAAGCATCCCATATGAGACTTTAAAATACAGAGTAAGAAAAAAGAAAAATCTAGTTAATTTTTTGAACATGAATCTGAAATAAAAGACAATTTTATTGCCATGAGAATAATCGATAGTAAAATAGCACTCATTAAACTATGTGATTTCTCAAGAGATAGAAAAGGGAAAAAAGGTTAATAAAGGTGAAATGTGGGAATCCTTATCTACCCCTGTCTAATAATTTTAATCATCCCTTGAACATTATATTGGTGATAATAACAATGATCTCTCTGTAAGAATAATTAAAACATTCAAAAGAGAAATTGTTCTACTAATTTCTTGCCCTGGCATCTGAGATGGCCCCTCTCCCATACTGTATATGTCATTCATAACAAAAATCTCTTTGCAGAGTTCTCTCCTTGATTCATTATAGTAGATTCAGCAAAATGTTAGCAAACAATGTTCAGAAACTCAGAATTCTGACTTGGGCACGTAAAACTCCCTTCCATGCAAGGACACACTGACCTCATTAGACTGGTAATTTTAACTTCAGTCCTACGCATGGATTACCAAAGACACAGTTCAGAAAACATTAAATACCATATCAGAGATACAAGGTTCATAAGGATTTGTAAGCATTTTAAAGACTACATCTTGTAAAATTAATCTTATTTCTTCCATTGAGAGATTAAAGAAATTGCCTAGAGAGTACATGATGACATCAAAGAATTGTGAAGTTCTTTTCAGGTCTCTTTGTGAATAAGTCAAAGTGTATGTGTGGTGGGGTTATGTCTAAGAACTATTAAAAATTATAAACTGATTTATAAATATTAGTATCTGCAGTGACTATTAATATAACCCTTAATATGTACCAAATACATTTTTACTTGTATTGGAGTTTAGAGGGGGTAAAATTTTTGTTTAAGTCCACATACCTAACAATTAACAGAAAATGTACCTCCCAAAAAGAAAAAAGAAACAAAAAAGAATCTTACTCGATATCATCCTGAAGAAGAATTTCTGGACATGAAATCCAAGTTTTTCCTAGCATCTTTCCAACTCAACATAATTTAGCAGGATATAGAGGACATATACATAAAGCTCTATGAGACATGATATGCATTTGATAGTATAAAATGTGTAAAGAACTAGGGGTACCTGGGTGGCTCAGTTGGTTATATGTCTGACTCTTGGTTTCAGCTCAGGTCATGATCTCAGGGTCCTGAGATGGAGCCCCATTTAGGGCTCCATGCTCAGTGGGGAGTCCTCTCTTTCCCTCCCCCCTCTGCCCATCTCCCCTCTGCCACTCCCCGTCTCGCCACATGCTCGCACGTGCACGCGATTTCTCTCTCATATAAATAAATAAAATCTCTAAAAAGCGTATAAAGAACTAAAATATTTTAGGGATTTAGGCTTCCGATATGATGAATTTTAATAGATATAAATACGTGAATGTGCAGTTAGTTTCAAACTTTTAAAAAAATAATTTATTCCAGGTATGTAAACTGGTTCAGTATTTGAAAAATCAACTAATGTAACCCAGCATATCAATAGGCTAAATAGAAAAATCATACAATCACATTAATTAATGTGGAAAACTCATTTGACAAAATACAACTGCAATTCATGATAAAATAAACTAGAAAAAATTGGAAATTTCTCAACTTCATAAAAACATCTGTCAGAGACCAACAGCTAATATAATACATAATGGTGAGAGACTGGGCACTCCGTTCCTACACTCCAAGCCATCATCTTTTATTCAACATTGCCCTGGGAAGCCCTAAAATGTATGCAGCTGGGAATATAAAAATAATAAAATAACAAATTTCTTTCTTCACAGATGACATGATTGTGTATGTAAAAATTTACTTAATTGTCCAGAAATACAGTTTCCTATTACAATAAAAGAAATGATGTTCTTGGGTATAAATATAACAAAATATATATAAGATTTGTATGTAGAAAATAACAAAACATGGATGTAAATCAAAGAAGATCTAAATAATTGGAAAGATAGTTTTTGTTCATACATTGGAAGGCTCAGAATTGTTAAAATGCCACTGCTTCCCAACTTGATCTCTGAATTCAATATAATTCAAATCAAGGTGTTTTATTGGTATTGATAAGCTGATTCCAAAGTTTAAATGGAAATGCAAAGAACCTAAAATTGCCAGCAAAATACTGAAGAAGATCAGTGTTGGAGGACACACACTATCAATTTTTAGACTAACTATAAAGCTACAGTGATCAAGGCAATGCTGTACTAGCAAAAGAAGCATATATCAGTGGAACAGTATAGAGAGTTCAGATGTAGACTTGCACAAATATAATCAGCTGATTATTGACAGAGGCATAAAGGCAATTCAACAAAGAACAGTCTTTCTAGCAAATGGTTCTAAGACAATTTGTATCGATATGCAACAAGAACCAAAGTACCTAGACATAGATCTTACATATTTCACAAAAAATAACTTAAAATAGATCATAGATCTAAATATAAAATGCAAAACCATGAAGCATTTCTTTTAACAATGAAACGTATATAGCCTTATTAATAATCTCTAAGAAGTTATACTCTGGCACAGTGAAATATTCCCTATCTCAGCAGAAAGCAAACACCATGTTTGAAAACCCTTTCCTAACGCTCAAACTGTGTACTGCTGAGTTTACATCTCAGCGCCCTCAAGAGCTGGGCCGCTACTCTGTAGAAGTGGTTTTACACTCCTCCTAGCAATATTCTGTGGCTGGCTGTGACTCCCTTCACATAGCAGGAGATAAGGGGTTGAACAAAATTTCACCTGGACAGGCTGCCCTTACAGATTGGCTTCTTCCTCCCTACAAAAGGGAACTGAAAGGATTAAAATTTGAATTTCGTATCATTTCACATTTCACAAAGTATCATTCTTTGATTTTTTTTCAACCATTTAAACAGGTAAAAACAATATTCTGGGGCTCCTGGGTGGCTCAATCGTTAAGCGTCTGCCTTTGGCTCAGGTCATGATCCCAGGGTCCTTGGATCGAGCCCCACATTGGGCTCTCTGATCCACGGGAAGTCTGCTTCTCCCTCTCCCACTCCCTCTGCTTGTGTTCCCTCTCTCACTGTGTCTCTCTCTGTCAAATAAATAAATAAAATCTTTAAAACAAAACAAAACAAAACAATATTCTAACCTTATAGGCTATCCAAAAACAAGAAATGGGTTAGATCTGACAGATAGGCTATAGATTGCCAACCCATGGTCTAAGGAAAAACCATCCCGGGGCGCCTGGGTGGCTCAGTCGGTTGAGCGACTGCCTTAGGCTCAGGTCAGGATCCTGGAGACCTGGGGTTCCAGTCCCTGCATCTGGCTCCCTGCTCAGTGGGGAATCTGCTTCTCCCTCTTCCTCTGTCCTTCCTCCCTTTCATGCTCTCTCTCTCTCACTCTCTAATAGATAAATAACTTAAAAAAGAAAAGAGAAGAAAAAAAAAGAAAAACCATCCCTATATTCCTCCTCTCACCTGTCAAATTGTTTTCAGGCTCCTAGTCAGGGATTACAAAAGGCAGCCAGAGTAGAGAAAGTGAGGGTTTTTTTTTTTCTATAATTGATTTTAAGAAGGTATGAGAAACTTTTGGGAAGGAAGGCCATGTATAGATGAGAACAGGGAGAAGGATAGGTGAAAACCACCAAGGCCAGGAGGACAGTAGTGGTCTGTGAGTTCTCTAAACATGGGGCCTATAGCCTATTCTCATACTTAGTAAGTAGCAGAGGCACTGTCTTGGAGGCCTATGCAGTGAGCCTACAACATACCATGGGGAATCAGGGCTAGAGGGACCTGCTCAAATATTCATTTTGTACAAATACCACATAGAGAATAGTAACATAATGTTATTTTTAATGTACATATATGTATACACTTTAATGTATGTATGTGTGTATATGTATGTGTGTGTGTTTATAATATATTTGATGTAAACAAAGCACTTGAGAATAGGCTTTACAACCGGGATGGGGGAAGGGAACCATAATGACCTTGTGTCATTTAAAATCTGAAGAAGGTATCTATCTACTCTGTTTACCGTATTTACTTATTTGTCCCTGGGAGTGAGGGGGGCAATACTGTACCTATTGCAACATTCAATATGTTTGATATGTTGAAATCACAGCACAAGGTTATCCATGAATGGGAAGAGTATGAGTAAGAGAAATGGAAATAGAAGGTCCATGTTGTATTTATTCAAACATGAATTGAAAACCTACTTTATACTAGGTTTTGCTTTCATAGCATTACTTGAGAATTGCCTAATTACCTCTTGAAAGAAATGCCTTGTTTATAGATTCTGTGAGTACTTTCTTTGCAATGTAACACATATCAATGTTTTCATCTAGCTAAGAAATTCAGGTCTGACTTTAAATTCAAAGCTTTTTCTAAATGTCTTTAGCATTTTCCCCTAGTATCTGAAATATCTTAAAGGTTGTTTATTGCAATTCCTGAAAGCCAATTAAAAGCTCTCCTGTTGGCTCCCATAGAGACCTCCCATGTACCTTAAAAAAGTTTCTGGTTGAAGAATAATTTAATGAGAAAAAAGCAGTGGGTTTCTAACTATTAAAAGTGACATTCACTGGGCAAGGAGGAAGGGTCATTGCTTGAAGGAGTAGAGAAGAGACTCTGTTTCATCTCTCGTATTTTAATATTTAGCTCATACCATGGAATGGTGTTGAGCAGATTGGGAAGAAAATAAAAACCATTAGAGTTTTTATAAAGTTACAAACTAAGAGTTTCTTTTTTTTTTTTTTTTAAAGATTTTATTTATTTATTTGACAGAGAGAGATCACAAGCAGGCAGAGGCAGGCAGAGAGAGGGGAGGAAGCAGGCTCCCTGCTGAGCAGAGAGCCCGATGCGGGGCTCAATCCCAGGACCCTGAGATCATGACCTGAGCCGAAGGCAGAGGCTTTAACCCACTGAGCCACTCAGGCGCCCCCAAACTAAGAGTTTCAATCACAGGCACTGTACCCTAGAATTACATTAGTCATTTTAATCCATTTTATAATATTCCAAAATGTTTCCATGGGAAACACTATGTAATTTACTCTTTCTTGAAGATCCAAATTGCATGAGTATTATCACATTTACAGCAATAAAGTCCTAGTTAAAGAAGGTTTATTTGCTTTTTTAAACCAAATTCCCATGTTTTTTAATATCAACCTGTGATGCATTTTATTAAGGAAATTTGTAGAGATGTACATGATAAAAGGAGAGTTATGGCAACAGTATAAGAAGTGTTGGCACAGAGGTGGGGCAAGGAGTGGAATCAAATGAAGTTTAAGAGAAAGATTACGCTAGACTATTCTGACAATTGTCACTACCTTTATCTTGATGGAAAAGACAAATGGAAGTTATTAAATATTTTTAAATGGGGGTAAGAATAACCAAAGTTGAAATTTGAGAAGATTGCTCTGACTGAAGTGCAGAGAGTACTTTAGTAACTAGAGAGGAGACAGAGGGACTAATTAAGAATCAAACCTCTGCCATGGCTGAGAAAACTGAGTGTGGAGAACTGGAGGAGAGGACCTTGGAATAAGTATTGAAAATCTACATATTTAAAGGCTAGAGAGAGAAGGTCATGAAAGTTAAAATGACTAAGAAGAAGTGTTCATAATTATGGTAGAAAAATCAGGGGTGTGTGGTTTCAGTGAATCCAATAGAAAAGAGAATTTTTACATTGTGAAATTCTGGGGTAAAATAAAATTTGATGATAAATTCATCTAATTGCACTCATGGCCTATTTCAAGACTTATCTCCTATTTGCAGGTTTTCCTGAAATCCGTTCCACACTGCTGTCTTTTTTTTTTTCCCCCAAATACTTTTATTTTTTCAGTGTTACAAGATTCATTATTCATGTACCACACCCAGTTCTCCATGCAATACGTGCCCTCCTCAATATCCACCACCAGGCTTGCCCAACCCTCCACCCCCACCCCTCCAAAACCCTCAGTCCTTTGCTCAGAGTTCACAGTCTCTCATGGTTCATCGCCCCTCCACACTGCTGTCTTTAATTTAGCCTTCTCCTATCCTGTATTTTCAGGACCACAGAATATATCATTAAATCAGTTCACAAAAAAGTTCGGGATACTAGCTAGCTATGTGCCAAACACTAAGTCAGGCAACAGCAGTTTCAGACTTGAGAGTAATGTATCCTGACCCCAAGGCACCTATAGAGAATTGGGGATTCAAATACATATTTAAATATTTATCTATGAATCTATTTATTTATTTATTTGACTTTATCTTTTAGAGTAGTTTTAGGTTCATAGCAAAATTGAGAAGGTACAGATATATTTCTCATACATCCTCTGCCCACGCATATGCATAGCCTCCCCGATTATCAACATCCTCCATCAGAGTGAGACATTTGTTACAGCTAATAAATCTACATGTACTCATAATTGTCAAACAAAGTCTGTAGTTTGCATTAGGTTTCACTCTTGGTTTTACATATTCTATGTGATTGGACAAATGTATCCACGACTATAGAATCACACAAAGCAGTTTTATTGCTCTAAAAATCCTCTGTGCTCCACCTATTCATTCTTCCCTCCACCCTAATCCCTGGTAACCACAAATCTTTTGCCTCCATAGTGTTGCCCTTTCCACAATGTCACATAGATGGAATCAAACAGTATCTAGCCTTTAAGATTGGCTTCTTTCACTTAGTAATATGCATTTAAATTTCCTTCATATCTTTTCATAGCTTGATAACTCAGTTCTTTTCAGTGCTGAATAATGTTCCATTGTCTGAATGTACCACAGTTCATTTGTCCATTCTCCTACTGAAGGACCTCTTGGTTGCTTCCAAGTCTGAGTAACTATGAATAAAGCTGTTGTATTGATTAATCAGGGTTCTCCAGGTAAACAGAATCGGTTGGAGATATCTATCTATCTATCCATTTATCTATCTATATCTATCTATTTATCTATCATCTATCTAATCTACCTAATGAGGTGAGGAATATTATGAGAAATTGGTTCACCTGATTGTGTAGGCTAAGAAATTCCACAATCTGCTGTCTGCAAGTTGAAGACCCAGGAAAGGTAGTGGAATAATTCAGTTCAAGTCTGAAGGCCTTAGAATCAAGAAATCTAATGACTAAATTCCAGTCCAAAGGCAGAAGATGAGATAAGATGTATAAGGGTGTAACATGGAGGCAGAAAAATAGGGCAAATTCCTTTTTCCTCTGCCTTTTGTTCTATTCAGGATCTCAGTAGATTAGATGATGCCCAACACATTGGGAAGGACAATTTCCTCTATGAAGTTCACCAATTCAAATGCTAAGCTCATCCTAAAACACCTTCACAGATATATCCGAAAATAAGGTTTAATCTATCCCCTCCTGAATGTCCATAGTACATTCAATGAGATATCTCCACACTTGTTTTCAGAAATCCAATCTCAACCTTGCACAGTATCTGGAATCTCAATCTAACATGTTGGTAATTGTACTTTGCCTAACCCTACAGTCTTGCCCTATGCATGAGTATGTAGGTGTTTAACTAAAGACTTAAAGGACTTTCTGGTTGGATTTCAGGAACTTCTTTTCTGCACAGCTCTGGTTTTGTTTGCTTGCTTGTTGTTTGTTTTTTTGGTATTCTGTCCCATAAATTCGAAAGTACCAGCTTTTCTTCTCAGTTCAGTGATACCAAAATCATCTACTTAAGTTTCCTCATCCGCTAAACTTGATCTAGAAAGTGCTACCAGGTAGTATGTCAGAGCAGTCAGGGTGGGAGGATGACCTTACTTTCCTTTTTCTCTGAGATGACAATCCTGTACATCCTGTTGTCTAATACCTGAAAATACTTATTTTATATGTTTTGTCCAGATTTAAAGTTAGCTAATGTGGGAGAGCTAGTCCAAGAGCAGATATTTTTTTCTTTCTTCTTTTTTTTTTTAGTGGAATAATAATTTTTTCTTTGGACCCTATTCCTCCATACAGGACTCCATTTATATTTCCAGTTAGGATATGATCACACTTCCTTAACGAAATGTAGTCATCTGTTGAAGAAATCATCTTTCTCATCTCTTCATTATCAGGAAACTCTTTCCACCCATCTCATTATAAATTATGTAGCATAACTGAAAACTCAAAGTTGGTCATCTGGTCATGACCTTACCTGGCTAGTACTTTATAAAAAGGCAGTTATTATGGTTGATTCTTAAGAACAATTTCATTTTAAAATTCTAATATCTAAGTTCCTATCCCTTGATGCCATATCTGATATTTAAGATAGAATGGGAAATGAGAGAATATGCTCGTATCTACTTGTTCCAGTTTTGTTGAAATTTATCCCAGCACTGTCCATTAACCCACACCTCCCTTTCATTTTCCCAATATATCTGGACACACATAGCACATAGCACAGTGATTAAGATCAAAAGTTTTCAAGTCAGATAAATATTAGAATCAACATTACATATTTTATCAATTGTGTAGCATTGAGAAATTATTTAACCTTTCTAAATAATAGTTACCTCTCTGTAATGTTCATAATTAATCCTAATCTTTAGGATAATTGTGAAAATATATTCAATTATACATATAATTTTTGTTCATTTTCTCCCATGTAACAAAATCTCAATAAATCATATCAATTACGATCATTTATAGCTGTGAATTTAATAAAACTTCATTACAGTTGAAATGCTTGGAAGAGGCTCCAATTATTTACTAAATGACATTTCACCTTGTTTGGGAAAATGCCAGCACCAATGTTCTCCATATTACTAAATAGGAGGGGAATAAACAAAATGATTTAGAAAATCAGCCTTTTCCAGACATAGTTATGACTTCTAGTAAAGGCATATGCAAAAAAAAAAAAAAAAGATTTGTTCTTATTGCTAACGACTCAATAGTCTAAGGTTGTTCCATAAGGAAGGCTTGTTACACAGAGCAATAAATGGAGGTACCTGGAAAAAGGCCAAATTGGTTCATTGGGTGCTTTTGTATGAGTTGTCAAGCCATAAAAAAGTCAGTAGAAAAACCGGAAACCTCTTTAGAATCAATAACTAGCACCTCAAGTACTTGACTTCAGTCATGACCCTGACTATGGAACATATTTTCCATTGCAAAGACTGTAAAACTGTGGAGATTTCAGGCAGTTTTCTTTTTGTACTCCAAATGTGATTTTCTAATCAGCTGCTGACTGTCATTTCCACCATTTGGTGGGAGAGCGAACATGTATCAGGCAGCATTTGTATTCCTAGAACACTAATGAGTATATTGTAAGGAGATTATTAGCAAGAGCACATTTGTTTCTATGAACCTTTAGACCCTTTTCAATTAAGTGTTTTAAAAGGAGATGCTGAAATTTGCAATGTTAAATTTTGTTTAGCCCTATCTCTCAGTAATAATCTAATAAACATGGCAGAATCGTAGGACTCTGATAACAACACCTGCTGGCCAGCTTAGGCTGTCTGTGCTAATAAGAGCTATTTTCAAACCTGCCTGACATCCTACCAATTTGAAAGTGTGCTTCACTTCAAACACATCGTTAAATTAGCGGAAGTAGAGTACTGAGGTACAACTAAAGATGACAGGTTGCCGGAGCCCATCAGAGTGAATTTGACAATGTTCTTTGAGGGGTTTCTTCTCATTCCCAAATTAAAACCATGAGAAACTTCATCTTCAAGAATAACAGTTGTAGAAGACCATTTAGCTTTATGAATAAGCTTTATTTTTTTTTTTAACTGCAATAAAAACTGTGAGAACTACATGTGGCATTATATCCTTGGGAGCGTATATTTTACATTCATTCTTGCTGATCAATCTGCAAAATGTGTTTCTATTTTTCCAATGGGTTTAAAATTTGCTTTCAATTTCCTCTGTAAATAAAATTTGCACAAGTCAAATAGAATTAGATATACTCGAGGTAGTCGCTACCATTTGATGTAGTCTAAAGATGTGTTAAATTGAATATAGTTTTCAGCTCCAGATGAAAGCCATAATTATTAAGAGCACACACAGCTATCTGAATTAGCTATGAAAATAAATTGCATTATTATTTTTTAAAATAATAAACATGGGAAGTGCCTTTATTTTTAAGCAAGTCTCTCACTAAACATAAATTATAGGCCCTGGAATATTTATTTCATAAATTTTATAAAATTATTTATTTGTTATTAAAATGATCAAGGTAAACTAAGAATTATTATTATTCAGACATATAGTTCACCAATAACTTCAATGTTATCTCTCTGGAAAAAAAAAGATTAGATATCATTTTGTGGCAAAATATATCTAGTTTTGTTTAAACCACAGTTTAAAGAACTTTTCTCATCGTCAAATAATATAAAACATGGGTGGGAAGCTACTTTAAACTGATGTCCCATTTATGGCTCTTATGTTTACAAAGGCTAGAATTCTACTTCAATTATGATGCAGCAGGTGTTTGGGCAAAAAGTTGCTTTATTGAATAGATAAACTTGCACTAGCAAGAAAATGGAATAAAATAATTTGTAAAGTCAAATTAAATTTAATAAATAATATAAAACCAAACATGCAAAAACAACACAAAACAACACAAGGCTTCAGGAGGAATTCAAAATCAGCCATTTTTTCCTTTCTAATTTTTCCCTCTTTTCCAGTATATAATTTACCCCCATATACTTTTTCTATAATATAAATTTTCCAGGATTTCTCTGTGGCTCAAAATGGCTTCCCTAACTTTTGAGTCTGCGATAGATCTTTATAAGTAAGTGTCAACACCTTTTCCTCGTCCCAATTTTAATTCAGGAGAGGAATCCATTTGGAGCAGTCCATCACTCACTCTAGAATAAGAGATCACAGTTTTCTTACAGCCTATGGATGAAATTCTTTTCAGTCAGCTTCATTCTATCTAATCACCCATAAACCAGATATAGGATCATTTTGTACAGGCTCCAATATATGGAGGTAAACATTAAGCATTAAGCAGGACTACTTACAAAGGCGAATTCTCTAAGAAACAGACGTGAGTTCAATGCATATCTAGGATTTTTTTTTTAAACAAGGACAAAAATCAAGCAAATGGTCCAACAGTAAGCAATTGTTCAAAAAAAAAATGATGCTACCAATACATGATAGAAAAATATTTAGTAGCAATGAAAATTAATTATAAATACTATGAAGGAACATAGAAAATTACTTGTGGCTAGGAGCATCTAAGATCTCAGTTTGACTAGGAGAGGTACCAAGATGGTTTTAAAATTTCCCTCAGTTTAACCAAATTTTAGGTAGGCTTCTTCCTGCCTCTAGGCCCCTGATCTCCATTTCTTCAGAGCATTTACTTTAGGAAACTTATAATTGCAAATTCTTTCTCTTCTACTTTGAGATGTAAATTTAAAAAAAAAAATCCTTTCACCAGTTTTACAAGGAGGACTGTCTTTCTCTAGGGCCTGAGAGCCATCCTTTTGAAATGTAATCATCAAAGAAGCTAGTACCCCTATTTCCCCATCTCTGTGGGACGGTAGGAGCCTGACTTCAGAGTGTGCCCTGATCCATGTTGTACAACTATTTCCTTTCATGAAGATAGGATATAAGAAACTTTACTTCTCCTTTGGGTAAGGCTGAATAGCAAACATGGCAGTTTGTGATCCCCCTACTCCCCACCCCAACTCTTAAAAACTTACTTTGTTTCTGTGGAGTTGAGCTCACACTCACTTCTGGCCTCTTATCCCTACTGCAGTAGTTTTGCAAGAAGTCTTCCTTGTAAGGAACTCTCTTTTTAATTCTAAATCAAAATCCATTAGAGATCTTAAGCTTAAGTGTTCAAGAAATGGAGTATAAAAAACTTTAGCTTTGAAGATTTAATTAAAGGGAATTCAAATAGTATGTCATTAGAATTTATGCTCACAAAGTCAATGTAGGAGGCAAAAAATTAAATTACAGAAAATTCAAATGATTATACTTTCTATTTTGAAAATTGTAAATATATGTAGTTATAGGGTATATTACGCAGAGTTCTGAGTACCAGAGAAACAGAACCAATGGGATGAGAGGAGATTTATTATAGGCTTTGGCTCACAGTGTTATGGAGTCAGAGAAATCCCACAATCTGCTGTCTGCAAACTAGAAAACCAGGAAAGTTGATGGTATAACATAGTCTGAGTCTAAAGACCTGAGAACCAGAGGAGCCAATAGTATAAATTGTAGTCGAAGGCTTGGCAGGTGAGGCCTGTGGTATATGAGTCAATGAAAATATTTGTGCTAAAATATGTACACATTTCAATGTAAAAGAAAATAAAATTGAATATATCTTCTCTTTAGCAAAATCTAATCTTTGTTTACAAAGTACCACACCAATGGTACAGACAGTATTTTTTTCAAGTAAAAAATAGTGAATGATCTTAGTAGCAATTCTCAGCAAGCCAAGAATCATGCAGCAACTAATTGAAAGACTAGGACAAATAACAAAGTTTTATGATTACAGATATCAAATAGCTGAGGGATGGAAGAGGATTAGCTGAAATGAAATTCAGAGAATGGAAATCATTTCAAGTCTGGCTAATGATCTGTAGGTTTTGTTTTTTCCCCCGAGGACATTTTCCAAATCACCATGAGGTAAGAATCTAGTCTTCTGTATTAGAAAGACTCTCCTAGAAGGAAAACAAAAACAAAAACAAAAACAAACTAAGGAAAAACCCAGCAAACATTTGGGGCTGGAGTGGAAGTTAGAAACTAGAGAGGCCTCAAACAATTCTAAAACTTGTGATGAGTTCAGGACTTTTCAGGAGACATGGGATAGGATTTAAAAGCTTCTAGAGTAGAACTAAAACTCTCATAGATTCCTAAAGCACAAGAAACAAGATACTGCTGCGGAGTGAGTCCACATCAACCACACCATGGATATCCACTGATTTTTTTTTTCCCCGATCTTGAATCTTTTTGCAGTGATAGTATGGGGTGGAATCTCTGGATTGGGTTCTTCACAGGTTTTCAGGACACTCACCAAACTTACAAATTTCTAGAAGGTATATCACCCGGAGCAGGGGGGAAATTCTACATAAATTGAGTTGTACTAAGCCTGCAATTTAAACGAGTTTTACTTTAGTTTCTGATCAGAATGGGGTTGTTAAAATCTCCTGATTTGCTTAATGGAAATGATAACATCAGTTGGTGCCACTATAATTTGGTTTTAACACAATGTTCAATATGCAATAAAAAACAATAGACATGTAAAAAAGCAGACATACCTGATTTGCAATTGATAGAAAAGGCAAAGAATATATGATTCAGATACTGGAGAAAAAGACTTTAACTGTGATAAACATGTTAAATACAACATAAGTACAAAGAAGAATATCAATGTAAAGATACAGAATTTCACTAGAGATTTTAATTTTAAAAAATAATAAAAGGAACGTTCAAGAATTGAAAAAATGCAGTATCTGAAATTAATATTATATGTGTTTAAATATATTGGACACGAGAGAACTGAATTAATAAAGTTAAGTATAGATTAATAGAAAATACACAGGATGAAACACGGGTACATGGAGACAAAAAGAGAAAGGGATAGAAATGCAATAAAAATAAAAGAATAGACCAGAGTTTAAGAGATATGGGGGATATGTTTATAGAAGAAAAAAGAAAATACCCATCCACAGATCCAATGAACATAGCAAAGCACAAACAAAATAAATCCAAACATAACCTCTTTTAAGCACATTACAGAATAAATGCTGAAAACCAAAAACAAAGGGAAAAAAATTAAAAAGCCACTAGAGTAAACAAGACACAATGCTTTCAATAAAGCAAAGAATAAGATTGGCAGATGACATTTCAATAGAAATGAAGAAAGATGAAAGGAAAAGTAATGACATTTTTAAATAGCTGAACGAACGTAACTGCCAACCTAGAATTATATACCTAGAGAATTTATCTTTCAAAAAGGAAGGTGAAATAAGGATGTTTTCAGATAATAAATATGGAGGCAATGTGCCACCAGTAGTTCTGCAGTAAAAGATGGAAATTGATTTTAATAGTAATATATTTAAAGAACAATATAAATAGTACATCAATGCATACATATGTATACATATAACTTGTCTGTACAGCACAAGTGTCATGCCTTTTAAAATTTAGATTATGTATATAAAATTAAAATGCATGACAAAATGGTTCAAAGATGATGGTTTATGAATGTTAAAGGTTCTAGTATTTGAGCAGACTAGAGATGGTAAACTAAATTATTTGTATCAGACAATAGTAAGTCAAGAATGTATATGCTAATCTGTAGGGTAACCATTAAAAGAATAATAAAAGAATGTGTCACAACAACAAAAGAGGGGAGAATCATGGAAATGTTTGATAATCTAAGAGAAGGCAAGAAAGCAAAAGCAAAGAAACATAAAACTGATAGGTCTACATAAAACAATAATATGGTGGATATTAACCAAACTTTATAGTAATCACAGTAATTAAATTACAGGTAATGTGTGAATGGAATATGTGTGTGTATACATGTATGTATATATGTGTGTGTGTGTATACATGTATGTATATATGTGTGTGTGTGTATATACATATATACACAGTGTATATATATATATACACTGTGTATATATACATATATGTGTATATATATACATATGTACATGTATATATACATATATACACACAGATATACACTTCAGATGGATAGACAGAACTTCAAATATCACTATCTTTTTACCACAATATAAAAAGGATCATTTCTTAAATGCCCACTTCAAATACAGCTTAAATTTAATTGAATCCATTTTTCGTTCACCCTCACTCAATCTTTTGTGTTTTAGGACAGTCATTTTATTTTATTTTGATCTATCTTCATTTTTACACTGCCTCAAAGGATTCTATCCCATATTAATGGCTAGGGATTGGAGCATTTGATATTCATCCACTCCATTCCTTTGATGATCATATTCCCTTTTAGCTTTCATCTGTAAAGACTTATAAATAATGGATTCTCCTCTTTGGTTTAATCATGTAAAAGGATTTTTGATTATTTCTTTAGCTGTTCACTGTATTTTTCTCCCACTTAGGCATAAGAGAAAATACAGTCTTGAAACTGAGAAACAGAGCATCATACAGAAGTCTAGATACATACACTGTTTTTACAAATCACACACTATCCAGCCCTAGATGATTCTTTTTATCCATAGTGGCACACATGATCCTTAGTTCCCTGTCATAGGTTATAACTAAGCTCAGAGGCTATTATTTTATGAATATAATTTAAATCCTTCAATAAGTATAACGGCTTTTATTTCATACACTGAATTCTAGCTGTCATTCTTCTGTCTACTTTATCAGATAATGAACTATTCTGCCCTTTTAGCTTTAAACATCTTGAAATCGCACTGTTTCATACTGAAGAACTCAGATATCTCATTAGCAACATGGTCACTAATTTGTGACATAATGAGAAGAAAATGTTATATATTTAAATCACTGAAATTTTAAGGTTGGCATATTAAATTGATGAATACATTGTTTCAAAAAATTATAAAGGTATGGATTATTGATCAAGAAAACACATTTTCATATGATTTCACCTTATCGATGTCATCTCATAGAAACTTGTCTTATCCTTGCTATGCTTTTGATGATGCTATAGTACAAAACATTTAAGGATAGAAGACTACAAGGTTTTATTAATTGGGAAAGAATATAAAGAGTTATATGTTTATATGCTAGTTAAAAATTAATTTGTTTCATATATATGGTGCATTATTCCAGCAATAATTCATGGTGACAATTATTTCTACGGGCTCAATGTTAGTATGACATGTAGAATCTCCAGATTGAATTTAAGGAACTAAAAGTGGAGGAGATCAGAAATCTCTGCATGTGCGTGTCCCAGATCTGTAAAAGGGTCTCCCATTTTTTAGTGAAGCATATCATGGGGCCAATTAAAAGTGGCTAAGTAATATCTTTAGGCAGATGAGTTTGAAAATGGGGCTCACAGAAGTCCTACTTTTCCCAACAATGATCAGAAAGTAGTGTAATCATTTCTTATGTGTTGAGTAAGTTGTGAACCCCCATAAGTAGCCTCACTGAGTTTCTAGTAGCCACTGAGAAACATATAAGCCACTTGAAAATATTATCTGGCCTGGAGAGACACAGAGGTAAGACAGGATGAAGTAGTAACATTTACTGACCAAAACACAGAGAAATATAGGGACAAAGACTAGGTACCAGCAAGGAGAGACATAGACCATCAGAGAATATTTCTGCCACAACCCTGCACAAATTAGTATAGATAGAACCCAAAGATGGTAGAGAGAATGCTAATTTAACTGACATGTAAATGTTGCCACATACTGAAATGGAAACTTTATATAAAAAGTACTTCAGTTAGCTAAAAAAAAAAACAACTATACTACCTGAACTGAACTGAAGGAATATGTACTTTGAGATTCCTCCTTTCCACAGTTAAATAATTGGGGGGAAATGGAATAGTTAATATATGCATCATTGATTAGTAAGGAAAAGATATCACTAGAGTTTCATGGTGGAAGAAAATTATTGGCACTCAGTTTTTAATCATTATTAAGATCAAAATATATTCCTAAGATGTAAGTATATCACATTCATTTATATGAAACATAACTTTGTCAAAAGAGATATATTATAAATATATAAAAATTATTGTATATAGTAAGAGGTTTTGTTTTAGAGGCATTTAAATAACCATTGAAGATATAATTGTGTTATAAAATTTAAATATACCATTTTTTGATAACTCTTACAATATGAGATGTCATTTATGACAGAAAAATAACAGCAAAGGTTGTAGATCAAATAATTTTCATAATAAAATTAAATAGCATGGCAAACATTAAATCCGTAAGTTTAGTATTTTAATATTCCATCAAGACATACACAGTTGGTTGGTGTGTATAACACAGCAATCTACATATTATAAACATTATAATTAAAATATGATCATAAGGATGCAAACTTTAACTGTGGTGTATTTTACAGTTTTATTTTATTTGTTAGATTTTTGGCATAGCTCTATGATACGTATATTATTTTTTAAAAGATTTATTTATTCATTTCAGAGAGAGAGAGTGCTCAAGCAGGGGCAGGGGCAGAGGGAGAAGGAGAGAAGCAGACTCTCTGCTGGGTGGGGAGTCCCACTTGGGACTTGATCCCACCACCCTGAGATCATGACCTGAGCCGAAATTAAGAGTTGGACGTTCACCTGACAGGGCCACCCAGGCTCCTGACACTTAAATATATTCTAATGATTGGTTTTATTGCAAAGGTAACCATGTTCACTATAGAGAATTTGGAAATGCACAAAGCAAAGAACACAAAATAAAAACAATCATGAATTTCTATCACTTATCTACATTTGGTGTGCAATTTTTTGGGGAGACCCTTGGGAAAACAATTCTGTCTTAAGCCCAAGATTCCACTACCCAAAATGTAACAGTGTAAACTTCTTATGAAGCAACACGAATAGTCCTGATTCCTGTAATTCAGTGCGTAATGCTGTAGGTCTGTAGTCAGACCACCTGGCTTCCATTATGCTTCTATCACTTACTCACTACATGACTTTAGGCATATAATTTAATCTTTCTATGCTTCGTTTTTCTCATTTTGAGAACAGTGGTAATAATATGCCTACCTGAGGGGTGCCTGGGTGGCTCAGTGGGTTAAGCCTCTGCCTTCGGCTCAGGTCATGATCTCAGGGTCCTGGGATCAAGCCCCACATTGGGCTCTCTGCTCAGCAGGGAGCCTGCTTCCCCCTCTCTCTGCCTCTCTGCCTACTTGTGATCTCTCTCTCTCTGTCAAATAAATAAATAAAATCTTTAAAAAAAAAATATGCCTAACTGATAGCATGTATGCAATCACTAGAAATTCAATATTAGAATTTTGTAAGGATGCCAAGTACATACCACAGTGTTCAAAGCAGGGATAATAATATAACAAATAGGATGTGTGAGGATTAATTAGAAATTAGATGTTAAGAGTTTATATGAAAGCTTAGTACACAGTGTTATGTTCTACAAATGTTTTAAAAAGTTCATACAATTTTTATGCTAATTATTGTCATTTATATTAATATTACTAAAGTTATACCATAACCAGTATACATCTACCAAAATAGTCTGCTTTTCTTCAAAAACAGCGAACATGAGATCTCTAAATATCTTGTGCTTTAGGCACATTTCTTTAGAAATTATTCATACTCTTCTTCATATTTTAATCATTTGAATATTTAAATAATTTAATAGTTAATAATAGGAAGAAACCAGACTTTCAATGTCCAAAATCAGGAAAATTAAAATTACGTTTGGAGGTTTTCCTGGACTCTCTTGTTCTGAGAAAAGGAATAAAGAGGGATAGATCTTTGCCTGTTTTTCAGCACCTTTGACTCTGAACATTACCATCTTAACTTTGAACAATAAGCATGATGGCATCCTTTATTTTTTTTTAAACGATTTTTATTTATTTATTTAACAGAGAGAGAGATCACAAGTAGGCAGAGAGGCAGGCTGAGAGAGAGAGGGGGAAGCAGGCTCTCTGCTAAGCAGAGAGCCTGATGCGGGGCTTGATCCCAGGACCCTGAGATCATGACCTGAGCCGAAGGCAGAGACTTTAACCCACTGAGCCACCCAGGCGCCCGCATGATGGCATCCTTTAATTTTTGATGTAATATAGTCTCAAAAGAATAGGCTTAACAAACTCTAAAACATTATTTCCCATGTATAAAATATGTATTATATACTCTGTGTATGCATGATATGTACACAGATATATATGTTGTAAAATTGAGTATATTTTGATATATATTTCACTTATATTTTATGTCTTGATATATTATGTTTTGAAAAACATGTATATATATATTTATATTTAATCCAATGCACAGCATCAAAAAATTATGAAGAGTTGGACAAACAGTACTTTCAACTGATTATTTGCAGAGAACTTCTGGATTAAACTCATTCAAGGATAAAAGTGGCCATACAAACTTTGAAACTATAACATGTTCCTTCCTGATAGAGGTAGAATTGAGGGAAAATTCCTAAAAATATAGCATCTAGACCTTCTGGCTTCATGTCTATGCTTAGGTTTCTGCAGAAAGAGGAAATCAAGTCAAAGAATCACATGCTTGAAGTTTATTTGGTGAAATGACTCCAGCACTGATGAGCATTGTTCCCCCACTGGACAAGTACGGTCTTCCCAAATTATAGATGTATGAATGTCAGCAGTTCCCAAAAGATGCCTGTCTTGGGCTGAAGCTTCAGAAACAAGCTGGGACTGGAAAAGGAGGTTCAGCTGAGGCAAGATGGGGTCACAGCTGAATGAAGCTGGTTACAACAAAAATGGACAGGGTAAAAGACAAATACTGTGGAATCTTGAGGGGATGAGAGTAGGGAGGGGGACAGGGAGCAAGAGGTGTGTGATGTATCCATAAATATGTAAATCACCATTTAGTAACTCACCTTAATTCTAAAAGCAGCGGGATGATTTTTTTTATATGTTCGCTAAATGAACAATCAACACTACTGATAATAAACACTAAGAATAAGATTAAATTTCCTCATTAATATTTTCAAGTTGTTTGAGAAAATCTGAAGTGTACATTACAATGTTTATACTTATTTTTGGGAGAATTTATAGTATTTGTTTTTTTATTAACTTATCTTTCTAAAAGCACAAAGCATAGTTGAGTCATAAAAATATAGATATTTTTATAGTTTTGTTGTGTTTGAGAAAAGAACACAAGATATAGGTCTTAATGATGCTACCAACTAGCTAAGTGTCCTTCAATGAGTTACTTAACCTCAGTCTATTTTTCTATTCATGTAGATTGTTTGGTTCAAATGATATATCCCATCTTAGTTAAGAGAGTAAGTGCTGATTTTGGACTTGTTTAAAAGCTGAATAATAGGACTAATTAACCAATAATAGGATTAATTATATTAACTGCATGATCCTATTTATGTCACTCAGACCTTCTGTGCCTCAGTTTTCTCATTTAAAAATAGGGACAATGCTAGTGCCCATCAAATACATGTAATATGTTAGAGTACTCATTAAAATGCTATTAAGAAAGTGTTTACCCAGAAAGAAGAACTTATTTGTCCAAGGTCACCAGTGTCTGATTAAATCCTAGGACTAGATGCCAAACTGTTAACTTCCAGTCCATTCTATTCTATTCCATGCAGTACCCATAGTGCCTCACACAATAGTCTGTATGCTAATTTTTGTCTCTAAACTTATTAACACTATTGTTTTTAATTGTATTCGTACAATTTACAATTTGTATTTAATTGTATACTAATCGTATTTATTTGAGAAAGAGAGAGTGAGAGAGTGAGCATGAGGAAGAGGGAGAGAGAATCTGAAACAACTCGGTGCTGAGTGCAGAGCCAATCAAGGGGCTCGATCCCACAACCCTGAGATCATGACCTGAGCCCAAGCCAAGAGTCTGGAGTTTAACCAATTGAGCCAGCCAGGCGCCCCAACACTATATATTTTTTAATAGTATTTTAAATCATACAGTAAGCTCATCAGTAATCACTAATTTAAAAGTTTAGCTAATCATTATAGATAGACTTGTTTTTTCATTGCTTTTGAGGTGATTTTAAAATGTCAGGTTAAAAGTAATTTTTTTTAGCATTTATTTGGAAAGTATCTGTGACTGTTTGCTCTTAAGGATTTACTCTGACTCCTTCAGTAGAACTGCTACATTTTAGAAGCTCAAGCCTTATCCAGTTTGGGGAAAAAGAGAAGGCTGACAAACTGATTCTTCAAATAGATTCTCTAATACCTTTCAGTGATATTCAGCATAAAATGGGTTTATGACACAGAACAAGAGCAGAAATCAACAATCAGAAGCCAAGCACCAAGTAGAAGAGAAATGCCCTGGGGGTATCACTATGGAAACCAAAGAAGCTCAAGTTAGCAGTACAGAGGAAGGGAAAGTACTGCACAGAAAGAGCCATAAACAAATTAAACCAAACCCTGTGGTTGCAGCTGAAGCCATTACTTATAATCCCTTTCAATGCATGCCTTTATTTCAAATTTTTTCTCCCAAGATGGTGCTAGGCTCTGTAAACACCCCTGGCCAGCAAGACTAGGCATTCCAACTCAGAATCACTACTTCATAACAAAACTTATTTCAAGCTACATTAGCCTTCCCCAGCTGGGCTAAACACGACTGTAATATAATGTTTGTTTCTAAAAAATAAAAAAGGACCTCTCGTTCAGTAGCCAGTGAGCTGAGACTGCTGTCTCTTAAAATCTCCAGCGAACTTCAGAGTTATAAATTAGGTCCTAGTCTTCGGAGTTATAAATTAGACTCTGGTTTTCCCTCTGCCTTAGGAGAATTCAGGAGAAAAGACTAAAATAACTTGAAGTAGTTTTTTTTTTTCTTTGAAAGATTTTATTTATTTATTTGACAGAGAGAGAGAGATCACAAGTAGGCAGAGGCAGGCAGAGAGAGAGGGGGAAGCAGGCTCCCTGCTGATCAGAGAGCCCGATGCTGGGCTCAATCCCAGGACCCTGAGATCATGACCTGAGCCGAAGGCAGAGGCTTAACCCACTGAACCACCCAGGCGCCCCTAACTTGAAGTAGTTTTAAAGAACACCCACACCTTGAGAAATGTTTTGGGAAACAGCTGACATCCAGAAATATCATAAAGGGATAAATAAAGATTTTTGATTGCTGGCCTTGAATGTATGCAAAGTCATGTTGGCTTCATCTGTGTATCATCCACAGCAATTCTCAGCAAGGGTTGTGCATTCTATTATCCTAAAATCAGGAATATTGTATGACTCTATTAGTTCCTAGCTGTAAGGAATGTTGGTATATACTGAATAGAGAGGATCAAATACTTAAGTAAGCACAAACACTAGGATATGCTAACACGCCACATTTATTACTAGTGATCTAAGAATTAACTACGGAGTATTCTTTGTCTCCTTACATATATCTGCCTATAGAATTTCCTTGTTTCCTCTGAATTAGATTAATTCATTCTTTTAGTTTCTATTTATCACTCACATTTCTCATTCTTGGTATTTTATGAAGTTAATACTGATCTACATGTCCTTCTGGTATTATGGTATTAAGCAACTTAGGACTCTCAAAATTAAGTTGTTGGTCTGAGCTTCAGAAATCTTGAGATAATCCGAACATCAAGTTCTGCTTGCTAAACGTGACATAAAGAACACTGCCGGCCAGAAGCATGGACAGCAAATGTTTCTATTCTTCCCTGCCTGGAGAAAAGAAGTGTCCTGTGATCTATATAAATCTTCACCAGATTTTGCTTTCACGGTTATCCCAGAATCTCTGAGAACCACTGATGATTCAAGTCATAATGGTCCAACCTGCAACATGCTTGGTAAAACCCTGAACTTGGAGTAAAGAAATTTGGGTTTTCAGCATCATTTTGAAGCTGAGTTATGTGATTTGAGGAATGATAGTATCGCTATTTTGGGAAGTCCCTTTTTTTTCTTTTTTGTGCTATGAACTGTTAACAGATACACTAAGGCAGAAAAAAAAAGATAAGATTAAACAGATGAACTGAGGCATATTAGAAATTTTAAAAGCTTATTTGAGCAAAAATTTATTGAAATTGGGCAGTGCCAAACTGGAAGTGGTTAGGAGTGCTCCAACTACAAGGAGCCTGAGGAAAGGCTTAATTAAAAAAAAAAAAACAAAGAAAGGAAGTATTTGATTGGCTATTGCTTAAAGCCTACTTGGCTACTTATGATTGGTTATCTTTAGTGTTTTTACAGCCTTGAGGCATTTACAGGCTTACATTTTGGTCTTCTTATATAGAGGACCACCTCAGTCTAATGGATTCCTTGTTTAATTAATTTAACACTGCACTCTATATCTCTTGCAATCAGAGATCGACTAAGAGGAGGCTTTGAAGCAACCAAAAGCATTTATTTGGGGTGTGAGGGATGCAATCTGGGAAGTACATAGTTGACTGAAATTCAAAGGCAAAACCACAAGGTTACATAATTTGTTTTGAAACAATCATGAGTGGTGCTGACAGAGTTAAACGACCTGATACAGGATTGGCTCTTCAGCTAACAGATGTTACACTATCTTGACTGGTCCAGAGTAGAAGGATGTATTCAGGAGGTGTGCAAGGCATAATTGGAAATTTGCAACTGACAAAAGTTCTCATGGTGTTCGGATAATTTTTTTTTTTTTTTTTTTTGTTTTTTTTTTTTTTGGTGTTCGGATAATTGAAACAGGAGATGTGCATAGGCCCTGCTTCCTCAATATCCTTTGACCCTTCCTCAATATCCTTTGACCCTATCTGAAGGACATTCTTAGAGATGCCTATTTCAATTTTGGAATCTCCTTTCACAGGGAAGGTATAAGATTAGGTTTTAGAACTGCTCTATTCCAGTCCTCTCATGATTTAGATGGTAAATGAATCTAACACAAATATTCAAAGCCCTTGAGCCATTTTTCAAAATCCTCTGTGATGGTATTGGACTTCTATAGCCTTTCTGTTGGAAGCAGTACTCTTTTAGGATTTTTCAGAAAACTAAAAGGGAAACATAGTAACTTGACAAAAACTACATGCAACACTTCCTAAGATTTGAGTTTTGGTCTGTTTAATGAATCTTTAATACATTATATATGTGATACACTTGGATATGTGTGACTAGACAGATATTTGTAGAGGAATAATGTATATAAGAAAAATAGGCAAAACAGAGACTTTGTATACAATGTTCAATTACAATATACTCTGGATAGTTGTATGTAAGTATACAACATACTTACATAATGGCTGAGATTTTGTTTATTCTTACAAAGCAATGAGATTTTGCCTTAAAGATTAAGCACTCAAACTATGCACCAGGCAATTGTATCAATTTTGAGAAACATTACTTGGGGTCTAACTTTGATCTTTAAGCTTTCCAACTAAATTCTCACCTCAACTTCTCCACCCACCAGCCATCCAGAGATCCTTAACACGGTGAATTCATTGTTCTGCTGTAGATCACCCAATCAGAAAGTAATTTGAGAGGTCATTGAGATCTGAGAAATAATTTTACATGTGTAGTCTTCTCAGGAGGAGATAAGGGTTACAAAATAAAGGAACAGCTGCAATATTAGGGTAAATATAATTTTTTATATTTTTTCGCAGGAGGGAACGGTTATTTAAGAATTGTTCCAAACCACACCGCTAATAGAAAATGGTGTGGCAGTTTATGCCCACATAGTTAGGTTCTAAGTACACTGGCTCTTTATTTTTTCAAAGAAATAATGTTTTAAGTAATCCATCGCATAATTTTACTTATACCTTTTGAAACATTACAGATAACATTAAGATGGGATTTAAATCATGTCCTCAATCCCAAATGTTCTATACAACTAACTGCACTTATGTGCTTGTGTCTACCCTTTCAGAATATTTTCTTACACATTTAAACACACATACATACAAGTACATGTGCACAGAAACACACAGATGTATTTAATAAAAAGATTAAGTATTGATTTTGCATGGTCTTTTTTAATAAAGCACAGCATACTATACATTTTTCCTAAACTGCTGTTTTAAACAAAATTTATTTTAGAAGAGTTTTAGATTTATAGAAAAATTGCAAAGATGTGTAGAGAAGGTTTCCATATATCTGTCTCCCAGTTTCCTTTATTAACATCTTATAGTACTGTGATACATTTGTCATAGTGCATGAACCAATAGTGATACATTATTATTACCTGAAGTCCATACATTATTCATATTTCCTTAGTTTTTATTTCATTTCCTTTATTCTAGTATACGATCCCTGCTAGATGCAAATAAAGATGGTTTTATTTCTTCCATCCTAATATGTACACCTTTCATTTGCTTTTCTTATTATATTAGCTAGGACCTCGAGTATGAGGTTGAATAGGAGTAGGGAGAGAGGATATCCTCTCCTTGTTTCTTCTTTTAGAAGGAAAGCATCCAGTTTCTCACAATTAATTATGCTGTTAGTTTTGCTTTGCTTTGTTTTGTTTTGTTGTGCATGTTCCTTACCAAGTTGAGGAACATCTTCCGTCTTCCTAGTTTTCCGAGAGTTTTTATCAAAAACAAATGATGGATTTTTTTCAAGTGCTTGTGCATTTATATAGTCATGATTTTTCCTGTTTATCTTCTTTCAAGCCATAAAAATATACTCTATTAGAGATCATGGGAATAATTAAAACCAGAGATAACATTTAATGACTCACAATTAGTAAAAAACAAACAAACAAAATTTAGTACTGTTGAAGCAGACCAACGGAAACATTTATACACTGTGGGTGGGAGTATAAATTGGCATGCGCTTTGGAAAATAATTTGACATTATCCAATAAAGATGAAGGTTTAGCGATTTACTCCTCAAAGAAACCAGATGCATAATTTCCATAGCAGTTCTGTCTGTGAAAGTTGCAAACTTAATATCCATCAGAAGTAGAATGAAAACCAAGTACAGCTTTAAGCAAAATCATGATGAATCTCATGAACATAATGATGAATGAAAGAAATTCAAGACACAACTATCAATTATGTAAAACTCAAAAACATGTGGAACTGAAGAGTACACTTATCATGATGAGCACTGAGTAATACGGAAGTGTTGAATCACTATATTGTATACTTGAAAATAACATAACACTGTATGTTAACTATACTAGAATGGAAATTAAAAATTTAATAAAATTAAGTTTTTTTTAACTTTTTGATGTGGTAGATTATATTAATTGATTTTTGAATGTGAAACCTACCTTCCATACTGGGAATTACCAACTTGGTTGTGGTATATAATTATTTCTCTATATTATTGGATTTGATATAGTAATATTTGTTGAGAATTTATACACCTATGTTTATTAGAGATACTGGTCTTTAGATTTTCTCTTTTAAATTTTTTTTAATCTGATTTTGGATTAGAGTAATGCTGGCCTCATAAGAACAAGGTAAGATGTGTTCCTGCTGCTTCTATCTTCTGGAACAAAGTTTAGATACTTAGGATGATTTCTTATTTAAATATTTTGTGGAATTTGCCAGTCAAACCATTTGTGCTTTGTACTTTCTTTATTGGAAGGTTATTAACTTTTTTATTCAATTATTATAAGAGATGTAGGATCTTTCTGGTTATCTATTTTCCCTTATTTGAGTTTTGGTAGTTTGTGTCCTTCAAGAATTGTTCCATTTCATCTAAATTACAAATGTGTGGGTATATATTTGTAGAAAACATTCCTTTATTATCATTTTAATATCTGTGGGGTCATTAGTGATGACCTCTTTTCATTTATGATCATCTGTGTTTTGTCTGGTTTTTTCCTTCTCTCTGTCTCTCTCTCCTGACTTTCTGTGTGTCTCTTCTCCTTTTCCCAATTGGTTAACTTGAGGAGAGATACATCATTGTTATCGATCTTCTCCAAGAACTACTTTGAGATTTTGTTGATTTTCTCTGGTTGCCTTGTTTTAAATTTCATTGATTTCTCCTCTAATTTTAGTATCTTGTTCTTCCTACTTACTTTCAGCTTAAATTGCCCTTCTTTTTCTACTTTCCTGTGATGAAAACTTAGGTTATTGATTTATGTATTTCAACTTTATTTTCTTAAGTATGCATTTAAAGGAACAGATTTCTCTCTAAACAATGCTTTTACTTCACGCCACAGATTCTGAGAAGTTATGTATTCATTTTCATTTAGTTCAAAATATACTTTTTAAATTTCTATTGAGACTTTTTTGTTCCTTGAGTTATTTAGAAATGTATCATTTAATTTCTAGATATTTGTGTATATTCTGGCGGTCTTTCTTTTATTTTCTCGTTTAATTCCACTGTGGTCAGAGAACACACCTTGTATGATATCTATTTATATTTATTTCCTAGGGCTGCTATAACAAAGTACCACAAACTGAATGGCTTTAAACAACAAAAAATTATTCATTCACATCTGGGAAGGCAGTAGTTCAAAGTCAGCCATGCTCCCTCTGAAGACTCAAGGGGAGGAAAGAGCCTTCCTTACATCTCCCAGCCTCCAGTAGCCCGTGGTGTCCCTTGGTTTGTGGTAACATAACTCCCATCTGTGCCTTCATCTTCATATGGCTGTTTACTCCCCATATGTCTCTATCTTGTTGCCTTCTTACAAGGACATCAGTTACATTAGATTAGGGCTCACACTAGTGTCCTCATCTTGACTTGATTGTATCTGCAATGGTCAAATTCACAGGTTCCAGAGGTTAGAGCTTCATCATCTTTTCAACCCTTAACATTATTCTTTTAAATGCATTAAGGTGTTGAGTGATCCATTATATAGTCTATTTTGATGGATGTTCCATATGAATATAAGAAGCATGTTTATTTTGCTACATTTGGAAAGAATATTGTATAAATGACGATTAGATCAATTTAACTGATAGCTCTGTTCAGGTAATTTATATCTTTATCAATTTTCTGACTACATGATATATTAATTACTAACAGAGTGGATTTTGTGTCTCTATAATAGTAGATTTGTCTATATTTCCTTTCAGGTCTATCAGTTTTTGCTGCCTGTGTTTTGGTGCTTTCTTGTTAGGTACGTACATGGAAGATTTCTGCATTATCTTGGAGAACTCACTCCTTTATCATTACACAATGCCCCTCTTCATCCCTGACAACCTTTCTTGTTCTCAAATCTGTTTTGTCTGAAATTAAAAAGGCTATTCCAGGTGTTATTATTATTATTTATTATTATTCATAGCATGGTATGTCTTCTTCTATCTCCTTACTTTTAACCCAGGTCAGTCTTTATATTTAAAGGGTGTTTCTTGCAGACAAAACAGAGTTAGGTACTATTTTCTAATCTGCTCTGATAATTCCTGTCTTTTAATTGGTATATTTATTCCAGTCACATTTAAATTGAGTATTGATATAGTTGGATGACTCTCTCTCATGTTTATAATGTTTTATACTCATTGATTTTGTTTTTTTATAACTTTATTATTCCTTTTTTCCTGTCTTTATCTGTTTTAAGTTGAACATCTTGATTTCATTTTATCTCCCCCTTAAAGTACAAATTATATTTCTTTTTGTTCAATGTTAGAAATTTCTTTATTATTACTTACTGTTATTAAGCACTAGCCTCAAACTGCGGAAAATTTAAAATCACACTTTGACAACCCATTCTTCCCTCCCCAGACCAAATTCTTGATCAAGAATTCTTTAAGTGAAGACATGCTCTCTTCTGTATAATACTTTATCAAATAAAGACAAAGAACTGGGTGCATCTTGTGGTAGAATGCTGCCCATGGCTGTGGAAACAGTGTCTGCCCAGGCTTCTTTTACTGTCCAGGTCCCGAGGCCCTCTTGTTCATGAACTGTCTCTTCACAAAGCAAGTCCAGCATTTTGCTAAGTTTATCATTCTCAGGATGAAAAACTTTCTCACGAAGTCAGTCCAGTCTCTTGTCTCAGCTGCTGTAAATAGGCCCTCATCACCTCATCTTGTTTGCAGGTTTAGTGGAAAACCAGGCTCTCCAAGAATGGGAAAATTAGTGATTCCCTGTATATACATTTCTTCTCACCTTGTCTTTTGGAATTGCACTTTTGAAGTTTCTTTAGGCATTCAGAAATGTAGAGAGTTTTATATATCCAGGTTCTATCAGCTGCATTCTTAGTCTCATAGTTTTTGAAGGAGACATTGGCCTTGAAGTAATAGACGACCTCATCTACAATCTCTGTATCTTTTGTTTCTAGGGGCAGGCCCTTTGAACTGACCTGTGTTAGGCAACAGTGCCATGTTTCCAACGAGTTTGGTGTCAGGGTTCATGAGAAAAGAGTGGTAAGCTGGCATTTTGGCACCAGCTGGGTTTCAACCTAGTTGAGTAGGTTGGGGTTAGAGCATGGTGCTTCTGGTCCAGAGGGGGTAGGCGTGGGGAGATGAGCAGAAATCTAAGTTACATTTTTTTAAAAACAATTTTAGTGGTCATCCTATAGCATATATATTTTAACTAATTTAGCAATACTTTCACATGTATTGCTTCATACGTAGTACAGAAATCTTATAACATAGTATTCTAAAATTTTCCATCCCATCTCCTTTGGCAAAGCTGCCATTCATTCCCCTCATCCACATGCTATAATCACCCAATAATTTATTTCTATTATTACATGATGTAATGGATTAATAAAAAGATAACATAATGTTACCTTTTTTTTTTTAAAGATTTTATTTATCTATTTGACAGAGAGAGAGATCACAAGTAGGCAGAGAGGCAGGCAGAGAGAGAGGGGGGGAAACAGGCTCCCTGTTGAGCAGAGAGCCCGATATGGGGCTTGATCCCAGGACCCTGAGATCATGACCTGAGCCCGAGGCAGAAGCTTTAACCTACTGAGCTGCCCAGGTGCCCCAAGTTATCTTTTTGATAAATTAATATAATTAGTGAAGGTGGCTACACTTACCAACAGATTTTCAACATTGATGAAACAGCCTTCTATTGGAAGAAGATGCCATCTAGGACTTTCATAGCTAGAGAGGAGAAATCAGTACTTGATTTCAAAACTTGAAAGGAGAGGCTAACTCTCCTGTTAGAGGCTATGTAGCTAGTGACTTTCAGTTGAAGCCAGTGCTCATTGACCATTCTAAAAATTCTGGGGCTCTTAAGAGTTATACTACATCAGGGCACCTGGGTGGCTCAGTGGGTTAAAGCCTCTGCCTTCAGCTCAGGTCATGGTCTCAGGGTCCTGGGATCGAGCCCCGCATCGGGCTCTCTGCTCAGCAGGGAGCCTGCTTCCCCCTCTCTCTCTGCCTGCCTCTCTGCCTACTTGTGATCTCTCTCTCTCTGTCAAATAAATAAATAAAATCTTAAAAAAAAAAAAAGAGTTATACTACATCTACTCTGCCTGTGCTCTATAAATGGAACAACAAAGCCCGGAGGGCAGCACATTGCTGTCAATGGTTTGTAGTAAACAAGGTTTACTGAATATTTTAAGCCCACTGTTGAGACCTACGGCTGAGAAAACAAGCAAGCAAGCAAGCAAACAAACAAACAAAAAAACAGCAAAAAATATTTTTTTCAAATTTTCACTGCTCATTGACAATGCACCTGGTCAGTCAAGAGCTCTGATGGAGATGTCCAGTGAAATTAATGTTGTTTTCATGCCTACAAATGCAACATCCATTCTGCAGCCCATGGATCAAAGAGCAATTTCAACATTCACATATTGTTATTTAAAAAATACATTTAGAAAGGTTATAGCTTCCATAGACACTGATTCTTCTGATGGATCTGAGCAAAGTATAAACCTGGGACGAGCTCACCATTCTAGATGTCGCTAAGAACACTTGTGATTCATGAAAACTGGTCAAAAGAGCCACATGACCAGGAGTTTGGAAGAAGTTGATTGCAACTATCAAGGATAACTTTGAGGGGTTCAAGACTCAGTGGAGGAAGTAACTGCAGATAGGGTAGAAACAGCAAAAGAACTAGAGTTTAAAGTAGTGCCTGAAGATGTGATAAACTCATGATAAAACTTCAACAGATGAAGACTTGCTTCTTATAAATGAGCAAGAAGGTGGTTTCTCTAGGTAAAACTTACTCCATTTACTCCAGATGAAGATGTTGTGAAGATTGTTGAAATGACAACAAAGAATTTAGAATAGTACATACACTTGGTTGATAAAGGATCAACAGAATTTGAAAGTACTGACTCCAATTGTGAAGAAGTTCTACTGTGTGTAAATTGCTATCAAACAGCACTGCATGCTACAGAGAAATCCTTCATGAAAGGATGAGTCAATCAATGCAGCAAACTTCAGTGTTACATTAAAAATTGCCATAGCCGCCCCAACCTTCAGCAACCACATCCCGATCAGTCAGCAGCCATCAACATCAAGGTGAGATCCTCTACTGGCAAAGGGAAACCAAAAAATTCATTTGACTGGCTTTATTGAGATATTTGTATTATTGTGGTGGTCTGGAACCAAACCCACAATACCTCCAAGATACACTTATATTTTTAATAGCTAAGTCCTTGTCTATACCTGCAATATCTATAACATATTACATTCGATTTCCATTGAATGCCTCCCCTTCCTTTGATTTTAAGTACAAGTCTAATATTTTGTTGTGTGTTGTTATAAAATGCTGGATATTGTGGGACACAAGTTACAAGGAGCCCAAAATATGTCATCTTCCTTTAAGGAGTATTGTGTTTTATTCTGGCAGGCATCTAAATTACTGCCTGCAAGTTTTCTTGATCTTGTCAAACTTCGCTTCACCGTGTGTTATGTAAAATTTATTATCATAACATTCTTACTCTAGGATGTAATTTCTACTCCAAAGTTATGTCATCTCTGGATCATCAATTACAAACCCAGAGATCATGGTGAGATCTTTATACTCCTTTAAAGGTAGATCACCAAAGTTCCCAAGTCTTAGTGATTTCTGATATTTCTCTTGAGGATACCTGCCCCTTACTTGACCTTTCAGAGTCTTGCTCTGGTTATATGCAACTACACACTTACATCAGTTTGTAGGTGAACCCCACTCAGACCTCTGGTACTTTTACCCTATCGCTCATTCTTCCCTGGTACATTACCTCACAAACACTATCCACCACAGCAGCTCAAACTTCCAAATGTCCCCCTTTGGTTCAGCAAGAACACTCTTTCCTCTTAGACTCTACTTCCTTATGTTGTTACTTAGAAAGTACCACTAGGCGGAAGTCCAATGTAAGTATGGATTTCCTTTTGCTCAAGTATCACATTTCAGTGTTAACTGTGGTTCTACCCTGAAAACAATTGCCTTATAGTTTTATAGGTGTTTACAGTAGAAGGATATATATAATTCTCATGACCATGATAACAGGAAGCAAAAGTTCTATGCCATCTACTTGCCTGGTAACTTTTGCCATAAAAAATATTTATTCTTATGTAGCCCATTTTAATTCCTTTTATTCAAGGTTTTACAGTTTGCATTATTTATAGGGAAGATCCTTCTGCCCCAAAGTGGGGCTACATTAAGGACTTGTTCTAATTTTTAGTTTATACAGAGTTTTCCTTTTTGTTTCATGTAAAGTTAAATGTAATACTAAGTATAACGTATGTAATTTTCTCCTATTATTACCGGATGTTCAGACATGACAGGAAATTTCTGAAAGCTGAAATTCCCCAATAGCACTTTCCAAAATGCACAATGTCCACTGTAATAAAATACATCCCCAGAAGAGTCTTTCTGGTGTTGTTGCACTCCTTGTAATGAAACTTGCTATACAATACAATCCCCAGACAACACTATACTCCTTTCTCATCTCCTTATACTTCTTTACCTTTATTCAGCCTAGAATACCACTCTCAACTCCTCCCATAACATTTCCACAGACTTACAGTCTTTCTTTCAAATATGTGCCTCAGAATTAGGTTTTTCTCCAGTCTCCACTTCCCCAAAATTCCTACTTGGACTTTCCCTGCCCTTTATGTGCACATTCAAAATTCTTCTTTTTTTCCTAAAGATTTATTTATTTATTTTGAGAGAGAGAGTGAAAGAGAAGGGGGGTGCAGAGGGAGAGAATCTCCAGCAGACTCTCTGCTGAGCACAGAGCCCAACGTGGGGCTCAATCTCATGACCCTAAGATCATGACCTGAGCTGAAATCAAAAGTCCGACACTCAACTGACTGAGGTACCCAGGCAACCCCAAAACTCTTAAATGTTAAAAATTCTTTGGGTACAGGAGATATTTGTCTTATATATCATCAATAACCATTCTAGCAATGAAAAATACTTCTAATTATCCTAAGCAAGCTAATTAGCAAACCCTATGTTTTATATATACATGTGTTTTTTAAAATATACTGAAGTTTATACACAATAATTTGCATCTTTTTAAATGATACAATTCTATATATTTTGACAGTTATATACACCTAGGAAATCACTACTGCCAATACAAAATGTCTGTCAACTCTAATATTCCTGTGTCTCTTTGTAATCCAGCTTTCACTCCATCCTTGGTCTTTAAGCAACTATTAATCTGCTTTATACCATGATCATTTAAATTTATTATAAATAAAATTATGCATTTATTTTATGATTATGTGCATATGCATGTTTAGGACTGTCTGATTTCTTTCATCAACTTAACGACTTTGATAATCAAATATCATGATTCATATATTAGCAACTTATTTTTTCTCTTTATTGCCCAATAGTATTTGATTAAATGGATATATCATATTTTGTGTAAAACATTTACTTGTTGATGGACATCAGTATTGTTTCCAGTTTTTGATATCACAAATACAATCACTATTGACATTCATATAAGTTCCCTGTTTGGACAAATGTTTCTATTTCTTGAGCAAATACCTAGGATTATAATGGTTTGGTTATGGAAAGTATATCATAAGTTTTTATGAAACTGACAGTTTTCCAAAGTGATTGTTCCATTTTTCATTCCCACACATAATCTAGACAAGATCCATTTGCCCCACATGTTACCAATATTCTGTATGACCAATCTTTTAATTTTAGCCATTATAATGGGCATGCAGTGGTATCCCTTATTTTTAATTTGCATTGCTTAATGACTAATGATGTGTAATTTTTTTGTGTATATTTTTATTTTAAATATTTGGATTTTCTCTTAGAATCTTATAGATTCTTGATTAAGATATCATGTATGTTAACTAATAAATCTAGGTTTTACTCACACATACATGTACATAAACATATATCCCAAAATCATTACCTAAGTTATTTTTAAAGCATATCATGCCAGATAATGATAATCATTTACCTACAACAGGAGATCAGGGACTACAGTTACCTACCTTAGTATAATTCTTTGACTTTGCATCAGTTCTACTCAACTCAAATTTTAAAATAGTTACAGAATGCAGAGGATAGACTGTGCATTCTACTAAGTAAGAATATGTCAGTAAACGTAACACTGTGGACTGAATGTTTGTGTCCCCCACAAATTTCTATGGTGAAATCTAATCCCCAGTGTAATGGTATCTGGAGGTGGGGTCTTTGGGAGGTGATTAGATCTGAGGGTGGAACACTCATACGAGATTAGTGCATTTATAAAAGAGACTCTAAAGAGCTCCATCTCCCTTTCTGCCTAGTGAGGACGCTGTGGTAAGACAGCTGTCTAGGAACCAGGAAACTAGATTCACCAGATATTGGCCAGTGCCTTGATCATGTACTTCCTAGCCTCCACAGATGTGAGAAAAAAGTGTTTGTCGTGTATAAGTCACCCAGTTAATGGGATTTTGATATAGCAGTTAAAGCTGACTAAAACACATAATTTATTACATACTCTTCTTAATTAGAATTAAGAGACATATTCAACTAAAGCCACTACCAGAAGTTCAAACCAAAACCCAGACTTTCTGCATTTCCAATCTCCTTACTTTTCCTTGTGGAGATATCACATGGCTAACTAAAAAGGATATGATAACGTCAACCATTTCTACCATTTCCTTTGCTTTTATGTCATTAATGGATACTGTATTATCTTTCAGGTGATCCACTCAGAGACAGCACTCAAAGCCCTCTCAAAATATCTAGCGAACTGTGGTTCATAAGCTGAAATTTTTGCTTCATAATTGGTTGTA
Organism: Potos flavus; assembly: GCA_028534135.1. NCBI lineage: Eukaryota > Metazoa > Chordata > Mammalia > Carnivora > Procyonidae > Potos > Potos flavus. The sequence goes on along the minus strand of CM052884.1, from coordinate 77,234,157 downwards.
TGGGCATAAAGAATGGGCCCGTGCAAGGGCAGCCCCCAGGACTGAGTAGCCAGTTAATAGACTTTAATAAATCCATTGATGGGGCAGGGTGATTTTTTTTTTTTTAAAGATTTTATTTATTTATTTGACAGAGAGAGATCACAAGTAGGCAGAGAGGCAGGCAGAGGGAGAGGGGGAAGCAGGCTCCCTGCTGAGCAGAGAGCCTGATGCGGGGCTCGATCCCAGGACCCTGAGATCATGACCTGAGCCGAAGGCAGAGGCTTTAACCCACTGAGCCACCTAGGTGCCTCCAGGGTGATTTAATCAGTGAAAAAAGGGGGCCTAAATATAATAATGAATATATGTTCAGAAAGGAATTGTCTCATTCTGGTTTTATTGAAACCTCAAATTCTGAGCATTTAGATTGGGTAACAGATTATTTTAACAAGGTTGAGTTTGATAGAGATAGGTTTATGTCTCCTGCCCTCTGACAACCCAGTTAAATAATGTAAGTAGAGTTCCTTGAGCTAACCATTTAGTAATTTTATCCAAATAAAGAAAGGTTATTTTAGAAATCTTTGCAGCTTTGCTTTAATTTTCATATTTTCTTACCCTTTGTGTGTACCTTAATCCTGTCGTTTCCAGGTTATGCTCAAAGGTCTTCAGAGTTGAGATAGATCTTGGGTTTAACTATCTGTCAACAAAAGTACCTGGTTTAAAAATAAAAGCACATTCAGAAAAAAAGAAAAATGTTTATTAATTTTTTTAAAGATTTATTTATTTGAGAGAGGGAGAGAGAGAGAGAGCATGGAAGTAGGGGGAGGGGCAGGGGGAGAGGGAGAATCTTCAAGCTGATTCCCCAGAGTGCAGAGTCCCATGTGGGGCTCGATCTCATGACCCATGAGATCATGACCTGAGGTGAAACCAAGAGTTGGATATTTAACTGACTGTGCCACCCAGGCACCCCTAAGTTTTGTTGTTTAATTTGAAATTAATTTTATACAGTGTTTGGCCATGTTTTAAATTGGGTTAATGATTTCAACCTTAAATGACAATAACAAAACAACCTATAATGTTTCAGCATGCTTATTATCTCAGATGAAGTGGATTTCTATAAATGAATCTCATGCTTGATATTAGAGTGAAACCAATAATTACCACTTCTTGAGTACTTCTTATATACTGGGAGACAACATAGCACATGTCACTCACATTTCTGTATGTCCTGTGATCGCAGGCACTGACAGGCTTTTGTTCTGGCTGATCTTTTCAAGGATGTTTGTACAGCAAATAGCCCTGGAAGATAAAAATAGAGTCTCTATTTGGAATGTATATTTATTTTCCATTCTTGGCAAAATTTGGGGAGATGGGCAGGTTTGCCTGCAGCCAATTATAAAAGACTGTAGATTCTAAGCTCAGGATTAGGAATGCAGCCCACTTTATTTTATTTATTTATTTATTTATTTATTTATTATTTATTGAAGATTTTATTTATTTGTTTGACAGAGAGGAGAGAGATCACAAGTAGGCAGAGAGGCAGGCAGAGAGAGAGGGGGAATCAGGCTCCCTGCTGAGCAGAGAGCCTGATGCGGGGCTCGATCCCAGGACCCTGAGATCATGACCTGAGCCGAAGGCAGAGGCTTTAACCCACTGAGCAACCCAGGCACCCCAAATGCAGCCCACTTTAGAATAATGTGTGCAACACTGGACTCCTTTGTTCCTTGAATGAGTATTAGTATAAGATTTATTATCTATGGATAATACATACAAATCAGAAAGTCATTTTTTTCTGCAGGTCAATTGCATCATTCCATTTCTTATTTGAATTGGTAAGTACAAATTAGTTTTTTTCTTGCTATTTTTAGAAGCATCAAATATTTATTTTTATAAGTATTCAATAATTAGCAAATATTATTATAAAAAGATAAATTCCATTTATCCCATGTACTTATTCACTTCTAGGGAGATGTTAGCTTATTGCAGTTTTGAGGCTATATGCAATTTCTCTTTTAGCTTTATTTAGTAAAAAGGGAACCTTTTTAAAAATTGCTTTGTCTTGCAAATATCTTAATGCCTGAGCTATGTAACTCTCATTTAAAAGGATAATGACTTTACTTAGAATCAATTTTTATTGCCTCCAATATAATTTAGGGAAGACGAACAATCATAAAAACGTAGAAAGTAGCTGTGATTTACTACATTAGCTTTTCAACATTCAACAACTGATTCTGTAGGCAAATGTGTGTAAGCAACTCAGTCAATGGGCCACCAATTCCCTGAAAACTATTTCTTCAGCATTTACTGAGTGTATACCAGTTTCTTGAATGTAGCTATCCACTTTGCGGTTTTGCGTGAAGGGCTAATCACCACTCCTCAAACACAAAATTAATGTCGTGCACATGCGTGTGTGCACATGTTGGTTTGTGATTTACCTGAAGCCTCTCTTCCTAAAGATATTAGAAACATACACTATATCATTATTTTCCATTTGCTTCAATAGAATAATATATTTAAAGATTTAGTCATATTAAGGAACTTAAATGTATATAAACTATGTCTCTTGCGGAGGTACACATGGCAGATATGTGGAACTTAGTACAAGAAAACCTGTTTTGATTATAGTGATATTTAAATAATTTATATATTTTGTGCATTCTATACACCCATGACAGTATCGCCAGATAATTTTTCTAAACTACAAATTAGATTAGTCTACTACCCTACTGAAAATTCTTTACTGACTCCCCATTGCATTTAATCCAAATACCATTGTGAACATCTTTATTGTGCTCATGATTCATCTTCTCCCTGCTTTGGCCAGCTCATCCCAGTTCTGTCTGCTGAGAACATTCCAAAACACCAACCTCTTGGCAGTAAGGAACAAAGCCAACACCTAGATATTGGTTCCTAAATACCTTTCTTTTGCAAAGGAACAAAGGTTCCAAGTGATAAAGGGTTCCAAATTACCAAGTGTTAAAAATTAACACTAATACTTGAAATAAATGTTTCAAAATGAAAAGAGGCTTAATGCCAAAGATCAAATGAAATGTGAAGAGCCTTTGTTAAGAACTCTAAGGACTTAAAGGTATGTGTTGTAGACATGCGTGCACACACACACGCACACACACTTCTAAAAATCTTAGAGGAAGTGTCACAGCAGCCTATTATGCTAACATAGAGATATAAGCTTGTCTCAAGAGAACTGCGGGGACAGTTTTTGTTAAAAAGAGTGAACTATTATTTGATAAGTAGAAACCCCATATTTTAAGAGTTGTCATACTAGCAAAGCATCATTAGCATGAATGAGAGGGAACTGAAACCTTTCAAATATAAATAATGCTACCAGGCCCCCAAATTTCTAAGAGTGGGAAGAAGATTAGATAGGAAGACTGGGATGAGAAATCATTTTCTTTTTTAACCAAAATGTCCTGTCCTTGATGCTTTCAACATTCTACCTGGAAATCATCTTACCAAGGTTTACAAGTATATTAAGTACATGGTCTATCTTCAAAATTCCTTAAGTCAAGAATTTTGACAAATATTTTTCACTCCCAGTAGCCAATATTTTGTCATTGTTTCCCTATGTGAAGAATGCCGTTTTACTCTGGTTAATTTCAAGATTTTATCACTATCTTTGTATTTCAGCATTTTGACTGTCATGTGTCTCGCTGTGGTTTTCTCTGTATTAATCCTGATTAATGTTTGCTGAGCCTCTTGAATCTGTAGATTTAATATTTAATATTTATATTTAATATTTTGTGGAATATATAGAATTATCAGCCATTGTTTCTTTAATGTTGACTGTCCTAGCTTTTCTTTAATATCATCCAGTATTTCATTCAGAGATATGTTAGATGGCTTAATGCCATGACCAGGTTGTTGGAATTCTCAGTATTTCAAATCTACAATTTGTAAATCAGTTTAGATAATTTCTATTGCCCCGTCCTTGAGTTCACAGACCCTTTATTTTGCATTGTCCAATCTTCTATCAAGTCCATCCATTGAAATTTTTGAGTATTGCATTTTTAGGTTTAAATTCCTTTTAATGGAGTTCAATTTTTTAATCTCTTTTTAAATTTATTTTTTCTTTTCTTTTCTTTTTTTTTAGAGAGAGAGAGCATGAGTGGGGGGTAGGGGAGAGGAGAAGGTTGGAGGGTGCAGGAGAGAGAGAATCTTAAAAGCAGGTCCATGCTTACCACTGAGCCTGACTTGGGGCTCCATCTCACGACTCTGAGATCATGGCCTGGGCCAAAATCAAGAATTGGGCACTTAACTGAATGAGTCACTCTGGTGCCCTGAGTTCAATTTTTTTAAAGTAAACTCTAACCCCCAACTTGGGGCTCAAATACATGACCCCAAGATCAAGATTCATATGTTCTACTGACTGAGCCAGTCAGGTGCCCCCAGGTTTGGAATTTTTATTTTATACATTATTTTAGAGTTTCCATTAATCTCCTAATTTTCATCCATGTGGAAAGTCTGACCTCTCAGTCCTCAGTCCATTAAGTTTGCCACTTTTTTCTTGAGCTCTATTTCACTTTAGACTTGTGGACGGCAGAGTTCCTTCAGGGAAAAAGTAAGGTGAATATTGATCTCACTTGTGTTTCCCTCATTTTAAGAGCTGTTTTACTTGTTTTTGTCTGCTTTTGTGTGCTTTCCAGTGCCTACAAACAGTGTGTTCGATTCTTTCCCGAAGTTCATATTTTTTACAGGCAGGAGGGTGAATCTGATGTAAAGTACTTGTTGAAAGCTAGAAGTTCAGAGACATATATATTTAAATTTTCCCCAATTTTTGAATTTTAATTTCTTACAATTGATAAATATAAATAAAATAAATCTTATAGGAAGGTGTTTGTCCATTTATGTGCAATGTTTTTCATAGGATATAGTCATAAAAGGGGAAATTCTGGATTAAAGATATAATTATGTAAAAGTGTATTGACACATATTGTTACACGTTGCTAATTTGTTTTCCATAAAGAGTTCATGAATTTGCATTCTCCAACAGGAATCTAATGACTGTTTACTATGTCCTCATTACATTAAACGTTATAACTGCATTACTCTTTCCAAATAGTATAGCTAAATTATAGTTGTTAATAAAATTGGCTTCATATTAAATTTCACCTATTTTATTATTAATAAGATGAGCTTGCCTTCTTGCCTTTCCTCTTCTACTGATTATCATTTGGCTAGTAGGTTTTCTAAGGTAGAACTGATAGGCCAAACCAGATATTTCACTCACACATTTGCTTTAGACATGCTTTAAACATGCTGTTTTTAACCTTGTCAAAATTATAGAATTTTCATAATCAACCCAGCTGAGAGCATTTAAGCTTGGGCTTCTAAGAAGGCATTTCATGATGGGAAACCATTCAGCAACTGTAACCTGACAGCTGCCACTAGGTAACATGATTGAAACCAAAACAGTGAACAAGTGAGAAAGTAAGGCCAAAGTTGCTAAAATTGTTACTCATATTTCCACACCTGGCTAACACAGTAAAACAAAATGATATTTTTGGTAGAGATGTGCAAAAAAAGAGGACACAATGTGACACTTTTTTTTTTTTTTTTACAATCACAGAAGGTTGAATGTACAGAGGACAATTATTTATTTCATGAATAACATTTGGTAAGTTGCCAGTGGGTTGCAGAATGCCTTAAATTATAGGATACAGGCCAAGGAAAAAAGTGTTCTAGGTAAAATAAGCTGAAATAGTTTTAAAGTAATACTTTTTATCTTCAGTACATTAACATTAAATTGTAGGCATATTAATTAAACAGCCAGATAGCGAATACCAAAAACATGTCGAGCATTTTTGCTTCGTAGTTTTCTATATATGATTTATGTTAATTTTCATGCTAAAGTAACTATCAGCATTATCTGTATTATTAGCGCCTAAGTGTAGGAAAAAAACCGAGGCCCTAAGATCCATAGTCACTTACTGCTGTCACATAGATAGTGGAATTTCAGGATTCCATCTCAAATCAGTAGCTTTTAAATTAAACCTAATAGCAACTTTATTATATGATACATAAATATATAAAGTATGGAAATACAACCTTCTAGATATAGACTGAACCTGCTCCTCAATTAATATGTGAGTGACCTTGAATCTCTCCTATGCATGTATATATAATAATTATACAACTATATACATGTATGGATATATATTATGAATGTATATGTTTATGTGTAATATATATCTAGCATTAGATATTTAACTGAAATACTTCTAAATCTACAAATCTATTGACTCATGGAATACACATGGGATCAAATTTGGAATCATAATTTAATTTCAGATGTCTTGGAAACCCTCTGCCTTGCTGCACAACTACAGACCTTTCTCCAAAACTATCTGATGTCTCAAGGGGAGGATTCTCTGGTCCTCATAAATGACTTTGTGTCAGCCAAGTGCTGTTCCCCTACCAACATCCCTAACTAAGCATCCTTAAGCTCTTGAGGGAACTCTACCACATCTACTCTCTATGATTTCTGCTTAGTATCAATCTCTTAAAGCTGATAATTCTTAAAGTAACATACAGCACTATATTTTCTTCAATCCTTTCTACTTTACCAGTCATTTAATTTTGCACTTAATATAGTAAAACATTCTCCACTCCTTTTCCTCGGACAACTTACAATTTATATTTTCCCTACCATGTATCCAAATATAATTACTTTTATGGTTTTTACTCCTTCTCTAATTTCTCCCCCAACCATTTATTTAAAATATCATTATTTATCTTCGGTTTCACCTTTCTATTAATATTCAGATTTTCCTAGAGCTTTTTTCTTTCAGCTTAAAATATCTTTAATTTTCAGTTATTAGAGGAGATGATTTGTGAACTACTCTACTTCCCACCATCTCTCTCTCATCTTCTTGTATTTTGTAAGTTATATTATTCCTCCATTTTAGACCACATAACATAACATTTGTATTCTATCTTGTCAACCTTACAGGCATTATTTGATGCCTTAGATTTACCTTCAAATATATCCATTGTTTATCCCTAGTACTTTTTAAAAAGGTTTCCTCTGTCATATTTTGTTAACTTGAAATTTGTCCTCTGGTAGTTTCATTAACAATGACTCACGACAATGATATTCCCCAAGCTCTTCTATTTTAAAAATGATTTGTCACTAGCCTTTTACTTGAAGGTTAATTTTCTTTGATATAAAATTCCTGACTCACACAGTCTTTTTTGTTCATCTTTCTGGTGTTTCAGTATGGTGCAGGGAAGATGATACTAACTTGAATTATTTTTAAGTCAAGCCATGACACATTCTGTTTTATGCCTGCTATTCACCATAATTATTAGTAACATGAAATTTTACTATTAAAAGTTTCCCAGTTAGATAATAAATAATATGGCCATGCTATTCATAGGTAATTTACTTAGTTTGTCAAAAGGATTTTTAAAAAATATTTATTTATTTGAGAGAGAGAGTGCACACACAAGGCGAGGGAGAGGCAAATGGAGAGGGAGAGAGAGAATTCTCAAGCAGACTCACTCTGAGCACAGAGCTCGATGTGGGGCTCGGTCTCAGAACCCTGATATCACAACCTGAGCTGAAATCAAGAGTCAGACACTTAAATGAGACACCCACGCATCCCAGGATTTCTTTCTTTCTTTCTTTTTTTTTTTTGACTCATATAGTATTTTTCTTTTTTTTTAGAGATAAATAATACTACAAGGCTAATTCTCACTGCTTACTATTCTGGGTCTTATTTAAGAACTGTTAGGCTAAGTTATGCTGCACTTTAACGATTCATCCTATGGGTTTTGTATATCTCATATTGAGTCTATTACTAAATATTTTTATATATTTGTACTGCAATTTTTGTCCAATTCAGTATATAATTGGTTGTTCGTATAAACAAGTATTTTGTATATTAATTTTATGTTCTTCTGCCTCACAGAATACCTGTACTGTTTATGTTACTTTTATCGTTTATTCTTTTGACTTTTCCAGATATACATGCTTATGACACGCAAATAGAAATAGTCTTATTCATTTTTAAATTATTAATATGCATCTCTATTTTTTCTCTTAGATGATCACATTGGTTAATACACACAATGGTAGTAAATTATAGTGGACACAATGGAATCCTTGCCTTGTTCCTGGCTCGGTGGAACTTGGTGGTGGTTAATTTTATGTGTGAGATTAGTCAGCCCTCAGTGCCCAGATGTTTGGTCAAACACTAGTCTAGATGTTGTAAAGATTTTTTTGGGTGAGATTAGTATTTCAATAAGTAGATTATGAGTAAAGAAAATTACTCTCCATAATGCAATGGCCTCATTCAATCAGTGGAAGGCTTTCAAAGAAAAAAAGACTGATGTCATTCTCGAGAGGGAATTCAGACTCCCATCTACCTTTGGACTCAGGCTGCAAAAACAGCTTTCTCCTGGGTCTCCAGCTAGCTGATCTACCTGTAAATTTTGTATTCAGCAGTCTTTCCACAAATCACTTAAATCAATTCCTTAAAATAAATCTCTCCTTTTCTCTTTCTTGATCTCTCTGTCCTCTCTTTCTTCCCTGTATTTCTCTCTCTGTCTCTGTCTCTGATGTTACTCTGGTCTGAATTGTGACCAGAAATTCATATGTTGAAACCCTAATCCCTAATATGATGGTACTCTGAGGTGGGGCCACTGAGTGGTGATTAGTTCCCAACCGGGTAAATAGTTTTCTTGTGGGTAAAAAGAAATGTTAGATATACATGGCCTGCTCTAGGCTTTGATACTTACTGATGATTTCCTCTTTTTTTTAATTCCTTCACTTTATTTGTGTAAGATTTCATAAGGAAATAGCCAAAACCCAAAAATTAAAAAAAACAAAAATCTGGGTTATTACGCCGTAGTTTCTACATTGCTTGTGTTATGATTTCAAATCCACTTGTTTATGACTGAAGTGAAGTTGTTTTCGTCTACATGAAGTTGTTTGGATTTACTTGCATATCACTTAAAGTTATTTTGATCTAGGTGTGAATTTGTTTATTCAGGAAACTGTGTCAGGATGTTGTCACTGACATCTCTTATTGTCAATAAGCACTTAGTAGTTCAACTGATGGCAGTCAATGCTGGGGACTTATCAATAAACATAGGGAAGAATGGCTATCCAGTAATGGAAATTTAAACTTTATTATTTTATTTTGTATTTTTAAAATATTTTATTTATTTATTTGAGGGAGTGGGGGCATAGGGAAAGGGAGAAGTGGACTCCCGTTGAGCTTGGAGCCCAACACTGGGCTCTAACCCAGATCCTGAGATCTCGACCTGACCTGAAGTCAGAAGCTCAACCTATGGAGCAACGCAGATGCCCCTGGACATTTAAACTTTAAATATCAAGAATTTGTGGGGACTTACCGAAAGTGTTCAGTCTGTACAAGGCTACCCTTTGCTGATCTAAATACTCTCTGATGACCTTGGGCATTAACTCTTGCTGTGCAAGCCAACTCTGCCAACAGTGCTGAAAACCACAATGTAAAGGAGATCATCTTGCTTGCTAACACCAGCACCTCTGTTCCCCTAGCAACGTGCTCTAGCAACAAGGGGCTTTTGCTTTGGGTTGACAGCTGTGGACACCAGCTCTTGACTGGCCAAGCCAATATTTCTGAATATGAGCTCCTAGAAATATACATCTCAGCTAAATTTGGACTTTATTTCTTTCATTTCCCCTTTGTTTGGGGAAACATTGTTTTGGCGTACGCTACTTCTTTATTAGCTTATTAAGAGATATTATCCTGTGTGCAATTGGTTTGTGAAATATTATTATTATAAATTATAATTCCTGCTGTGAACCTGTGTTAAATAAACTATTGGCAAAGACAGTTTCAGTTTCTGAGCATAACTTGCCTCGAATAAAACACATATCCATAAAATTGGACTGCTCCCTGATAGTACCTCTTTCACGGATGAATCATTCAGTGTCCATTCAGCTTGGGTTCCAGTTTATGTTTTCACACACAAAGAACCAAATGATTAGTAATCCCAGGAAAGCCAAATGGGCTATTTGACTCAGTAATTTTAGACTGATAAGAAGATCTTCCATTGCAAACATAGTGCTTCTTAGCAGATGAGTCATAAAGAACTGGTGCCAAAGACATTACTTTCTCTTTTATAAAGGGATAGAATTATTAAGTGGAAATAATACATTCTTCAGTATGAAAAATCTGATACTGATTCATTTACTGAGGTTAAAGAAGTCCTATGACTTCTCTGGGTCCTAATTTCCCATTCTGTAAAACTGGGTGCTCAGAATATCAATGATGGGACAGAGTGACTGGTTCATTGCTTGGCATATAACAGAAAAACAACTTTCTGAAAATTGCTGCTGTTTGATGCAAAGGTGAAATTAGCAATAAGTAAAAGAAAGGAAGGAAAATAAACTTTAAAAATGGAATGCTTATCTTAGATTTCTTTTGATCCATTCTGGAATAGACAACAATGTACCTCCTAAAGCATGGAGTAAAAGAGGGATAACTGCTCCCTATTCTTTTTACAAAATTTTCACTAGTTAGTAGCAAATGCCTAGTTTGAACCAGGAATCAGTCTACCCTACATTTTCCTTTTCTTTTCTCTCTCTCTCTCTCTTTTTTTTTTTTTTTTATGTAGAAAACTACAGAAAGAATTGGTGTTGGTGGCAAGAGGTCAAAATAATGTAATCTAATACAAGCCAGACATTAGACTTCCACCTTCTGTGGAAGTTTAGCAATTTTCCTTTGCTAATGTTTTGACAAAGAGTGCAAAACACACAAGATTGGGAGGCCGGAGAAGACAGTGATGTGACTGTGAAAAAGAAAAAAAAAAAAAATCTAACATTTGTGGTTGCTGAAAGGCTAGGAAATGCCTAACAATGCTAGAATAAAGATGAATCTGGGGAAAGCACATGGGCTTTGATGTTGCACTCACTTTCAAGAAAGCTATTAAATGTTGGCTTTGTCAAGGCAGAAAAGATAACAAATAAATATTTTATATCAGACACCTTCAATTCCCAAAGTTAAAACCAGTATTTTTACATTGGCTTATACCATAAACCAAGGAAAAGATAAAAGAAATAGTCAGAAAAACTTTTTATTATTATGTTTTTTGTTCTGATTTGGGTGTGCCCCCTTAATAAATTGTGTCTGAAAGGAAGAACAATATTATAAATGTCCACCCACCCGACTCAGAAGACAGAGAATGAAACTCATTTATCTCAATTGCCTGATAAGCCAGAGATATTTTAGGCAGAAGTTATATACTGATGGGATTTTTGTTTATCTGATGTGAATAATAAAAGGAAAATCCTAGATGCCAGGTTTGCATACAGAAAGAAAACTGCACTTAACCATTGAAAAGACAGACGTTGACGTGATGGTAGATTTTCAAACGAGGATTTAAGAAAACATGACTCTTTTCTGAAAAATGAAATAAACACCACTATTGCAGGTAAATACTTTTTGAAGCAAGTGGGGTAATTTCTTTTTCATTGTGTGACAAGTGTGGATGAAACAGCTTAATTCAGAGCAAGCTGCAGGGATATCGCTTTTGAATGGTTTGTTAGCGTTCAGGCAGAGAATATTTTATAAATCTTACTGGATCCTCAAATGTCAGGTCTCATCACACCTCACTCCTGTCAGGTCTCATCACACCTCACTCCTAACAATCTCTGTTAAAGAGGATGCTCCTCCCAGGTGAGAAAGAACCTTGTTTGTTCGATGATAAACAAGTGCTATCTTCTTTAAGAAGCACGATTTCATTACTCTATTCTTTTGTTTGTAAAAGAAGATCCAAAGAGTGACATTCTGCAAGATTTCCACCATGGTCAAATGATTTCAGAAATTATTGCATACCGTACCTCCTATTTGGGGAATCATAAAAAGCCTGGTGCTATGCTGAAATGTTCTAAAATGTCTTAACAGCAAATGTGTCTATTTAAGAGGTTGTACAAGATATTAATCCAAAGAACATAGTTCTAAAAGTGTTTGGTTTTTGTTTTTTTTTTTAAGATTTTATTTATTTTTCAGAGAGAGAGAGGAGACAGAGAGAGCACAAGCAGGGGGAGCTTTAGGCAGGGAGAGAAGCAGACTCCTCACTGAGCAGTGAGCCCGATGCAGGACTCGATCGCGGGACTAAATCCCAGGACTCCCGGGAACACAACCTAAGCTGAAGGCAGATGCTTAACCAACTGAGCCACCCAGGTGCCCCTAAAAGTATTTTCTTATGTTCAGTCCATAATACCATTACAGCATAAACCCCTTTTATTTCAGAAAGTATGATTAGATAGAAAAAAGAATGCCTAAATAAATCTTGAAGAGATTTGAACATGAAGTGAAAAACCTCTTCCCTTCCTTTAAAGCTCCAAGATTGTGTAAAGAACTGACATGTGTATGATGCTATGATAAAAGATACTGGAGATCAAAATAAGGAACTGGGACGAAGTAATAAATGTCTTACCAACACTTTGTATTTATCTCTCTTGTCAAAAAAGTCATGTTAGTCGTTTCTATTACTTTAGGGGATCTTTGTATTATAACTAGAAATTGTGACTTTGGAATATAGTAGTTTACCTAGAAGGATCGCAGCTGTCTCTCAAAAGGGGATTGGGATTAAAAGCATAAGAAAAAAATATTTTTAAAAAAGGGAAGAAAAATGGTTTGTTATGGGCTACGAAATGTACTGGAGGGTTAAAGTGAAATAAATTCTATATCTTTTCAGGGAATAATTAAATTTGAATTTTGTAGTATAAGATTGCTAGAGAATAAAACATCAAAGAACAGAACAATCCTTTTTTAAAAAATAGGGTTTACAGTTTCTGAAGAGGCACAGAAAATTTCGGTAAATTAAAATAGACAAATAAAAAGTATATAATGAATACTTAATCATTTGGTGTATTTTATGGTTGACAGATGATAGGTATTTGGAGCTAAAATTTTGAAAGAAAAGATTGCTTTAAAAATTTAAGGCACTTACTAGGCAGAAATAATAGTCCATTAAAGAGTAAGGTCTTTTAAATTAAACTTATATTCTCATAAAGTTAACAGCATAAGATTAAAATGCTATATTTAAGAACTAAATATAGCTTAGAATGAGTTCTTTATATTTATGCACTGTACTTAATTAGCAATTGTTCTTGAATCTACACATGAACTAAATTATCACAATAATATTCTATGTAATATATTGTAGGTATTATTTAAAATTTATAATTGATGAATTTGAGATTAAAGATCTTATTAGGTTGATAAAACTGCATGATTCATCAGTTAAAACAGGCTAACTTATGTTGAAGTAACTAAGAGTCACAAAATGTGAGTGGTGCAAAACAACTAAAGTTTATTTCTTCTTTGAGTTACACACTTGCCTTGGATTAGCTATAGTCTACTCCACATCATCTTCAGTTGGGATGCCACTGTAACAGAGCAACTCCTACATGGAATAGGCTGGTGAATGAGGAGAAGGAATGGAACGTGACAAAGCCCTTATCCAGAAATAGCACATGGCATTTCTGCCCATATTCCCCTAGCCATCTCAGTCTCACAGCTGATTTTGAGTATTCAGGGTCAAACATTATAATCTTCCCTCAGACAGGGGCACTTCCAAAAAGAACCAGAGTATTTGGTATTAGTAGGGTTAGTATCAAGAGCATTTCCAATTAATTCAGATAATTCAGAGTGTTTTGCTTCATTAAATGTCTATCTCTATTTTAAGTATATTATTATATATTATTTGGTTTTATTAGATGCATTTAATGTGTCATATGAATTGCACACCAATTTCATCTTACCAATTTTTTGCATTTAAAATAAAGTGGGGGGGATTTTCATTTCTATTCATGAAAGATCATCTGTAATGATAAGTACCCTCCTATTTTAACAAACAGAAAATTGAACAAAATATATGAAACAGCTGTTTTGGGACACTGGACAACAGCCAGTGCAAGACAACAATCTCAAAGGGAAAACCAAAAAATGAGGTAAACCATACAATTTCTCTAGTTTACTGCCTGGAAGCATTCTCTAGCTTCAGCAAAACATGGGGAAGCCAAGAAGAGACCAGAAGACTCATTAAGATAAGAATACATAGATAGGTCAGGGAGAACAAGACAAATAGATTATTTTAGAGAGGAGTCCTTGATTGAAAATCAATATACATGTGTGTCAGAAAGGACACAAGTTGGATAAGAAAAAAAAATGTCAAGGAAATAACAGTTACAGAAGAGTTCCAAGTTGAATAAATTTCAATACTTACACACATCTGGAAATCATTCAACTCCCTCTAGGAATTATACAACTATGAAATATGGATATTAAAATTATACTATACAAACACATTCTAAATGTTTAATAAAATGTGAACACAGTGAGGAGTTAGGTGGAATTATTAAAATGGACCCAAACAGAATATCTAGAGATGTTTAAGGTAAAAAATATGCCCAGTAAGATTTAACAACTGAATTGATATAGCACAAGAAAAGATTAGTGAACGTGAAAATGCAGCAGGAGAAATTATTTAAAGTGATATCAGACTGCAAAAAATTAAACTGAGTATCAGTGACCTGTGAGCCAATATCAATGGGACTAAAATAAATGTAATTGGAGTCCCAGAAGTATGAGAAAGTAAATATTAATGGCAAAAAATTAGCAAGTAAAGCATGAGAGAAGAAAAAAGAAATAGAGCATATAGTATAAATGAACAAACTTTGGTTTAAAGTGTCAAACTTGAACCAAAGCATATTGATAACAAAGCACAATCAATCTGTATTCTGTCTATAAGAAACATTAAAGAAAAATGGATGTATAGGATAAAAGTAAAGTTGGAAAACATATACCATGCAAACATTAATTTAAAAAATTATTGGATTTTGTATATTAATATTGAAGTAGACTTCTGAATAAGGATCATTGTAAGTGGTAAAGAGAGACACTTCATAATGGTAAAAATAATCAACTCATCTAAGAACATTACAATTCTAAATGTGTATGCATCTAATAATGAAGCATCAAGACACATAAAATATGAAACTGAAGGAAAAATGGGGAAAAAAACTTGTATAATATTTTGAGGTGTCAAAACTATTTTCATTAATTGATACAACAAATAGACAAAGACTATGAGTGCACGCATGCCACTATCAATCACTTCTCTTCAAAATTTACAGGAGGTCCTAGCATTGTAATAATAGACAAAATGTATACAAATTGGGGAAAAAATAAAACCTTTTTTAATTTATAGATGGTAGCATTGTTTATGCAGAACTATCAATGAAACTACAAAAATCTTATCAGAACTAAAATATGTACTTACCCCTTCAGGATGCAAGGGCAACATTTAAAAAATCAGTATTATTTATATATGATAAGCAATTGTCATGATGAAGCCGAAATAGAAAAAGAAAAGTTGATGTCATTTACAAAAGCATCAAATATTATTTGCAATGGTATCAACATAATGAAATACAGGTAAGCTTAAGAAAATACATGGAAAAAACCTAGATGTCCATCAACAGATGAATGGATAAAGATACGGTATATATATATATATATATACACACACACACACACACACATACACACACACACACACACACACACACACACACACACACAATGGAATACTATGCAGCCATAAAAAATGAAATCTTGCCATTTGCAATGACATGGATGGGACTAGAGGATATTATGGTAAGCGAAATAAGTCAATCAGAGAAATATAATTATCATATGATCTCACTGATATGAGGTATTTGAGAAACAAGACAGAGGATCATAGGG